>CM022757.1:38636950-38911950 GCA_012411365.1 Ameiurus melas
TGTACGTTTACCTCTAGGAGTCTGATCCCGTAACACTGAGCCAGCTGTACTATCCACAAGTAACACTTATCCATTTGTCTGTGACGATACAAACACGTCACAGTTCTTTTGACCCTCATACTGTACATACGGGTGAGCCATGAAAGAAACAACAACGTGAAGCATCGTCAGTCGCCAGAACAGCTTCAGGGCACCTTACTGTAACTGTACTGGAGGAATGACAACGGTTCCGCACAATTATATTCCTTTATCTTAGGCGTCCCTTCAAGAGCTGTCAATCGGGTCGAGTCTGAAGACTGTAGCGTCTGATTTACATCACTTCCGTGCTTATCAAACCGTTCCGTGGTTCAGACCCCTCATGCCCTGAGTATGGGGGTGGAGTCCAGCCCAGAGGTGACCACTTTCATCAGGGTAGAAATGTTTCAGAATGGGTGATCGGTCAGACAAAAAAAAATGCCTCCCTAAAAGAGCTGTCAGTCTCTCTCTCTCTCTCTCTCTCTCTCTCTCTCTCTCTCTCTCTCTCTTTTCTTTTATGTTAACTAGCTTCAGAAATGAAACATTTAGTACAAAATCTATTTTATTGTATGAAAAGCTATTTATTACCGTGAGTAGTAATAGTCCGTCAGTGCTAAAAATTTTTTTTTTAAGTGCTAATGATATCTGCAGTTTCTCAAAACACTATAATTACTGCCATAATTCATTATGATATGGATATTAATTAAGAAATAAAACACAATAGATCAAGCTGTTATAGAAGAAGAATAAAAAAAAAAGAGGGATGCAATGCAAAGCGGACCTCCACTAGCACCCCAGAGTTAATTGGGCTTTTAGGCTTTAATCATTCAATTGGGATCTACTCTCATCCAACAGCATCCAGTTCAGCTTGTTCTTGCAGTACTGAAAGCAGGTCGTGCTGAGTAAGAATGAATGAACTGAGAATATCCATCCATCCATCTTCTACCGCTTACTCCTTCTTCAGGGACACGGGGAACCTGGAGCCTATCTGGCAGATTATTATGGGGTCATGATAGAGAAGGGCCAATGAGGAAATTTCACCAGGACACCAGGGTTGTCCCCCTATTCTTTTACAATAAGTGTCCTGGGATTTTTAATGACTACAGTGAGACAGAACCTTGGTTTAACATCTCCCCGTCACTATAGTGTGGCATTAGGACCACACAGATCACAGGGTGAGGGCCCCCTGCTGGCCTCCCTAATACCACTTCCAGGATCAACCTTGGTTTTCCACAGGAGGTCTCCCATCCAGGTACTGGCCAGGCAGAACCCTGCTTAGCTTCAGTGGGAAACCAGGTGAGGACTACAGGCCAGGCCAGACCGACCGACCAACCTTCCGACCTTCCTTCCTTCCTTCCTTTCTTCCGGTCATGTCTGGCAATATCTATCTCTCCCAAAGGTTGTAAAAGGTTTTTTATAACCGTATCATTTGAATCGCAGCTGCGAAACTACTGTCAGAGCCTGTCTGTGGTATACGATTGATAGCCGACGACAACCGAGCTGAGTTTTAGTCCGTGAGTTAGTTTTGACCTGACGTTACGCTCGTCAATGAGAAGTTCTGTGAGATTCGAGTGACGTTATCTAAAACGGTGCCGTGCCTTAGTCCTGTACTGTGGGGGGTTTGATGATCGAAGGGACGATTCAGGACAAAAAAAATAAATAGATGACGTGTGTCACGTGTGTCTGTTACATTTTCAGCTGTATAAATCCTCATGTTTTGCCCAGGCATTAGCAGCATTAGGTTTATTGTGCTAAACAAAACATTAGCTAAAAAAAGATGCTAACAGCACAGCGGTTTTGGGTTCATATTTTGTAGTATTTACTAAATCATATACCAATGAATAACCCGATTAAGGGGTTAAACTTGCTGGTGGCGCACAAGCAGTTTAAAAAGTGAAACTGAAAGTAAATTTGGTGGGGGGCGTTCATGGTAAAGGCCTTTCACTTTTCTGTGAGGGAATTTCCACTTTTAATCCTCCAGCCTCCCACAGGTTTGTACGTATTTATGCCTCATTTCTATGTGAACAATCATCTGATAACTGTTAATGTCTCTACTACCTTAATAATAATAATAATAATAATAATAATAATAATAATAATAATAATGTTTCATTTATAAAGGGGCTTTCCAGAGCTCAAGGACACTTTACAATAGCAATATATGCACAATGAACAATCACGGATACACACAGAAAGTGGAAAATACAGTACAGAAAGTACGGTCATTAAGAAAGCTGCAGAGCCCCAGATTAGAACAGATCACGTTCTGAAAACAGATCAGTTTTACGTTGGGATTTGAACTCTGAGATGGACGTGATGCTGACCCTACTACTCAAGTAGGCAAAAAGCAGTACGCCAAAGGAGAACCACGTGGAGGACCTACTGCTTCCACTGAGATTCTGCAGTATGGACACTGCGCTATCCCATAAGGCAACGGGACTTGTGAGGAAGAGCTGTCAAAGTCAGAAATGGCGGAAGGCAGCCTTTTGAAGTTGTAGGTCACATGACCGTACCAACATGGCGGATGTCCGGATTGTGTTCATACCACTGACCGATCAGTGCGTGGCGTCTCGCCGGCCGAGCAGCAGGTCACAGTACGCAGTCACTGGAAGACCTGCTGTAAACTCTTATTTAGCGGTTCTGTACAGTATCGCGGTGTGTATCAGGCGTGTAGCTTCTTCTTCTTTCTTTCTTTCTTTTGTTTTTATTAAGGCAATCTGCCCGTAATGAAACCGAAGCTCTGCCGTGACCGAGCCTGTGGGCTTTTATTGCAGCGTTTCCTTCGCCGAGGCGGTCTGACTGACTTCATCTCGGAAAAGGAAACTTGGCCTGAAGTAGGACTGTAGCCAGTGTAGCACTGTTACAGCACTGTTGTGGGAGAGCAGTGCTGGACCGTGCTCTCGGAAGAAGCCCTCGTACAACCGTACCGGTGAAGGAGGTTCGACATGTAGATACGCCGTCGATAAATGATTTCTCCATCTCTTCTACATACACACACACACACACACACACCTAAAGTGAGCTCCCAGCAAGTGTGTAACATGTCTACAGGGGGTGTGTGTGTGTGTGTGTGTGTGCGCGTGGGTGTGTGTTTATCCATCAGGATGAAGTTGTTATTTCTCTCTCTACGATACGAGGTTGTATGAGTGTGTGTGTGTGTGTGTGTGTGTGTGTGTGTGTTGGTTAATGTGAGTAAAAGGCATACAATTAAAGGGGTTGGATTTGCGTGTCACTGGGTCTGTTGGAACAGATTTGTGAAGCGTTATTATATTTTGTATTATTATAAGTGATGTTTGTTTATCAGAGTGTAGCAGGCCAGGGAAACCATATGGCATGTGTGTGATGGATTTTCATTCCATATGTAGATGAACTAAACATCTGTGTGTGTGTGTGTGTGTGTGTGTGTGTGTGTGTGTGTGTGGGTGGGTGGGTGGGTGTGTGTGTGTGTGTGTGAAACATAGATAAATAGATTAGGCCGCATGCAAAACGGTCCCCTAAACACTGCGGTCCTCTTAAAAATCCACATGCTGATGAATCTTCCAGGGTGTTACCTTGTTGTTCAGTGTGTGTGTGTGTGTGTGTGTGTGTGTGTGTGTGTGTGTGTGTGTGTGTGTTTCTCAGTGGCTTTGCAATTCAACAACCCGATTAAGATGTCACAGTTATTAACGCCTCTCTGTGTGTGTGTGTGTGTGTGTGTGTGTGTTGTGTAGGTAGACCGTAGAGGGACTTGCATATTCGATTATATTCCGTTTAATCAGCTGTTTTACGCTTTTTGTTCCACATAAGTAGACGTTTGATGACGAGTTAATGATGAGACACTTGATTGTTTTTTTTTTTGTTGTTGTTGTTTTTTTCCCGTCGCTGAACTTCGAAACGAGTCTCGTGGACAGTCTTGTCTAGGCTGCGTGGGTGTGTTGTACTGACAACGGGCCTCGTTTATCAAGCCAGATATGGACAAAGCTATTCATAAATCGTCCGCTGGAGCATGTGCACGAGACGTTTTCACGGTATTCGTGTAAAACGCGAGTTTGGAGGGGGAGGGGGAGGGGGCGGGGTGAATATCATTTCCGTGCTCCAGAGCGTCGGGTAATTTTACACGTAACAAGAGTAAATAACGGAAACCTCGACTGGTTTAAATCGGGTTTGAATTACTGCACTCGTGTTGTCAGTAGCTTATATATTTCAATGATGCGCACATTTACTTCATTCTTCACGTCGTAGAGTATTTTGTGAAACGCGGTCGATTCGTATTAAAGGCATTAAATAAAGTCACTTGGAAAAAAAAATCACCGGAAAATCAAATAAAGACGAAGAAGTCATTCTGTTAAGAATGCGGTTGTATAAGAGCAGAACACAGGGCCCTCTGTTCATCTTCTTTTACTTTATTTTAGCGGTCCGTACACGACTACGCCGAGTTTGGTTTTGTGATCGTTGCGGCTAAAATTGTTTTTTTCCTCCGGCTATTTTTTTTTATTCTTCTTCTTCAAAATTTGTGATGAAATCGCAGTTGCGTGCTCTTCTGACAGAGATGCTCGTTGGTAAATGAGACCTTTTTCGCTCTACTCATGAATCGGAGAAGGCTTTCACGCTGAATGTGTGTCGTGACGATGTCACATGACGCGTCTCGGCCCAAACGTGTGCAGTACCTCGATGAGTCTTTTATAGGTCACATGTACATTACGGCACGGTGGAATTGTTTTCCAGCCTGTCAGGATCAAGGTCAGAGCACAGGCTCAGCCGTGATACAGCGCCCCCTGGAGCAGAGAGGGTTATGGTCAAGGTCTTGCTCAAGGGCCCAACAGTGGCAGCTTGGCAGTGCTGGGGCTTGAACCCCCGACCTTCCGATCAGTAACCCTTAACCGCTAAGCCACCACCGCCTCCGCATACCTGCATTATGGAACCCCAACCCTGAATCACTGAATGTGAATTAGCCGAATTCTGATCAACGTTTCCTTAGCTGTTGCTGATAAAACAAGCTGCCCTTCTGTCAGCCAAGAAAAATAAATAAAAAAGCTGGATCTTTGGTCAAATTTGCCTATATTTATCAAATAGATAAATGTGTGCCTGATTCAGCCGTGCTTGCGGAGTAAATAATGGATCTGGAGGTCGAATTCACTTTCCAGGTAAGCACCATGTTGTCTGTTACTTTTACGGGGTAGTCAATTTTATTATAGCCGTAGCTTTGATGTTCTCCGCGAAGTGCACCCGCGTTAGAAGCTCGGTGATCTAGCTTATACGCTCTTCCTGGATGTCACGTACAAGCAGGACTGGCACAATCCGATTATTCTCACCTCACTGCTAATCTGTAATCAGACCCGGATGGTCTGAGGTGATCGACACTAATCATTAGGTTCCAAACACTTATCGTATATGTTCACTGGCCTATATGACCGATGTTCTCAGTGAAGATGTTCGAGTAAACCGTCTCGTCGTGACACCGTGGAATGTTTAGCGACGTAATTATCGGCGTGATTAGTCGAGCCGCACTTGGTATGAATGTGCTGCAGATTAGCACGGAGCATATAATCATACAGAGTCTTTACCACTGCATGCCAAAACAGGAAAACACTGATGGGTTTCTCGTTCATCCATCCATTCAGTCAGTTCAGAGTTTTTTGTGCTTTCGTAGTCTTTCGCCGTGACGTGTGTCGGTAAACGAGACCTGTGAACCGTGTGCACGTTGTGATGAGGTCACATGACACATCTTGGCCCAAATCTGTGATCGCAAAATCACTAAATCCTGGAGGGACTGATCCATTCGTTCATCTTCAGTACTTCAGTACAACACTTTAATACGTAACCAGGATGGTCAGACTTCGCCAAATTGGCCTGGATGGGACACCAGTTCATCCAACACACCCCCATATCCACACATCCATTCACTACACATTACCTTGGGGGTATTTAGTTTATAACACACGATCCCCCGGGGAGGGGGTTTTCTTTCGGGAGGCGGGGAGGTCGAGCTCAGGCGACAGGTAGGTTCAATCGGGCGAGGCCCAGGCAGTGCAAGCGGACGCGGCGAGCGGGCGCGTTTAAAGAAAACGCCCCACTGTGCCACCATGCTGCACCAAATCTTGCGAGGATTTGCAGGTCTTTTCCAGTCTAACAAGCAAGCAGAAACGTCGATCCCCTATATATTCGGGGATATTAGCACATTATTATGCTAATGCTCACGTTATTTAAAAAAAAGTAGCGTCACGCCAGCAGATAAGACTCTTCCAAACAGGTGTGTGACGATTCATTATCAGCCAAAATGTCCTCCAGCAGGTGTACAGATCATATTCTGTGTCCCATTTTGATGAATCATGTTCACATCATTTATAACGTAACCCGCTGAATCAGAGAAAAGACATCAACACTGCCATCAGTGATGCATTATACTGACAGGCCTCACTTCCTTGCTTATGTACATGATCGTTTTGGGGTTATATTTTCAAAGTCTGGCAACACAGAGTATTCATTCGAGGTTTTAGTTAAACATAAGATGACAGGTGTGTGTGTGTGTGTGTGTGTGTGTGTGTGTGTGTGTGTGTATGGGTGTTGGGATACTGTTCAAAAGCATTAACAGTGTGTGCTACTTCCTTCTTTAATAATTAATAAAAGCCTGTATTCTAATAGTCCCATATAATTACTGGCGCGCCTCACACTATTACTCAGATCTGTGCTGCTAAGTGGAAGTGTTATTTTTAGATTTTATTAATGATATTTTACCGACACAAACAGCCCTCTCTCTCTCTCTCTCCCTCTCTCTCTCTCTCTCTCTCTCTCTCTCTCTCTCTCTCCCCTCTCTCTGTCCTTCTCTCTCTCTCTCTCTCTCCTCTCTCTCTCTCTCTCTCTCTCTCTCTCTTCCCTCTCTCTGTCCTTTTCTCTCTCTCTCTGTCCCTCTCTCTCTCTCTCTCTCTCTCTCTCTCTCTCTCTGTCCTTCTCTCTCTCTCTCTCTCTCTGTCCTCTCTCTCTCTCTCTCTCTCTCTCCCTCCCTCTGTCCTCTCTCTCTCTCTGTCCCTCTCTCTCTCTCTCTCTCTCTCTCTCTCTCTCTCCCTCTCTCTGTCCTTCTCTCTCTCTCTCTCCTCTCTTCTCCCTCTCTCTGTTCTCTCTCTCTCTCTCTCTCTCTCTCTCTCTCTCTCTCTCTCTCTCTCTCTCTCTCTCCCTCTCTCTGTCCTTCTCTCTCTCTCTCTCTGTCCCTCTCTCTCTCTCTCTCTCTCTCTCTCTCTCTCTCTCTCTCTCTCTCTCTCTCTCCCCCTACAGAAAGTGATCTCATGTCCTTGTGAATTTCTGTTCTCGCGTTCTTGCTGGTCTCATCAGAGGTGTTCGAGCGTATGTAACTGCAAGTGTGTCAGACGTCTGGGTGCAAATGAGACTGCCAAAGACAAAAATATTGCCTTCATTCACTCGCTTTCTCGCTCACTACCTCGCTCCCTAAGTCATATATTCTCTCGCGCACGCACACACACACACGCACACACACACACACACACACACACGCACATAAACACAGAACCCTGTTTGGCACGAAATGCTCGAAACCAAAACACTCCCCATCTCCTTTTCTATGTCTTTCACACCTTTAACTCTCGCCTTTCGTCCCCGGTGTGTCGATCTTTTTTCTTTTTTTTTCTTGATCTGCACCTCCACCCCATGTCTTTCTCTCTCTGTCTCTCTCGGGCTTTCTTTCTTTCTCTGCATCTGTGTCGGAGAGCTCCGGTTACACAGCGAGCTCTGCCCAAGGAAAAGTTTGACCGTGAGAGTATGATCAAATTAAAAGAGCTGAAAGGAAGGCAGGGAGAGAGGAAAGGTCAACATATAAAGGGAAGTAACAAGAGGAGAGACACGACCGTCCTTGTTTTCTCCGCATCTTTCTTTCCAGTGCTGTTTTGTCTCTTCTCCCCCACTCTCCGGAGACCAGCTTGTGAAAATCGATCACTACACAGCTCTTTCTCTTTGCTCGCCATTCTCCTCTTTCATCCTCCTTTTGCTTGTTTTCTCCCCATATCCCTTCGGCACATCTTACGGCATTTCTGAAGTAATTCAGGGGGTGTTTATGGAGAAGACGGCGTCGGATTCGGGGACACGGCTTATTTGCTGCTGATGTGGAATGGCGGAAGAAAGCGGCTGTGTGCTGTGATGTGATTGGCTGACTTGCTTCCACACACCGTCTTTGACTATTTCGATTTTGGCGTTGCGTCTAAACATCCCATTTAAAAAGGACATCTAGATATCGCCTGCGTTTACATGCACATAAATATCCTGATATCAATCGGAGTCATGTAAGCACCCTAATCTGATTGCCCGATTCAGATTAAGACGATCTTCTGATTCCCACCCCTGGAATATGTCTGGTTTTATCTGAACATTGTAAACACCATATTCAGAAAATCCACTGAAAGGAGACATACACACGTTCTCAGTCCACGAGGAATTATGGGTGCTAACACATGCTTAGCTGTAGGCTAGGTGCTCAGGAATGGCAAAACCTACAACAACCATGTATACAGGTATATTCCGATGCCGTATTCGGAATACGGCTGCAACCTGAATATAGAACGGAATTTGACGTGCATGTAAATGTAGTCCTTGTTGAAGAAGATGTGACGTTGGAATCGGACAAAACTGCGCATGTGCATCATATTCTCCGTATGCATTATGGGGGTTTAAACCCGTAAGTATCACCATAAAGTGTGTTACTTACTCTGTAGACTTACTCTTGCAATTCCTATGAAAACTATCCGTACGTTCACATGGACAACAATAATCCGATATTAACCCGATTAAGACGATATTCTGATTAAGAAACTAGCATGTAAACAGCGATTATTGATGACCTTAATCCGGCTAAACTCATACTCAAAGTAAACACAAATGGAATTAAGACGTGTGGAGTGTTCCTGTTTTAGTCGCATTATCGACGTGCGTTACAGACACGTACACACCTTCATCACACTATTAACATCGTGTGGGAGTCGCGTTTCGCGACAGGACATATACACACGTCAGTGGTTAACCCTTTAACGGCAAACAAGAGAGCACGGCTGTGTCCGAAACGGCGTACTTGCTTGCTACAGTGTATCGTAGGGGGAATACGTGTATTTCGGCTACTATACAGACGGTAAGTGCGATTGAAACATGAATATTAATCACAGTATTGTCTTATTCAGAATAAGGTCAATAATCAGATTACTGCAGTCCATGTAAACGTAGTCACTGAAAGCCTCTTTCCTGTTTTCTGACTCCACTCCGCCTCTCCACTCCGTCTCCGCCAAACAAGATGGTGAAGCTAGTAAGACCTACTGAATGGCAGTATTGCGAATCACAGTTCTAATAAGGAAACTTTGTTCAAAATGATTTGTGCCTAAGTAGCATTGAATTCTTGAATCTGATTGGTCGAAAGGTGTCCATTAAGTTTTTATAGCCGCAGCTCTGACAGTAGTGCCACCTGCAGGACAAATCCCAGTTTTATACTGCATTAATGCTTTCATTCTAATATACAGAGTGAGACCGCAATCTGCGTCTCTGCTTCGCATCACGCCAAAGTATTGTTTCTGTATTTTCTGAAAACAGCACACCAAAAAGGTGTTGTTTTCCTAATAGAATTTATTAAAGGCTTAAAAAAAAGACGGACAGAATGTATCCTTAACATAAGCATTTCGATTTCTGGAAATTTTAACCCCAAATTTGTATCGTCTCATTTAGTTTCTTCCTTTCTTTCTTTCTTTTTCTTGCCGTTATTGCCAGCTAATGCCGGCTGAAACCTTTCCTCATCGTACAACTGGGAAATATCTCTCCGCGAAGTACATGCTTATGTAAAGGTCGTCGTATGTTCAAAAATAACTAGCTTTTGTTGGAGTGATCGCTGGCGCTGCGGTAATGCTAATTTGTGCTAGCACAGCCATGGGATTTGTAATATTACTGTACGTTAGTGCCAAACTAATCCTGCTATACTTTCTTATAAGCTGTAATTCTGAATAGAGCGCCTACTGTACATATTTATTTATTTTTAAAATCACGATATAACTGGTTTTACATTCTTGCTTCACTGCATATATATATCAGATAATAATACTTTATCATTTCTAATCTGTCCTGTCCAGTACTGGCAGTCTTCCCCATAGACCTTTAACAGATCATTTAGTGTTTACTGGTGTAGCTCACAAAAAATAGGCTCTCCTTCATTTTAATCCTGCTTTATGTCAATTTTATTAGTGTGCCTATAAATCTGTGAGGCAGTGATAGACTGTTTTTTTTGTGTGTGTGTGTGTGTGTGTGTGTGTGTGTGTCATGGCTTCTCACAGAGTTTCTTCAGGTCATATCGGAGACGGTTTCTTCAGTACTCATGAAAACATCCCATTAGTTTCTTAATTAGCGCCATACTTTTTCACCTAAGAGGCGTTCAGGTAGCAGAGTGCTCGGGAAAAATTACAAACGGCTTCTTTAATAAGTCGCTGATTCTCTTTTTTTTTTCCCTCCAACAGGCCATTAGGCAAATAAAATGCGTTCTCTTTCCCCGTCCTGTTCCTTAGTGATGTATTTTTCACACTGTATCGCTGTCGGTCTGTTTCACATGAATATCACATGCATGATCAGTGTGTAAATGCCTTACAGTAATATATATATACATGTCCATGTCGGATGCATTGGACAATCCTTCTACTGTGTGTGTGTGTGTGTGTGTGTGTGTGTGTGTGTGTGTGTGCTAAATCGAATGTTTTTAGTCATGAATAAAGAAAAAAAAAAAGTCATATTTCACTTGACTTCATGAGGCCCAAGGTGGGCGATCCCCTGGACGTGCCAATCCATCGTAGGTCACTCATTCATACACCATGGACACTTTGGACATGCTACAATGCATGTCCTTGGACTGGGGGAGGAAACCGGAGTACCTGGAGGTACTCCCCAAAGTACAGGGAGAACATACAAACTCCAAACACAGGGTCGCAATGGGAATCGAACCCTCCACCCTGGAGGTGTGAGGCAAGCGTGCTAACCACTAAGCCACTAATAATAATAATTATTATTATTATAGTAGTATTAAATGTATGTATAATTTATTGATTCTTACTTTTTCTATAAGGAAATGTATTTTTTTTATTGAAATGTATTTAATGAGTGTTCAGAAGTAAATAGAAACCATCGACATAGTTCAAAAATGATTTGTATGATTCCTCTCGGTGTGTAGGTTATGTACACTCATCTCTGTGGTTATGTGCCTTTGTCTGGTTTTCTGTACTTCTGTTCTCTCTCTCTCTCTCTCTCTCTCTCTCTCTCTCTCTCTCTCTCTCTCTCTCTCTGGTAAGTGTACACCGGGGATCGTAGTATTTCATTAGATTTATTACACGGTGTGCTGCACTACTGCACCACTGAGACCACTCTCTTCTCTGTTCTCTTCCCCTTTCTTTCTCATCCTCTCATCCCTCTCTCTCTCTCTCTCTCTCTCTGACTTCCCCATTGTCTCTATCTCTCTGTCTCTCTATCTCTTGCACATGCTCTGTGGAAAGAGAAGAGCAAGAGAATGAGTGTGAGAGACAGAGACAGAGTGAGGGATAACTTGGAAGACAGTCAGATGGACAGAAAGAAAGAAAGAAAGAAGCGCAAAGCATGAGAGAGGGAATTTGAGTGAGGGAGGGAGAGAGAGAGAGAATGGGGAAGTCAGAGAGAGAGAGATGAAGAGAGGGACAGAGAGATGATGGAGAAAGAGAGAGATGAAGAGAAAGACAGAGAGAGAGACAGAGAGGGAGAGAGCTGGAAAGAGAGAGAAAGATGAAGAGAAAGATGGCGAGAGATGGAGGGAGAGACAGAAAAAGTGCTGGAAAGAGAGAGAGAGAGATGGAGACAGAGAGACGGAGAGAGCTGGAAAGAGAGAGAGATGGAGACAGAGATGGAGAGAGAGACAGAGAGAGAGCTGGAAAGAGAGAGAGAGAGATGGAGACAGAGATGGAGAGAGAGACAGAGAGAGAGCTGGAAAGAGAGAGATGGAGACAGAGAGAGTGGAGAGAGAGACAGAGAGAGCTGGAAAGAGAGAGAGATGGAGAGAGATAGAGATGGAGAGAGAGACAGAGAGAGAGCTGGAAAGAGAGACGGAGGGCGAGACGGAGAGAGAGAGAGATGGAGAGAGAGATGGAGACCGAGAGAGATGGAGGAGAGATAGAGAGAGAGATGGAGGGAGAGACAGAGAGAGATGGAGAGAGAGAGAGATGGAGGGAGAGACGGAGGGCGAGACGGAGGGCGAGATGAAGAGAGATGTGAAGCTGTAGCACAGCGGTGCATTTCCTTTAGCAGCGTACTGATCATTAGAAGTCTGCATATTTTAGAGTCTGCAGTTTACAGTGCAAGTTTGCCCTCGTTTTTCTGTTGTGTTTGTCCTCTCTCTCTCTCTCTCTCTCTCTCTCTCTCTCTCTCTCATTCTTTGTCTCCAGGGACACAGCTACACAGCTGATACACATTCCTCAGCATGAGAGAGAAAGAGAACACGAGCAGAGGGAGATAAAGAACACACCTCACTGCAATCTCTCCGCTCCCTCACCACAACTCTCAGTTCATTTCGCCGATTTCTTCCTCCGTTATTCCGTTCTCTTCCTCCCTGTTCTCCTCTTTTCCACCAGATGGTCAGTAACTAATTATTGCAGCAGGACGCACTGGTGCAGTGTGTGCCGATATGTAGCCATCTGCATTGCCTTATACTTCCCCTAAATCTGCCTCCATTTCTTTACTCTGTCATCAGTGACCTCTCTCTCTCTCTCTCTCTCTCTCTCTCCTTCTCTCCATCTCCTCCTCGTCACGAAGCCCGTCGATCCCGGCCGCGTCTCTCCTGACAGCGCAGGGACAGGAAAAAACGGGAGAAAACTTTTTTTTCCCTGTGAATTGTGTTCGGCTGCGTAGCTGAGAGGACAGGTGTGTCTCTTCTGATGAAAGAGCGGGAGAGGAGAGAGAGGGGGAATAACAGAGAAATAAAAGGCGAAGTGTTGTCAGGCAGTGTTCCGCCATTGGAGAAGGGTGACTCGGGAGCGAGGGATGAGACGATGTCAAAACTGCTTCACTCCGCATCAAGTGACAGTCGTTTACCAACTATCCCTTCTTCTGTCTCACTCTCCGCGTGCTCTCTGATGCGTCCCTTTCAGCTCGTTCAATCCCCGTAGACCTGCAGCTCCTTCATCCCTCCATCTCTCTCTCTCTCTCTCTCTCTCTCTCTCTCTCTTCTCCTCTTCATGTACGTGTCAGATGCCTGCATTTGTTCTCGCCGTTTTATCAAATTCAGATGGAATTATTTTTCTTTTTGTCTGTCGCTCGCGCTCCTGCTTTTGATGTGGATTTACACAGCCACCGCTGGAACTTCAAAACATTTTTTTCACACAAGAGCGTGTGTGTGTGTGTGTGTGTGTGTGTGTGTGTGTGTGTGTGTGTGTGTGTGTAGCATGCACACTTCAGTAAATGAAGTCGCTCTGAAGTTTAGAGAGAAGTTCTTAGAGAATTTGAGAGCAACTAAAGGAACACTTAAAGCAGTTCCACTGTAGTGTGTGTGTGTGTGTACATGTGTATATATATGTGTGTGTGTGTGTGTGTGTGTGTGCGTGTAATATGTGTGTGTTTGTAATATGTGTGTGTCTAATATATATATATATAATGTGTGTGTGTAATATATATATATATATATATGCATACACACACATTGGTGCTTGAAAGTTTGTGAATATATATCTGCATAAATATACTCATCACACTTCCACACAAGTCGTAAAAGCAGGCGAAGAAAACCCAATTAAAAAAATGACATAAAAATATATTTGGTCCAATCGTACATATCTACGAGTGGCAAAAGTATCCTCTAATATTAGTTGTTTAATTTGAAGGTGAAATTAGAGTCCGAAAAATGTTTGGGGGGGGGAGGAAAAAGGGGGGGGTTTTTTTTTAAAAAAAGGGAATTTAAAGTTCTTTTTACAACATGTTTGTGGTGGTGTATCATGGGAAGGAGATTGCCAAGGACTTCAGAAAGAGAGTTGTTGATGCTCGTCCGGCTGGAAAAGGTTACAAAATGATCTCTAAACAGTTTGGACTCCACCAATCCACAGTCAGATAGATTGTGTACAAATGGAGGAAATTCACGTCCATTGTTACCCTCTCCAGGAGTGTTCGACCAACAAAGATCACTCCAAGAGTAGGACGTGTAATAGTCCGTGAGGTCACAATGGAACCCAGGATAACTTCTAAGCAACTAAAGGCCTCTCTAAAATTGGCTAATGTTAATGATCATGAGTCCACCATCAGGAGAACACTGAACAACATGGCAGGGTTGCAAGGAGAAAACCACAAAAAGAACATTGCTGCCCTTCTGCAGTTTGCTAAAGCTCAGATGCACAAGCCAGAAGGCTAATGGAAAAATGTTTTGTGGACGGATGAGACCAAAATAAAACTTTTGGTTTAAATCAGAAGGGTTCTGTTTGGAGAAAGGAAACACTGCATTCCAGCATTAGAACCGTATCCCATCTGTGAAACGTGGTGGTGGTAGTGTCATGGTTTGGGCCTGTTTTGCTGCATCTGGACCTGGACGACTCGCCATCATTGATTTAACAATTCATTCTGAATCATACCTGCAAATTCTAAAGGAAAATGTCAGGACATCTGTGCATGATCTGAATCTCAAAAGAAAGTGGGGCAGGCAGCGAGATAATGATCCTAAGCACACGAGTTCTACCACAGAACGGTTACAGAAAAGTAAAATGTATATTTTGGAAAGGCCCAATCAAAGTCCCGAATAATCCAGTAGAATTGTCGTAGAAGAACCTGAAGCGAGCAGTTCATGTGAGAAACCCACCAACATCCCAGAGTTGAATCTGTTCTGTACTGAGGAACGGGCTGAAACTCCTCCAAGCCGATGTTCAGGACTGATCAACAGTTACGGGAAACGTTTAGTTGCAGTTACTGCTGCACGAGGGGGTCACACAGATACTGAAAACAAAGGTTCACATACTTTTGCCACTCACAAAAATGTAAGTAACTCACTTCTCTGGGGTTGTGGGTTCAAATTCCTGCCTCTGCAAATTCCTGTGAGCTCATATATGCAGCAGAGGGCAGATAGCGTGTTCCTCAGAGTGTGTTACGCTACCCTGTGACCCAGGAGAATTGGCAGGTGACCCAGTTAGGAAGAGAAATGAAGGCATATATTTGGTGTATATACTGTACACTATCTGGCCAAAAGAATGTGGACACCCATATGCGGGTCTTCGTCAAACTTTTGCCACAAATTTGAAAGCACTCATGGTCCAGCATGACTCCCACCTCTCAGTATTCCACGTGTGAATGTGTGTGTGAATGGCGCCCATTTCAATCCAGCGAACACGCCTATTATTGAAAGACAATGGCAGCTGTGGCGCAGGTGGTTGAGCGGGTTGTCCTAATCGTAGGGTTGGCGGTTCGAGTCCCGGCCCATGTGACTCCTCATGCTGAAGTGTCCTTGGGCAAGACGCTGAACCCCAAGTTGCTCCCCATGGCAAGCTAGAACCTTGGATTGGTGTGTGTGAACCAGTGTAAAGTGCTACTTCCTTAAAGTAAAATAAGTACCATTTACCAATGTCAGCTGATTTAGCAGGTGGAGTCAGGGGTCTACAGACACACCCATTGTGTGTCTAATGGAAACCTTCAAGGATCTATGTTCTAAAAGTAGAACCTGTTTAGATGCTCAGATTCCTCAGCTATCTAAATACGGTATCTCGTACATATACATGTGCAAAAATAATAATAATAATTAACAAATACACGTACACGATAATATTTTTTTTAGACCACAATGCTGTTGAATTCTCAATTCTGATTGGCCAGTTGGAGTTTATTCATTTTCTATAACAGTAGCTTGTACTGTAAGTCAAAGCACAGATTCGTATTAACGCGGTCGGTCTAATACGTTACCGTTTCTATAGTAACAGTTAACTCTGGGTACGGCGAACGCGCCACATAATAGAAGACAAGACGGATAAAGAAAAAAGTCTAATCGTTGGTCTGGAGAAGCTTGGTGTAAGTACATGCTCGTTTAACATTTACGAAAGGCGTCTCAATGATGTGTATGCTTAATGATGTGTACATTTACTTTCATGAGAAAGCCTTCAGGACAGAGTCTCAGTGTCTCGGTTGCATGACAAACTGGGTTGTTTGTTTTTTTTGGGTTTTTTTTTTTGCCTTATTAACTTCCACGGAGGCTAGTGACTGAACATAACATAGCCGTCATAACACAAGTGCTAACAGGAACTAAATGAACTACGCCACGGACATTCCACAACATTACGTATAACTATAAGAGGTTAAAAGTACGACGTGTAATCAAAGTGGTATAAGAGTGGTGTTCTTTCGGACAATAGGACAATAATCAGTTCTCGGCATGGGGAATCCCGTTCGTTTGCTTATTTAGTTCCAGCACACGCGTTGTGTTTACTTCATGAAATACAACCCACTGTTTATTAGTACGAGTAATACTGGAGTGTGTCCGATTTATTAAACGACTGCCAATACCCGCCGTATCACAGAAAGGTTTATGTCAATATTCATCGCTCGTCTGTTTCTTACCGAACGTTAACGTCGTGACTCATACAGATTTGTGTGTAGTGGAAGTGTTTATGGTGTGGGAGGAAGTTGCGATCAGAGCGTTGTATGGTGTTTGGCAGTTGAAGGGCAAAGACCTCGTACAAGAGCTCGACAATGGCAGATTTGCAGTGCGGGGAATTTAGACTCTTAACCTTTTGGTCAGAAGCCTAGAACCTTCACTGCTGAGCCACCACTACCCTTAAATACTGTCAGACGGAACAGTAACTCCAATACACCAACGACCGAAGTGGTATTGTAAGCCGTAGGTGTGTGTGTGTGTGTGTGTGTGTGTGTGTGTGTGTGTGTGTGAGAGAGAGAGAGAATTACACTCTGCTGTGTATAATACGTTCTCAATATTCCAGTGTTGCAGTATCGATTTGTGCAGTTGCGTGTGTGTAGTGATCACGCAGGCCGTCGCAGAAGCTCCAGTCGAACGTTTATGCAAACGAACTCGATTCTGGAACATTACGTGACCACAGATGCGTTTTGTTTTGTTTTTTTCAACTAAAAACGGACTAAAATCGCAGTATGAATCAGTATCGCTACAATCCACGCGTCTACATACGGTAGTGCGGTGCTTTGTATGTTTGCATACAACAGTTCTGTTTGGATGGAGGTACCGTAGCAACAGACTGGTGTAAGGGAAATACCGAACACAAGCTCTGACTGATCCAAAGGTTCGTACGGCTGGATCATGTGATTACACGGGATATGTACAGTATCTAGTGATTAGATATAACCTGTAATCAGAAGAACTCCACAAACCTGCTCCTTCTCCTGCATGGTGCTGGTGCCATTTTCCTCCAGAGCTCCTGGGAATATGCAGGACAGTGAAGGATACACGCTTACCCTAAAATCATATCTCAGCAGGCTGCTTTCTACACAAGCGTTTCATCTAGATGGGATTGTCTGCCTTGCTGTTTCGGACCGGTCAGCATTTATTCCGTTCGCACTACATCATCATGGTTTAGTGAAATCTGTCTCAATCACAATTTTTTTTTTTTGTCCCCCCTTTGCAATTTTTCCATCTCAGTCAAGCATAAAAGGGCAATTCAATGCAAATGTCAAGCTTAAATGTCGAAATAAAGTTGTATGCGTAGGAAAGGATCTTTTAAATTGAACGGATCTGGTTGTATTCGAAAGAAATCGTACCACATGAAGAGGGTAAATGGAGTGCTCTGAGGCAGAACAGAGTCACTGCGCTGTATCAAGGCAGGCAACGTTTTATCACGTAATGTAACGTCACGTGATGCGCGTAAGTGAAAGGTCGGGAGTCAGGTTGGACGGCGTTGGACTTTTATTAGATTTTTAGATGATCGTTTGTTTATCGTTTCAATGGTTTATACAACAGTTAGGCTTTAGTGTGATTTCTGCTCTCGGTGACGTTCACGTCCATCCGTCCATTTTCTGTACCGCTGATCCTTCAGAGGAGCCTGGAGCCTATCCCAGGGAACTCTGGGTACAAGGCAGGGGACACCCTGGGCAGGGTGCCCTGCGATGGGTTGGCGGACACACACACACACTATGGACAATTTGGAAATGCCAGTCAGCCTACACGGACACACCATTCACACACACATTCATACCGAGGCCGAATTTAGAGACACCAAACCGCCAACTGCCATGTTTTTTGGGTTTTTTTTTTTTTTTGCTGGTCTTCTACTTTTGTAGCTCATCCGCCTCAGGCTCTGATGTGTCGTGCATTCTGACGTGCTTTTTTCGCACATCACGGTTGTAAAGAGCGCTTCTTTGAGTTCCCCTAGCCCTCCGGTCAGCTCAAATCAGTGGCTTCACCCGAATATCCCTACTACGCTATTCTACGCTAGGTGAAAAGCAGTAGGAGTAGTGTATCCGAATCCTCAGCATTCCTAAAACAGGTGGTGAGAAATACCCCGGATGACCTACAGCTCCTGCCGAGATTCTGCAGTAGGGAACCGATGCACACTGCGCTATCCCATAAGGCAACGGGACTGGCACGGAAGAGCTGTCGGACCCCAAAAAACGGCGGAAGGCAACGCGTCGGCTCTTTTGAAGTTGTAGGTCACATGACGGTACCAACATGGCGGATGTAGCATGTACCGAATCGAATGCAGTAGGTACTGTCACGGACGCAGCCAGGCTGGGAATTCTACTCGGGACTGCTGCGAACTGAATTGTTCTTTATTTATTTATTTATTTATTTTCCTGTCGTTATGTGTAAGACCTATTGTTTGTGAAAATCCCAAGAGATCCGCAGTTCCTGAAATGCTCAAAGCCGCTTACAGCGACACAGAGATCCCCCATTCTGATGTTTAGTGTGAACATTACCCGAAGCTCTCGTCCTGTATCTCCGTGATTGTATGCACTGCTCTGCCGTGATATGATTGGCTGATTGGATAACTGCACGGATGACCACGTGTATGTGTGTATATGTACAGTATACAGTGTTTGAATGTGCAGTTATGCATTCTTTCTGAAGGATGTGCTTGTGCAGATAATATATATATATAAAATATGTATATACAGTCATTTTTTTTACAGTACACAATGGGCGTGGCTTGAAATGTTACAATGGGGATGAGTATCGGTGCATCGATGCGAAGTGATTCATAACGACGCTGAGAGAGTGCCGTAAAGAACGGACCACTAATTAGGACCCCGGTGCCGTGCCTCACCTCAAGCCACTGAATCATCTGTTCTGCTTTGGCCCGTGGTGGCGCTTTGTGTTTATCGGCGTGTTCGGGGTCGACCGGTGCACTGAACAGTCCTGAGGGGATTCGAACGTCCTCATCTGTAGATCTATCGCTGGGGATGAGACAAAATACACAAGTGAACGTCAGTGGAAGGGAAAAAAAAAAAAAACCTTCTCCCGAAAAGAAACGCCGTGTCAGAAGCATTAGTGTCCTGCTGCACTCACTGTAGCGTGTGTGTGTGTGTGTGTTTGAGGCTACGCTTAATGATAAACTCACCCGTTATAATGTTAGATGGTTTGCAACCATCTAGCAAAGAGCAAAAAAGCAATTAGTGACTTGAGAAGAGAGAACGAACGGAAGACAGCACATTATTAGGAACAGTAGCATGAAGGCGACTGACTGTTTTGCCCTGTTCTGTCTCCCTCATGCTTTTCCTTGGGATTTGCTTCTCGCTCTCTCTCGCTCTCTCTCGCTCTCTCTCGCTCTCTCTCGCTCTCTCTCGCTCTCTCTCTCTTTCGGGCTGAAACACACACACATTCCTTGTCAGCTCAACACGAGTCCTTTTGATCCCTGCACACACTGCCGGTGCACGCACATGCTCGTCACTCGCGCTCACACCCTGCCTGACTGATCCTTCCATCAGCGGGTCGAGAGAGCACCAGAAATGAGGAGTGAAAATACTCTCTGCCATGCATGAGGAGAAAGAGTGGGAGAGACAACCAAGCAGTGGAGAATTCACTCGGCATCCTGCCTGTCAGAGCGCGCATTGGCTCCCGCTGCTCTGTTCGTGGCGCTGTATCATACGGAGGTGAAAGTCAGAGCTGTTAGAGTTGAGATCTCTTGATTGAGTCTATTCCTGGATCAGTGCTCCATTACAACACACACACACACACATACACACACACACACACACACACACCTGCATAACTCCGATCTTCTCTCCATATACACAAGCCTGGAACACACACACAGGCAACTGGGTCAGTCGTGCAGCCAGGTTCATTCGATTGCATTTCGTTAGACAGAAGACAGCCGGCAGGGACAGGCCTGTTTCTATACATTTTACATACAGTTGTGCCCAAAAGTTTGCACACCCCTTGAAGAGTCTGCTAAATCTTAATACTGTTAACAAAATAAGATTGATCATAAAAATCCCATGTTGTTGTTTTTTTTTTTTTAAACTTGTATGTAAACATCCATTATGTGAAAAAAATAAAAAACAATGTGGGATTTTTATGATCAATCTTACTGTGTTAACAGTATTAAGGTTTAGCAGACTCTTCAAGGGGTGTACAAACTTTTGGGGCGAGTAAGTATTTGAAATGCGTTATATTCTTTTGCATTTTGCATGGTTAGAAATCAAAAACCAGTATGGAATTATTATTATTATTATTATTATTATTATTATTATTATTTATTTTATTTTTTTTTACAGATTACTTTGTATGACTAGGAAACAAAGCGAGAATTTCGTATTTTTACATACTGTCCTTGTGTGTCCTAGAGTATTTGAAATAAGTTTTCATTTAAGGCGCCTGGAACAAGCAAGATTGCATGTCCAGGCTGATTGATTGATTTTATTTATTTATTTATTTTATTCATGGAAAAATAGGTTTAAAAAAACCAAAAGCCTACTTCGTTTTGCCTTGTATTTGGCTTGTCCTGCCATGTTTAATCCCACTTCCTGCTGCACTACACACATCAGCCGAGGGGGATGGTACAACTGTTTTCGCTAGGCAGCTTTACGTACGTGCATGGACGGCAGAATTAGGAACATACAGATACAGTATGTGGAAACGCTGACGAAACCAAGCTGACATAACGCAATGTAGCTTTCCTGCTCTGAGGAAATGAAGACACTAGCCAGACTTGAATAATATGTTTGTGCGACGTGAGGACAAAAACGCCACGTCTCACAGCCAAGCTGTTGGCCAACAACTTGCTAATTAAAGTGCTTTGTTAGAGTCAAGTGGTTTTTATTATTGGCATTTCTCTCTTTCTCTCTCTCTCTCTATCTGTCTCTCATTCAAACCATTTACAGGTGAAGTGAATAACATTGGTTATCTCATCACAGCGGCGCTTGTCGAGGGCTGCGATAGAGTACTGTAGGCCGCACGTGAACAGTCAGTTCTCAAAGTCGATGTGTCGGAAGCAGGAAAAATGGGCAAGTGTCTTTGATAAGGGCCAAATTTTAGACGACTGGGTCAGAGCAGCAGGTGTTGTGAGGTGTTCCCGGTCAGTACCTAGCAATGGTCCACGGAAGGACAACCGGTGAAACAGTGACAAGGTCATAAGTGTCCAAGCCTCACTGATGCGCATGGGGAGTGAACTCTAACCCATCTTTTATTTTTATACATACATACATATATATATATATATATATATATATATATATATATATATTATATTACATATATATTATACATATATATACTATATTATATTACACTACATGCATATATATATATATATACACAGCAGGGTAAATAAGTATTGGACGTGCCAACATTTTTTTTCAGTCAATATATCTCCAATGAGGCTATTCACATGAAATTTTCACCAGACCTCAGTATCAACTCAACAGATCCGTAAATATAAACAATTCACCACGTTGAAGTCCATAAATAAAGTTACGCGTAACCAAGCGGAAATGTTTTTCGGATTTTTTTTATTTATTTTTTTTTTTTACAAACGTGTTGTTATTTACCAAAGAGAAAAAAATATCACGATGGATATTGTACTGTTTCCTGTCAGGCAGTGTTCATGGAACATTTAATGCAAGGAGTCTCTTGTGTTTGTAACAGTTAGTTTCTGCCACAGGAAAGTCTTCAAGACAGAGGAGTAACTGTGCATTACAGTGTCTCTGGTGTTTTCTGTCTTGATGACTTCCTGAAGAGTGAGGCTGAACCACGGGAATGACTGTTTATCGCTGATAGAAGGGAAACTGACATTTGAATTGAATGTAAAAACGGTTTAAATGCGTGACGTGGTGTTTATTAATGAATGAAAATCGCAGGAAATCGCTGTAGTGTACTGTAAGAGGAATAAAATGCTTCCGAACCTGCTCCTATAGGAAAAGAATTGCATTGGGCTGTATTGCAATTCCCACGTTTGGATTCATTTTCTACAGCAGCATGCCCTGTTGTGTTCCTGAGGTGCTCCATGATGTGTTTTATTATTTATGTTTACAATATTCTTTGCCGACAAAAACGTAGTGGCAGTCGTCCTTCAGAAACCGAAGAAGCACTATTGATCTCGTATCAAAATACTGCGTTCCGTCTGATTGGAGTAATTAGTGGTTTTATTTTCACACTTTTGCATTTCGGAGAGTTCGTATTCCGGGTCGGATCACGCGGCTGCCTCGCAGCTCCAGGGTGATGACGCTGGCGAATGTTCCTTATTGTGATGCAGTTGGAACGTTCATTAGAAGCGCCTGCCTAATCGGCCCAACGATGGCTGGCTTCAGAATAATCCGAGAGCAATCGATAATATTTATAACCACCAGCTCCCACTTCCTCATACTCTGTCCTTTTCCACAGCGCTAGCTTGCTGTTCGCTGAGAACGTTATTAAAACGATCGTTCACATTACGACGTGGAAGGAACGTCGTACTCTTGCCGAGATGAAAACAGACGACGTCTTATGGCTTCCCGAATAGGAACAGGGATATTCCACGTTGAGAAATTGAAGTGCTCTGTGACTGCTCTTGGTTTAGTGGCGCAGAAGGAAAATTGGGTTTTGCTGAGAATCCCAGTATTAGCTCAATGTTCAAAGTAATTCCTCAAATTGTGTTAGTACAGACAAAAGTAATAGCATTACACAAGCCTTTATTGTAGCAGTTCTGAGGTTGTTTTTATTTTTTTATTTCTTGTCCCCAGTGCTGCCTGGAACTCGGAGTTTAATTTGATAAGACTGTTTCACCCACAGCTCCTCATTTCCATTTGGCAAATTACAGAAGCAGATTTGGCCCAGCGGCGGATAAAAAAAACAAAAAGAAAACAACCCTTCGACCACTGACGTCTTCTCGCTGCGTCACACCGAAGACCAATTTCACATCCACGTACCAGAGCCCCTGCTTTTCAAAACAAACCTTTATACCAGCTGCTTGTTTAATCACGTGTGGTGTCAATTGGTTTTAGTTTATCAGTTATTAAAAGCAAAAATGTTTTTTTTTTTTATCCTTGTATAAAACTGAACTATGTAAATATCATGTTTACACACCGTTTGGCGGTCCCTAAAGGAGTTCTCTATTGTGCGATCTGAGAAATGAACGCAAAATCGAGCCGACTCGGCTATATTCGGCGCAGCTTGCGATTTTTTTTTAAATGACCGCAGATTTTTTTTTTTTCGTGCAACTGCAGTTTCTCATTCACGTTTCACATTTCTGGCATCCGGCAGACGTCTTTATCCAGAGCAACTTACAGTTATCGCATTGCAACTGAGCAGTTGAGGGTTAAGGGCCTTGCTCAAGGGTCCAGCAGTGGCAGCTTGTTGGGATTTAAACTTGGGACCTTATGATCAGTAGTCCAACATCTTATCTACTGGCCTACCAGTGCCCCCGAACAAGTTGTTTTTTTTTTTTGGTCAAAATGAAATCCTGTACGGACAAAAAAACCCGAAATGCTCTGACATGGCTCGGCCATTTTATTATTTCAACAGTCACATATGTACGCTATGCTCCTAATAAACTTTGGAATGAAGTAGGATAGAATATTGTTTGAGAAATATAATTTGGCACTATTATAACAGTCATCGATATCTGCTGATATTAAAACCGTTCTTTAGATTGGATTGGATTGGATCGTGTGTGATGCACATCATACAGAGCACTTTAGGTTTGGAAATGGTTGAGATGGCTGGGTTTAAAAAATTTTATTTTAGGTTTTAACATTTTTTTTTTTTCAAAAATCCCTTGAGCGCATTTTTCATCATCAGAAGTTATTAGTCACCTCCGCTGTAGGGTGATGGGATGGAGGGTGTTGGGACGATTGGCTGGATTTAGAGGACATGCTGGTTTTTGGTCTCCAGGTCGGCGGTGGAACGCCAATTGGGTCAGAAGGATGTGGCATCTTGGCTCTGGTTGATGAGGTCAGAGGGATTACACAGTGAAAGCAGATGGGTCAGGTTCACCTGAGGGAGTAAGGTAATGAGCAAGCCCAGTCAGTATAATAAAGATTGGCTGGTGGTCTACACACCCTGGCTGACATGGACAACATTTGTTTGGCTTGAACTGGACCAGCGGGCTGATCTTCATACACGGATTACCGAATTACCCGGATTGGACAGTTGATGATTTAATCCTAGATTTGTTCTTTCAAGCTCAATGTTTATTCAGCGTAAACAATATTTGAAGTCTTTTATAAATAAACTCTCGTTACTACACTAACTGACTACATCATGCTCGTGTATTTGCGGATGAATGTCCTTGAATTGATGAGAAATTGTGCTCAAGCGTCCGAGTTCATAAGTCTGTGCTACCTGCAGTATGGATAAACAATTTAATGAACTTGTTCGCCAGGGAATGTGAGATTTAATGTCATTGCAACCCGCAGAATAATATCAGCAGGACTGTTGCACATATATTTTTTTATGTTTATTTAGAAACAAAAGCAAAAAAGTTAGATCTTGTCATTAGATCTCAGATAAGTATGATTTCCTGACTCCAACTGAATGTCTCAAAGCCACTGAACTGTGCGAGGCTCGTTATGGTTTTGAGTTGCGTTATATATATATATATATATCCCCTACGAAACTATTGGAACAGCCAGGCCAATTCATTAGTTTTTGCTGTAGACTGAAAACATTTGGGTTTGAGATCAAAAGATGAACATAGAAGAGCGTCTAGAATTTCGGATTTTATTTCCTGGTATTTATATGTAACAACTGAAAGACGCTGCGCTAAGAGCCTGGTAAAGCATCGCCAAAGACGGAATCTACAATTCGGTGATGTCGGCGAGACTCAGGCTTGATCCAGTTATTGCAAGCAAGGTATATGCAACCAAATATTAATCGTTATTTACTTTAAATAACTTCAAGACGGCTTCGATCTGTTCCTATACTTTTGCACACCTAAAAATCGGATTGTCTGTTGCAAAAGGCTCGATTCTTTATGTTGTTTAACACATCTAGATGTATAACACCAGGAAATAAATGCTGACATCCTAAACACTCTCTCTCTCTCTCTCTCTCTCTATATATATATATATATATAAAATGGGAAGTTGTCATCTCTGGTGGTTTTGAGTCGAGCAGTGAGTGGATGCTAGTAGAAACTGTATGCTTGTGATTATGGTTCCTGTTTGAGATGCTTGGCTAATTTACCACCATTGATTAATTATCAGCACTCAGCACTTTATGTAAAGAGTTGCTTGTAAAGTTAAAGCTGTATTGATTGCTCTTTGCTGTCCAGATATGAGGTGGTAAATTGGCCCCCGATGGTATGTGGACAAAGACTTTACTATTTTGTTGAATCTCGTAGGAGCAGGCGTTGTACAGTGTTAAGTGAAAAAGTTCTGCGTGTGTTTTTATTTATTTATTTATTTTTTTAGGAGTCAGAGAAATATTGTTGGCGTCAGACAGAATTCTTTCCGACAACCTTGATGGTTCTGCCTGAGATAATAGGGTCCTCCGTCTTCCGAAATGGGCAGTTAAGATCTTTCTGTCATCATATTTTTAGCGAAAGAGGAAATCTTTATATTTTCCTCATAACACAAGGACATATCTCGCTCAAGGGTGTAATGATGGGCTGCAGTGTAAGAGATATTAGAATCGGCAGTGGCTGAGATCTAATCTGGTTTCCTTACTGCACCACAGGGCTGTTTGCACCTGCACTTTTACAGATCTAGATATAGATAACTTTACTTTACTCAAACACAGCATTCCTTCCTATAGAGAACAGAGCAGACCTTCACTGCAGACTTGCTGTGGTCTTCACATGGCAAAGAACCTGATTCAACTGATTCACTAGAACTGAACTCGACCTATCAAGAAGTAGTTTTAACGAGTCTAAAAAAAAAAAACCCCAAACGTTTCCGGTGAGTCTGTGCCCATGATCGCCTCAGATTCATGTTCTTGGCGGTAGGAGTGGAACCTGATGTCTTTTTCTGCTGCTGTAGCCCATCTGCCTCAAGGTTTTACATGTCGTGCGTTCTGAGATGCTTTTCTGCTCACCGCGGTTGTAAAGAGTGTTTATCTGAATTACTACAGACTTCCTGTCAGCTCAGACAAGTCCAGTGATTCTCCTCCGATCTCTCTCTCACCAACAAGGTCTCTCTCTCGCAGGCTGTTTTTGGTTTTTCGCTCCATTCTGTGTAAACTCTAGAGAAAATCCCAGGCGATCGTCCATCTGGTACCAACAACGATGCCGCGATCCAAGTCACAGAGATCACACTTCATTCTGTTTGATGTGAGAACGAGGTGAAGCTCTTGACCTGGATCTGTGTGATATTATGCTTTGCGCTGCTGCGTCCTGATTGGCTGATCGGATAACCGCACGAACGTACAGGTGTACAGGTGTTCCTATTACTCTGGACGGAAGCATACGTCTCTCTTTTAAAGAGGTTTTCATTCTGACCGCGGTGCAGCAGCGTTAGACAATTAGACAGCTGATGTCTGATTACAACCCGAACTGATCAAGTATATGCCTGTTTCACTACAGCACATATCTTCTCCAACAACTCAATCAGAACATCAACTGTTCAACTGCCTCCGAACCCAACACCATCTCCGCTGAACGCGAAGGCAAGGTTAGAAAGTCTTAAAGTAGAGACGTCAAAGTATATAACAGTCTCTCTGCTATAGTACAGAGACATCTGATGGGTTTCCCCCCGAGCACTAACATTTCAAACGTGCTGTTTTAACAGGAAATCATTAGCAGTTGTAGCTGCGGTTATAGCGGTTCATGTTTCTAGATATATTCGAGTCCAGAAATCGGAGTCCGCTACCAATCTGTTTATAATTTCATGGGGTCAGAAGAAGGAATACAATTTTTCTCAAGAATGTTTCTGGAGAATCGTTCTCCACGCGGTAAGCGTTAAAAAAGAAAAAAAAAATCTGCTCTGAATGACGTAACACATCGAGCTCCGGTGGGTTTTGTAGCTTCAGACGTGGCTGTAAGAGATGATCGCATGAGACTCGGGCGTTTCTGATCAGTCAGTTGGTTAGTTAGTTAGTTCTTACTATTATACTCACAAATGGGATGTTAGACTCGGTATTTGTTCCGGTTATTAAAAATTTCCTGTTTCTTTGCTTCATCATTCCGAACAAATTAGAATAAAATGAAGTTCCGCTGTCTTTTTTTTTTTCTTTTTTTTTCTTTTTTGCAAATCTGGTCTGGAGACATGGGTCACAGCAAAACTTCTGGTTCTTTTCTCTTGACATCACCTCAGTTTAGATTGTTGTCTTCTTGCAAGACATGTCCAACTTCTGTTTGTTTGTTTTTTTGTAGACAGCCTATAAAATACAGGAACATTTCCCCGTTGATTTTATTTATTTATTTATTTTTCACGTGGAAACTATGGGGATACAAGCTTTTAGCAGTCCACTGTATTTTTGTATAGGGCACGATGGCTTAGTGTTTTGCACGTTTGCCTCCAGGGTTGTGGGTTCGATTCCCTCCTCTGCCCTGTGTGCGTTCTTGCATGTTCTTTTCTGCTGGTTTCCTTCGGGGTACTCCGGTTTCCTCCACTAGACCAAAGACATGATGTAGTCCGATTGGCATCTCTGTAATGTGTGTGATTGTGCCCTGTGATGGGTTGGCACCCAGTCCATGGTGTCCACTGCCTTATGCCCCGATTTCCCTGGGATAGGCTCCAGGCTCCCCACAACCCTGTGCAGGTTAAGTAGTACAGGAGATGGAGGGATGGTTGGAGTGATGGATTTTCTAGCTAGAGTCTCTCTAGCACCAATCAACAATTTTGATGACAATGACACGGACTACGTTTACATGGACCGCAGTAATCTGATTATTGACCTTATTCTGAATAAGACAGTTTTGTGATTAAGGTGTATACACGAGTCGCTTTTTGAATATTCCTTTCATGATCAGGTTTTACGTGTTGTAGAACATAGATCGATTAACGGCACAACGTCATTACGTCCCCCACGCCATGCCGTCCGACGCCCCCTCCAGAATTTCACGTATCGACATAGAGCTTGTCTTCGTTATGGGACCGTATACAGTTTTGGGTGATAATGTTTTAATTTTACGAACGCTTCAAGTGCAGTTCATTATTTATCATGCTATTAGTGTGAATAGACGACTGCTTGAAGCCGTGGACTGCGTCCCAAACCGCATACTTACCGTCTATATTGTAGCCGAAACACATGTATATCTCCTACTATATAGCAGGTAAGTACGCAGTTTCGGACGCAGCCGTGCTCTCTGCTGTGTGTGATCGTGTCCTGTCGCATAATTGGGTGAAAAATTCCACACGATGTTTATAGTGTGATTAAGGTGTTTACATGTCTATAAACAGGAATACTCCATACGTCTTAATTAGATTTGTGTTTACTTCGAGTATGATTTAATCGGATTAAGGTCATCAATAATCGCTGTTTACATGCTAGTTTCTTAATCAGAGTCTCGTCCGATGTCCAATCAAACCAATGGTACTACCGTAACTAGAGGTCAACGGATTGATGGGTTTTGAAGATTGATTAATCGATTGTTGGAACTATGGGGTATCGGCAAAAGCGGCTGAGAAGGGTCCGGTGCCATTATACAGTACGAGAGCGGCCTCCAGAGGCCAAACAAAAACGATCACTGCCAAATTTTGTGGTGTTGTTTGAAGTGTTTTTGATTCATTTTGGATGTGTCTATTTTTATTTGTTATTTGGAATGTTACTTTTAATGAATAGTTAATATATGAATATTTATATATTTACTTCATTTAAAAAAGTACAGTACATTTTCATGGTACAGTCATTACTGTTTGTTTTTGTAAGAAAGTTCAGCAGTGTTTTACTTTGTGTGTTTAAAAAAAAAAGTTGGAGGGGCCACTCGATATGTCCCGCCCTGACTTCCTGTCAGATAACAAAAACTGGACAAACAGGATATTCAGACAGATTTCAGCTCCATCCAAGATTCTTTTGTGTACGAGTTATTTGTGACACGCTCTGAGCCGGTGGATCTCGTCCCTCACCAGCTGTGATCTAAACGATCTGAGACCGCCTTTATGCTCTCTCTCCCTCCGTCCGTCCATATATTTCTCTCTTCATTTCTCTATTGCGTTCTTGGCCTCTCTGCTTTTCTCCGTCACTCCTGATAAACATCTTTAATTAATCTATCCGGATGCTGCCACCAACTGACTATCTCTCGCTCTCTTTCTCTTGGGCAGTGTTCTTCCCTTTCCACCATTCGCACAAATAATCTTCTGTCATCACTGTAACCCCGAACACACACACACACATACAGAGCCAGGTGCCTGATCTGATCTAAACAAAAAAACAACAACAAAAAAGGAAATCACACTCTCTTGTATCTCTTTGGATCTAGTTCATTTATTCTTTTGCTGTTTTCTTATTGTTCTCTTCCACTGCGCTTGAGGTACAGTCGCTACGAATGTTCATGGCTCGGCAGCTACGTGTGTGTGTGTGTGTGTGTGTGTGTGTGTGTGTGTGTTTGATCTGATGATTAATGTCTGCTCTGTCGTGCTCAGTGTCGCCGCCCCACCAGTCACAAATCTTAAAGGCAGTCAGGCTGCCAACACAAGCTAAATGAGACGAGATGGGCGTAGTATTACTCGCTAGAAGGAGGAAACTGTGTGTGTGTGTGTGTGTGTGTGTGTGTGTGTGTGTGTGTGTGTGTGGTGTTATCAGTAGAGTTTGTAGCACTATAAGAGAGAGAGAGTGAGTGTAAGTCTCAGTTTTTGTCAGTTGGACTGTAACAAGCTGTCTTCCTCACACGCTTCCTTGTGGAGAGGAAACAAGTCTGCGTTTCAGTACGTCTCTCTAAACCGCTATGTTTTATGAACCCTATTCTGATCCTGTTTTTATTTTTGCACTACACACGCATCATCCCGCGCTAATTATTAGCATAAAACACACGTATGCGTGTGTAGTGCAAAAGAATATGGACAGATGTCTTAAAAGAAAAGCTCCAGATGTTTCTGGACCATCCACTTCATCATCATGTAGCGAACGCTATCTAGCATTAGTGTTTGTGTAGCGTGCCACGATTTTTTTCTATTATTATTATTATTTAAAAGGGTGCCGTGACTGAGAAATACGTTGGGAAACACTGGTCTATCCATCTGGATCTTTCTGCCAAGTAAGTAAGTTACGTGGTAAAGGGTCTGCACTTATATCGAGCTTTTATCCAAAGCGCTTTACACTGTGTCTCATTCACACACTCACACACTCCAATGGGAGCAGAGCTGCCATGCAAGGCGCTAACTTGCCATCGGGAGCAACTTGGGGTTCAGGGTCTTGCCCAAAGACTCTTCGGTATGTGGAGTGACGTGGGCCATAATAATAATAATAATAATAATAATAATAATAATAATAATAATAATAATAATAGTAGTAGTAGTAGTAGTAGTAGTAGTAGTAGTAGTATTATGTTCCAGAAAATTGTGTGCCCTGTGATGGACTGGCACCCTGTCCAGGGTGTAACCCCGCCTTGTGCCCGATGCTCCCTGGGATAGGCTTCAAGTTCCCCGTGACCCTGAAAAGGATAACGCGGTAGAAGATGGATGGATGGATGGATGGATGGATGGATGGACCTTCCAGAAAATTCAGAAAGGTTTTTGGACACTGCGAGTCAAACTGGAGTCCTTTTTATCAGCATTTCATTATGATGTGCGTCTCATTTTCTGGGATGATTTCGTCTAGAATAACGATGGAGAATGCTGATTTAGGAAGGACAGTAACATGTGCAGTGAACATACAAGTAAATGTTGCCCTGCATGAGGACCGTGTACAGTAGGCGTGCAGTGGAGTGACTGCTCTGTAAATAAAAGCGCCTTTCTTTTAAGAATTTAGGAGTCACTTTGGATTTTGACACTTGTTCTTGTGTACAGAACGACCGTGTATTCCAAATCTTACTTTCCGACACGAGTATGACGTCTTCCTGGGAGTTTTTCCTTGCCACCGTCGCTCTCCGCTTCGCTCTTTCGGGATCGGAATCTGTCGATGTCTTTGGTTAAAAGCGCTACACACATGCAACTGAATTGAACTGAAGACATGAATGTGAGAGCGTTGTGTGTGTGTGTGAGAGAGAGATATAAGGGCGATAATAACATTCGCTTCACAGTCAAGTACTTCACGTTCACACGGTGTGTATCAGTTGCTTGTCTCTTCCAACACTGAGGCCAGCGTGCTCCTGATTGCCACACCTTAGTCATAGCAGCGACGCGTGCTGATTTGAATGAGAACCAGAGAGATCTGGCAGTAATAGAGGGCCTTATATACACAAACACGTATATACACAGAGGCGGATGGAGTTTGCATGTTCTCCCGTTGCTTCGGTGGTTTCCTCCGGGTACTCCGGTTTCCTCCCCCAGTCCATCCACAGTGCTGTAGGTTGAATGGCGTTTCCAGATTGTCCATAGTGTGTGCCCTGTGATGGGTTGGCGCCCTGCCCAGGGTGTCCCTCGCCTCATGCCCAGAGTTCCCTGTGAGAGTCTCCGCACTCCCGCACGACCCTGTGTAGGATACAAATGGATGGTGAAGGTGTGTGTGTGTGCATGGGCTGGCTTCCCGTCCAGGGTGTGCTCCCGCCTCACACCGTGATCACACCGCCCTCCTCACACTCTGGATCCTCCTCACACTCTGGATCCTCCTCACACTCTGCTCAGCATAAAGCGGGTCCTGATGATAGATGATGATTAAATGCTTTCGCTCTACTATCCGTCCCTTTAAAGAGAGAATTCTTTTTTCCTTTTTTTTTTTTTCCGCCTGCAGGCCAAAGGGAAAGCTTGCATCTACTAGAAACAGCTGTGTGTGTAAGCGCTCGGAGGCAATTCAAGGACTGGTAATTAAACAGACAGTTTGTGCGAGTGTGTGTAATTCGGCTGTATGCTGCTGATGGAGTAAAGTACCATTTTTAAATGGGATGGAAATGAGGCAATTTGCTGTACACAGTATAACTCTCTCGCCTCTACAACATGTGCATGGATTCATGCTCTGCCTCCTGCAATGCCCCTCCACACACACACACACACACACACACACGCATTCTCCAGTGCTTTATTGGACAAAAGAAAGCCTGGCAATCACTCAGTCCTTGTCTTAAAATGTCACCATGTGAGCCATGTGCCAGAACTTACTCACTGTGTTGGTGTGTGTGTGTGTGTGTGTGTGTTACAGTTGTACTCCATGTATTGATATGACAATACACAAATACATACAGTAGCAACAACTATATTAAAGTTTATTCAGGCTGGACTACTTTTTTATTTATGTTCCAGCACCATTTGTTTGGGTTTTTTTTTTGTTTTTGTAGTGTGTACACTATGTACTTGTATTCCTTTTTCAATTGAATTCTTTTTAGGAACAGTACAAACAGTACAGCATTATTGCGTGTTATTTCACGTCGTATCATACATCCAGTGGTGTGCGCTTTGTAATGCCGGACAAGTGAGTGTGTTCGTGTATGTGCATGTGTGCTGAGTAAATCTCTGTATTTGTTTGAGTGGGTGTATATTTATGTGACGGTTTGTGCTGCTTGTTTCAGCTTGTGTCCATTGAGTGTGTGTGTGTGTGTGTGTGTGTGTGTGTGTGTGTGTGTGTGTTTGTGTGTGTGTGTTTTTCTTTCTATAGCTGTCATTGTTTGGTGTATTTTCACAGACCCTATTCAGAGAAAGGTGATCGTGTAGACTGTTGAGTGCTCTATGGTGTGTGTGTGTGTGTGTGTGAGAGAGAGATAAAGAGAGTGAGAGAGACTCAGACAGACAGACACAGACACAGAGTAAGTGCAGAAGAGAGTGTGATTGTACAGAGTCTACAGTGAGCCCATGATGATGCATCGATTCAGCACACCTTATTTAGAGAAAGAAATAGAAGCTTTGGAGGCGGTGTGTGTGTGTGTGTGTGTGTGTGTGTGTGTGTGTGACCGATGACACACAGCCATGGCGATGGGAGGAGATGTGGCCGGATGGAGTGCTGGACAGAATGACCAGCCAAATCACGTCGACACACAACAAAAGCAACCGGCAGCCAGAGCGTGATGTAATCAGGCCGTGACACCGTCGCCATCACCACAACAACCGCTTGCCTCCTCCAGCTGTTGCCAGGCACCTGTCTCCATGGAGATGTAATCCAGGGTGGGGGAGTAGGGAAGAGAGGGGTGAGCGAGTGAGTGAGAGGTGAGAGAGAGGAAGCTGTGACTCGAGGGTCCGTAAAGTAGGAGGATGTAGGACGTGCGTGCGTGCGTGTGTGTGTGTGTGTGTGCATAAGAGTGTGTGACAGTTCAAGGTCGGGTGATGTATTAAGCTGTAATGGTAACGTCGCTATTGATTAGAGAGTGTAAGTAGCGGACACTAATTGGAGTGGTTATTATGGTAATTGAGAGTACTCAATCTTGCCACCTAAGAGACGGAGACGGCCGAGAGATGGAGGAGATACAGATATAGATGGAATATGAGATGGACACAGAGAGACAAGGAGAGTCAGGGATGTGAGACAGACGGAGAGAGAGAGAGAGAGAGAGAGAGAGAGAGAGAGAGAGGGAGAGGAACACTTGTTGACACTAATGGTAATCCCACTGGGCAGAGTGGCCTGTCGCTGTCTCTGTCTCTAATGATGTACTCGCTCTGTGACACACAGTGACACAGACACAAACTTCCCCCGTTTTTCCCAAGGAGTCTGAAACTTTTTTTTTTTTTTTTTTCCCCCGAACAGCCCACGTTTCAGGTCAAGAGACAAACCATCACACATTCAGATGTGGGAGTTTGCTAATGCATGGCACAAAAAATACCAATAACAATGAAATAACAAATCTGAAAGATTTAACAATCAAAAAAAAAAAAGTTTCTATATATTATACGCTGTATGGCCAAAAGTATATGGACACCCGACCATTTCCACACTGTTGGAAGTAAACAGTCGTATAGAATGTCTTTTGTACGCTGTAGGATTACAAATTCACTTCACTGGAACTAAACCTGGTCCAGTATGACGGCGACCCATTGCACAAAGTGAGCTCCATGAAGACATGGTTCAACCAAGATTGAAGAGCTCAAGTTGCCTGCACAGAACCTTGACCTCAACCCCACTGAACTCCGTTGGGACGAACTGGAAATGCCGTCTGCACCTCAGGCCTCCTCACCCAACATCAGAGATCGGTACCAGACCTCACTAATGCTCTTTTAGCTGAAAGAGCACAAATCCCACACAGCAACTCTCCAAAATCTTACATACAGCCTTCCCAGAAGAGTGGAGGTTATGGAGGTAACAGAAAAATCTGGAACGAGATGTTCCAAAAAGCACATCTGGTCAGGTATTATGGCCGGGTGTCCACATACTTTTGACCACACCGTGTATAATCATACACTATAATGGCAATAATCACTCAATACAGTGGATTTGTTGCTTTGAGCGTATGTATGGGTGTGTAGCTGCGCCAAGGAACAGCTGCTCAACCTGCTGTAGAAGCTGACGTCACTGGTCCAAACCATCAGCAGTTTAACGCTGGAAGTGTCTGATACCCAGCTGTACTGACTGGAAATGTGTGCAACAGTTCCGGATTACAGGCAAGCTCATTTCTGTTCTTTGTTCTGCATCTCCACGGCCGCTTCTTCCCCTTATAACACTTTACATTTTTTCCTGAGTGTTACATTGATACCTTGCAACATCTAGGCAGAGCTCGCGCACACACAGCTAATTAATAAAGCACTTCATGTCACCCTGTGATAACGTCCCACTGTGTGCCAGAGTTATCCCAGCGTTCACTCGAAGCAATTCTGGCTCTGTGATCAGCCTTTAAAGCCTCCACACATTCAGAGCTTGGCGCTTTCAAAGGGACACTCCCGCTGTGTCCACGTAGCTGCCGGTGGAGGGCGATTTACGAGTGTTGCCCGACACGACTTTAAAAGTCTATTAAAACGGCCCAGTCCGGGACCTGCTGGGGTCATTTAGTTCCTTTGCAGTTCGTTAGCTTGGCCTTTATTAAGCAGCGCTCCACACGCTGCCTCGTGCCATTAATCTCCTCTGTTTTCGCCCACCATCCCAAAAAGTCATGAATAGCAAAATGGCCACCAGGGACGAGGCTTTTCCGCTGCTCTTTTGGTCAGAAAGTCTTTCTAGTTCTCTCTCACCTCCTCCATTCTTAAACATGACCTTGTTCTCACTGGTTTGGAGCTTTGCTTTCGGTTGTCTGCGGATCGTTCTAATAGTCAGGTGCACATGTAGATGATACATGTGCACCTGTAAATACTAAAACTAGTCGTGTTTGATAGTAAGTGAGGTCATGTTATGCTAGCCGCTAGGTGCACACTAAAACTAGGTGTGTTTGATAGTAAGTAAGCTATTGTTACGCTAACCGATGTGTATACACACTAAAAAAATTGCCGTGGTTGATAGTAAGTAAGCTAATGTTACGCTAACCCGTGTGTGTACACACTAAAACTAGCCGTGGTTGATAGTAAATAAGCTAATGTTGGCCGCACGCTGGCCGCTGTGTGTACACAGTTTGATAGTTTGATGTTTGATAGCTGTATGCTATCATTAAAGACCTTGTAATATAACGTCTTGCTCATGGCTAATGTTCACTATTTCACTGTTGAGAGATATCAAAAGATATGCAAATTTTCGTGCTCACATCTAACATCTAGTGTCAGGCATCACTCAGTAGCTTCACAGCTTCTTTATCATTACTAAGCGCTAAACCAGGCAGACCTGTAGCTAACACGAAAGCACATGGCTTCAATTATGATCATGCTGTTTTTCCACAGCGCGCTGTTGCAGCCGAGCCGCGGATGGCGTTTAACTCCCTGCGCATCCTTATCCTGTCATTTATAAAAACGGAGCTTCGCTCGGAGAGCGTTTGCTTTCACACAGATGCTTTTCCCAATGCGTCCACTGTTTAAGTGGCATGTTGCCCCCCTGAGGGAGAGGCAGGCTGTTTCTCCCACACAGGTGTGGAAATTTTGTGTAACCCTGAACTCCCACTGTGTGTAAGCAACCGCAGCGTTCATATATATATATATATATATAAAAAATGTGTGTGTGTGTATTAAGAGTGAGTTTCTGCTGCTCGTTCTGTCCTCAAGTCACAGGACTGCGCCAGGGATTAGCATTTATTAATCTGCCCTCCACCCTCCCCACTCATATTTATTCATTCATGGAAGATTTTTTTTAAAAGCCACAGTAATTAGTCAGTATCCAGGGGGAGAGTGTAATTGCGTCCTGGGGGACAGAGCGATGGCATGGGATGAAGGAGAGCCAAGCACGGAGGAAGAGAGGAGAGAAAGCAGCAGACGGTGAAGACAAACTAGAGAGCGCATCCTGCTGGATGAAAAGACAATGATCGACTGAAGAGGGAAATGTGGCAGCAGTATGTCGGGAACTAGATAGCAAGCGTTTACAAGGATTAGGTCAAGAAGATTTATTTTTTTAAAGTAGGAGCATACTATGAGCATGTCAGGGATAGATGGTATTTAAAGAGAGAGAGAGAGAGAGAGAGAGAAAGAATGTCCTTGCTATGGAAAGTGCTCCTTATTTTGTTGCATAACATGTGGTGAGGTGGTGCACTGGAAGACAAAGGCACGAAGAAAGCGTCCATGATCATGATCGCAACAGGTCCTGTTAGCTTTTAGGTCCTGGGTGCAGAGCTGAAGTACTTCTACTTGCTCTTATTACTTATTCTAAAAAAAAATAATGATAATTTAGCTCATGAATAAACAGTAATAACCTTAGCGTTGCTGCTTTGACCTTGCTAATTAGCCGATGAGTTGAGTCGTTGTGTCTGGGAATCAGTACGGCGGCACTCAGGACTCCAACTTGACTCCACTGTTCTAAGAACTCTAAAATATATTCGGAAAAACTAAATGGTAAATGGTCTGCACATATATAGCACTTTTTTTTCTTTTTTTTTTTAACCTCAGCTATCCTATAAAGCGCTTTACACTGGTTCTCGTTCACCCATACAAACACACTTACACATCAAGCAAGGTGCTAACTTGCCATCGCGAGCAACTTTGTCTACCTTCGACGGGTTCCGTGTCTTGCCTAAGGACACTTCGGCATGTGGACCGGGAATCGAACCGCCAACCCTACGATTAAAAACTACATGAAGTACTTTTAAAGTAGTGGGTTAGGGGCAGATCACATTTTCACAAAGTTTCCACTTAATTCAAATAGAGTCAGATCATGAGTGGTGTGTAAATTGGGCTTTGTTGTTGTTGTTGTTCTAGAGCTACTAGGATTAAGATGATGCAAGCTGATGATTATTATCAAGCAAACTGCATGCTGAGCCACCCCGTGGCTTAGTGGTTAGAACATTTGCCTCGCACCTCCAGGGTTTGGGGTTCAAATCCAAACTCCGCCCCTGTGTGCACTGAGTTTGCATGTTCTCTCTCCGTTTCAGGGGTTTTGTGGGTGTTTTTCTCACCACAAACCTAATGAGTGTATAACTGTCATGTCCTTGAGGCGAAGAGGGATGCAAGTGCAGATTAAAGTTCAATGAGCTTAATAAACTTAAGTTCATAAAACAAGAACTATGAGCATGTGGGAGATACGACATAACCATGAGAACATAACAAAAGACAAGAAAGCAAACCGCGCCACGGCAAGACAATCAAAGCAAGGCCATGAGTGCTGTACAAACCGTGACTTAAATACCCATGTTAATGACTCAAAACGTGAATCAGGTGATACCAGTCAGCAGTGGCTGCTGGGAATCATAGTCCCGAGTTCGTTCTCGGCGTGTCCATGACAATAACACGTCAGGATGTTGTCATTTTAGCACACTATGTGTGCTGATACAGCCTGCCAGAAGATATGTTATATTCATATGTGCTTATCTAACACTTCAACATTTATGAATAACTTCACCATATCGACAATTACACACATTTATGTGGAACTATGGAAACGATATGTTACTATGGAAACGATATCATATGAGAACAAGTGCATTAATATAAAGCACTACTGTCCAAGACATGCTTTTATAGATTTTTTTAAAACTATTTTATATGGGATAATCTATTGTAATGCTGGTCAAAATCTGTTATTCCCTCGTATAGTTTTCTGTCATGTTCTTAACACTTCTCAAACCAGTTTTCGTTGAGGATGGGTTTATTTAGCATTTACAGTAGGAGTCTCGAGTGTTAGCTCTTTGGAACAAAGCTCTTGACATGGAAGACGACTTTAGGGCTTTTTGAGGTTACTCATTTGGGGCTTCAAGAGAGAGAAAAAACAAAGCTGGTGAATGAATTCCTTGACAGTAGGTACAGAAACTCCATCCACTTTCTATACAACTTATCCTACACAGGGTCACGGGGAGCCTGGAGCCTATCCCATGGAGGATGGGGTACAAGGCAGGAAACACCCAAACTATCACATCGCCCAATCACACACACATTCCAATCAGCGCATGTCTTTGGACTGGGGGAGGAAACCGGAGTACCCAGAGCAAACCCCTGAAGCACAGGGAGAACCCCCAACCATGGAGGTGCGAGGCAAATATGTTAACCACTAAATAGATTAAAAGCATGTCATTTATTTATTAAGTAAATGTTTTATTTGTTGATATTACTGTATAAGTAGAATGACACGTTTCGGGGTGTGCTTTTATAGTAAATGAATCGACTTAAGGGTGGCACTCTGACATCACACCATGCCGTCATTGATTATATTGCTAGAATACAATAGCATGTCTGTTATGCTTTATTTTTTATATGACATTTATTTTTTATATTATTTTGTATATGACATCCTGTGATGATGATTATGTTTTAATAAGTAAGAAGGGCAGGAAGAGAGCAGGATGAGAAGGAAGGAGGAACGTGAATGTCATAGATAAAGTAAAGTGAGTTTGTTCGACAGTAAGTTGGATGTTGTGGAAGAGTGTCAAAGTGGGGTTTTGTTGATTTTTCCTCAGGGTTCAGAAAAGAGCCACGCTCTGACAGTGACAAAGTGAGGTATTTTGTCATGTCCTTCAGTAAGCGTTCAGCTAACATTGTGGGGTTTGGTTTTTGGGGTTTTTTTTGGTTTTTTTACAGGAGCAATTCAAACATCACTGTCATACACACTGTACTGAAACACAGCGAGAGAGAGAGAGTGATAAGTGGAGAATACTGAGCAGTGAAATAGATGAGAAGAGCTGAGAAAAGTAGACAGAAGTGTGATGGACGTGGTGTGAATCAGAAGAAATTACAGAGAATATTATAGATAGGGCAAGGAGACGAATGAAATTGAAGAGAGCGCGAGCAGGTGAGGGGTGATGAGAAATATTTCTCCTGAGGGGAGTCTCTGACCTTCAATCAATCACTAAATTAATCACAATTGTTTCCCATCTGACTTCCATTTTCCTCACCTGCTTTCTGCCCATCTTTCCCCACTTAGTCACTCTTTCAGTGTTTTTTTTTTTAACTGAAATCACCATCCTTTTTCTACCTACCTTCTACTCACCACAGCGTAGCATAGGTGTGATTAAAGGGGAAAGAATTTCAATACATTTTACAGTACTGAGAGAAAATTTGTTGAACTCAATTAATGGTCTTTTGAGGTATGTGGCTATAATGATAATGAGTCTGTATTAGTCACATATACATTGCAGCAAATGATTTTTTTCTTCACATATCCCAGCATGTTAGGAAGCTGAGGTCAGAGCGTAGGGTTGGCCATGATACAGCGCACCTGGAGCAGAGAGGGTTAAGGGCCTTACTCAAGGGTTCAACAGTGACAGCTTAGCAATGCTGGGGCTTGAACCCCCGACCTTCTGATAAGTAACCCAGAGCCTTAACCGCCAAGCCATCACTGAACCCCCTATATAATTCAAATTCAAAACAGCAGCTGTTCTATTAACAGACAAACTTGAAAACGTCTTACCTGAAAACATTTTATGGAGTTATAGCTAACTTTCAAATCCTGGTTCTCTCTTTTCAATAAAAATTATTGTAAAAAAAAAATTTGCCATCCATTTTGTTAACAAATGCCTAATAGTTCTGTAAATTGTACTTTTATGAACAAAGAACAATAGCACCACCGATGGTCATAAGTAAAAATACATGTATGATCTAGAGGCTGATTTCTTTCTAGCCCAGACTGTAGATTCATGCACCCTATCTGCAACACTCATGTCAAGCGATTACACATGATCATACCCCTTGTGCTCATTTAAGCCCGCTTCGCTGACACATCCAGAACACCTCATCAGACATGATTGAGAAGGCACGTGAAGAATACAATAGCAGGTTTAATAAACATAGATGAGGTGGATTACTTTCTTGATATTTCACTTTAGAAAAACGAGTACCTAGAAGTAAATAGTCTACGGAATGCATGCACTGTTCAGACAACATTAAAACCAGCCATTAAACATAACATTAAAACCACCCACCTAATATTGTGTAGGTCCCCAAAAGAACATCTCTGACCCATCGAGGCATGGACTCCACAAGGCCTTGTAAGATGTAAGATTCTGTACTTTAATGTTATACTGTATATTGTATTATTTAAATATTGCAGATTGTTTTTAGTGTACATTGTATTGCATATTACATAGCACACAGTATATAATATATACTTGTATATTCACACACTACTTTATTCTATTCTATTCTATTCAATAGTCCACAGTTCAGAAAAGAAATAAGTCACTCAAATCACACTGTTGCAAAGAGACACAGCCCTGATCAGAGGTCAGTAGTAGATCGTTTACTACTTTAACTAACGCTGTCTCTGTGCTATGATGAGGTCTAAATCCTGTATGATACATTTCATGAATGTTGTTCCTATGTAGGTCCGAGCGTAGCTGCTGTTCTACAACCTTTTCTAATATCTTGGAGATAAAGGGGAGATTTGATATTGGTCTATTGCTGGACAGTTGACAGGGGTCAAGGTCAGGTTTTTTAATCAGGGGTTTAATAACTGCTCATTTAAAGGATTTTGGTACATAACCAGTGCTAAGGGACGAATTGATTTTTTTAGAAGGGCTTCAATTACTCCCGGACAAATCTGTTTAAAGAAACCTCTAGGTAAAGGATCTAGTATACAAGTTGATGATTTTGCTGAAGAGATTAATGAAGCTAGTTCGGTCTCTCTGAGGGCAGTAAAACATTCGAGTTATTGATCTGAATTTGCGACATTATTATCTACAGGGTTAGTAATAAAACTGTCAAGTTTTCATTTCATATCTAATATTTTCAACTTCTTCTACCCAAACAGTATATTAGTCCAGGAAAAGCATTTAGGTTTATGTTGATATTTAGTATGTATTTCATGTTCACAGTAGGAAGACATTTTGCCAGAACACAGTCCAGATACAGGGAGAAAATGCACACTTCAGGGGCAGTGAATAAAAGGAATGAATTGAATTTGTAATGCCCAACAACTATAATTAAATATGTGAAAGTAGGCTTATTGTTGTTGTTGTTATTATTATTATTATTATTATTATTATTATTATTATTATTATTATTATTATTATACTTTTTTTGCTTATATAGCTGCTGAGAGTTTTAAAAAAAGCCTTATTTTCAGCATGTGCTCTTATGTATAAAAAGGAATGAATTTACATGGCTTTTGAGGTAGAAATGATCCATATCCAGCGTCTTTATTATGGAAACGGCGAGCCTTTGCTGTAGTGGCCATTATACTGATTTTCGTGCTGCATTATTCCACAAGGACATCAATACTGTTGGCTTTAGAAGGACCGCGTGCACTATGAAAAGGTTGGCATTTAATTATTTCATATTTCCTTGATAATGTGGCTGACTCCCTGTCCCCCCCCTCTCTCTCTCTCTCTCTCTCCCTCTCTTTGTCCCCCCCCTCTCTCTCTCTCCCTCTCTCTCTCTCTCTCTCTCTCTCTGGCTTTTTCTACACACAAAACGCTCAGTCTCTTCCCTCGCCCACACAAACCCCCATGTTCGTCTGTCTACCCAATTCATAAAGCTCTCTCTGTCTCCGGCTCTCTGCCACTGTGTGTGTGTGTGTGTGTGTGTGTGTGTGTGTCCTTCTTTCCGCCTTTTGCCCTCTCGCGCTTTTCAAATGTCATACAGGAGCCATGGGGCGAGAGATTGCTGTTTCTGTATTCACACACACAATGACCCTTACACACACACACACACACACACACACACACACACGTATGTAACACACACTTGCTCAAACACACACCAGTGTAATGGCTGAGGACACGGGCTACTTTGCATGCCCCTGCTGCTCTCTGCAGAGTAAGTAAGGCTTCATGCTTAGTTAGCTCTCGCATACCGAGGCCGCCTCTCCAACTTCTCGGGCCTGAAGATCGCACAATTAGAGGCCAGCTGTTCATAGTGACTAGTGTCCTTAAGCTTCGAGTGCTGCAGTGCGCTGCTGAAACAAGAATCGAATTGGTGATTATAGCCGACTTGTGCATGTAGCCTTGGAAAGAGGGCGAAGTGCATTAGGCGTTCAACGCACATTCATTAGCGGAAGAGCTTAATTGAAATCCTTGTGTTTAAAAAAGCCTCTGTATTTCATTAGCCAGTTACACGCACAGGATACATCCCAAAATGGCAGACTCAGAGTGTGTGTCTAATTTCACAGCTGCTTGATGTCTCTTGAGTGGTGTGAGGGCAGGCATACGTGAGGCGTACACGCACGCCTCTGAGGAACAGGAATGCAAATTGCAGAAGTATTGACTTTTTTTCCCTCCACCGAGGAGAGGTTTAGTCATTTTGTAGCAGCTGCAGTTGGGGCAGGAAAGGAAACGAGACAGACCACCTCAATCTCTGAGCAAACAGAGTGACAGACAGAGAGAGAGAGAGAGAGAGAGAGATGAAACAGGAGGAAATGAAGTGAGAAAACAAACAGGGATAGTCAACACAGAAAGATGGAGGGATGGAAAAGTGAAGAAGGAATCAGATGACCGAGGAGAGGTCAAAGTGCGAGCGGGAGAGCGCCGAATGGACAGAGCGAGCACCTAGGCAGATTCGAGGCGAAATAACAACGCCTAAAGAGCAACCAAGGCCACTTGACCATCTCCCCTCCCTTCCCACTTATTTGCTGTGAAAGTCAAATGCTGCTGGTCGCTCTGACAACATGCAAATGAGATGCAAACGAGCGGAACCTTGGGAGGAGGGCTGGTTGTCGCGGCAGTGTTGTCATGGCGACTCCCAGTGATGTGCAACGGCAGAACACAAGCAGAGGGGAGGAGGTGGAGAGAGCGATGTTCGGAAGAGTGTGGGGTCTGCTGGAGACATTCTGCAACTTGGACAAGGACAGGATGAAGGAGGACAGGATTTATTTATTTATTTATTTTTAAAAGAAAGAGTGAGCGAGCGAGAGCAGAAACGAGGGAGAGGCAGAAAAAGCAAACGTAATAATAGAGCTGGAGCTGGAGGGTAAGGAAGTCAGTGAAAGGCATGATTGACGCTGAAAGAGAAGAGCGGAGTGACCTTTCAATCCACCTGTTTTTTTGTGTGTGTGTTTTTGTGTGTGTGTGTGTTTTTTTTTTTTGTGTCCATTTGATAAGGTGTGAGATTGATTAAGAAAATGTAAATGGAGTGACAGAAACAAACATATTATGAATAAAGCACACAATTTAGTATGGTGGTATCAGTAACAGCGGCTAGTTGTCATGGTAACCGGGGTTTTCTCAAGTCTTCTCATGGCTGTTAAATACTTAGTTAACTAGTTAACACTTTGGGGGGGGTCTCTGTGTTCCTTGGGAAGGGGCTCTGCAGTGTTTCGCAGCGATGTAGTCGAGTCACAGGTTTTGTGGTAAATCGTGTTAGATCTTTTCCAAATTGAATGTGATAGAGCAGCCAACAGAATTCAGGAGAAAAACAAACATTTTAAGGGGGAAACGATCGGAAAAGAACAGCTTTTCTTCATCTTCAGCAAAAACAGACTGGTATTTGGAGCTATCCATGATTCTGTCTATCTTGACGAGAGCCCCAGTCCCCTGCTGAAGAAGAGCAGCCCCACAGCCTGATGCTGCCGACACCGCGCTTCACCGTGTGTTCTTGGAGTGATAAGCTGTCTTGTTTCTTGTGCCAAACATATCTTTTTGAATTCTACCCAAAAAGTTCGACCTTGCTCTCGTCTCACCATCGTACATTTCGCCACATGGTTTGGGGTGATTTTTTTTTTTTAGGCGGGCTTGGATGTTCAGAAAACTGAACTCCAAGCTATCAAACGAGCGCTTTCATGTTAAGCTGTGGTTTGAATTGCACGCAGCGCTGCGGTCATCGGAAATGATTCAGCACCTTATACCCAATCAGAATTGAGAATTCAGCGTACAGTGCTGTGAAATAGTATTTTCACTGAAAAAAACCTGTTTTCTTCTGGTTTTGTGTAAATCTCATACTACATCGTTTTAGCAAAAGTTTATTAAGTTGCTGGGAACGCCCATTTGCTAAAACTGACTTCTGGTCCGGAATGCTTGTTCGTGTTTGGATTCCTTTCAGTCATTTTATAGAAACTATATGGGCCACTTAAAGATCCAGGAGCAGAGCTTTGTGGAATCATTCAAACGCCAAACTCACATAACCATTAAGGACCTAATCTTGGTGGGGGGGGGAATTGATTGTCCATTGTAACTGTACAAACAAACACACAAACATTCATATTTCCTGCTGACCTTTTTAAAATATATATATATATAATTTTTTTTAAAGAAGTAGTACAACCTTCAGAACATTAAATTGAGCCATACCTATTTTTCAAGACTGGGAAATGAGGTGGCTATCCTTATAGATCGGACATATAGACATATTCCATCTGCTCCGGTTGGTTCAGCCTTCCTCTGACCTCCATTTTCCATGGATCATTTTAACATCCTTCCATCCTTTTAATGAGGACCTTCCGAGAAGAGAAAGAAAGAACGCGAGACGTTCTTCAGATTGAACGAGCAAAGCTGCAAGAGCAACGAAAGAGAGAAGGCGATTTATTGGGATCGAAAAGAGAGCAGAAGCTGTTCTGTACAAATATAAAAGGGGACGAGCGAGTAGAGAGCGAGAGAAGGGAAAAGACGAGTGCGAGCAATCTTCATGCAGGGAGAATTCGTGAAGTGGAAAAGAGGCTAGCAGAGGCCTGTGTTTTACAAAGCACCACTGAGGGAGAAAAAGTGTGTGTGTGAGTGAGAAAGATAGAGAGAGTATATTTCTGAGTGAGCTAGATATAGAGAAAGTGTGTGTGTTTGGGAAAGAGAGAGAGAGAGAGAGTGTGAGAGAGAAAGTCTACAGATTGCTCACAGCGAGAGATGTTCTCTCCAGATTGAGGTGCGGGCACGTAGCTGCCTTGGAGATGAACGTCCTACTGCTCCCTCCTGCCCTGATGCTACGTGTGTGAGCTCAGCACACACACACACACACATTTGGTAAAACCTGTTACTTGCCTGTCACTGCCTCTAGATCCCTCCAGCTCACACTGAAGCCCACAACTCGGCTATTAGATGTCGTGACACTTTTTTCCTGGAGCAAAAACACATCTACTGCAGCAAGATGGTCTCGGACGGTGTGGGTCCTTATCACAGCAACTCGCACACTTCTACACACTGCCTCTGGACTACAATTGAGAGCTGCTGACAGGTTCTACATGTCATGGATCAGCTGCTGCTCAACACTAATCACTTTTCTGAGTTTTTTTTTTTCTCCCCCTTCATCTTCTATCTACACCATCCCATCACACGTGGCCTTTGGTCTCCTGCCTTTCTTTTCCTTCTACCCTTTAAATTTGACCCCCTATGGTAGCCCAAGCATTAGATTAGTTGTCCTTCATTTGGTTTAGCACATTTAGCAAGTTGAATCCTCCATCCTGCTCCTTTCCTTGTTTAATACACCAGGCTGTATTAAATACTTGAATATTGAACAATGCAGGTTCATTCTATCCATCCATCCATTTTCCATAATGCTTATTCTACACAGGCGCACAGGGGTTCTTGGAGCCTAGCCCAGGGACCTTGAGGAACAAGGTAGTGGACACCTTGGATTACACCCATTGCAGGGCACATGCAGCTGAATTTTTTTTACTATAACCAGGAAGTAGTATAATAGAATCAAGACATGTTTCCATGGCTGGTCCACTAATCGTAGGGTTGGTGGTTCGATTCCCGGCCCACGTGACTCCACATACCGAAGTGTCCTTGGGCAAGACGCTGAACCCCAAGTTGCTCCTGATGACAAGTTAGCGCCTTGCATGGCAGCTCTGCTACCGCTGGTGTGTGAGTGTGAATGAGACACAGTGTAAAGCTCTTTTGGATAAAAGCACTATATAAGTGCAGAACATTTACCATTTAAGGCAGTGATTAGATGGTCAGGTGGGCACGATTATGTTGGAGCTAAAGTCTTCAGGAAGGTAGATCTCGAACAGGGTTGGTGAATAACAGGTCTAGTTAATATAAGCACAACTGCCTAGTCTCTGCCTTGAGTCCGTCCTCCAAAAGGGAGTTATAAGGTAAGAACTCGGTAGTTAGACGCAACCAACAGGGTAATGCTGAAGGACCCGGAGAGATCCACAGCTCAGATGGGAGAAGCTCTTCACAGAACAACCATTGTCTAGACACGTGACAAACCAGGGCTTTATAGAAGACCTGGTCTGAGACCAGAATGAAGCATTTTTATGTTACTTTTGCTGGAACACTGATTATCACCCTAGAGACACCATCCTTACAATGAGACATGGTGGTGGTAGGGCGGACGTTTTGGGGGGGGTCAACCTATGCAACCAACAAATGTATGCTAATTTGCAAATTCGAACGTTAGACATACAGTATTTTGTAAACCAGAAAGTAAAAATCCTGATTTCTATCTTAGTAGGAGTGATCTCGTGCAGGAATTAGGAATTAGTGTCAGTCTGTTTCCTTTTTGATTGTCTTTTATGCCATTTCTGTCACTGTTTCTGAGCCGCAATATAGAAAACATTAAATCGCCGCATTAAATAAGACGGGCTATCCGTTCACTTAGAACAGTTTAATGGCAGAAAACTGCCAGTGATACCGATCATTGTAGATTTTGTGTCTATCTGTGAAAAACACGCTCATTGTCATCAAAAGCAATCAAGCATTTAGAAAAAGAACAGACACTTTATTCTCTCTTCCATGTAATAGTTGCTTTTTCTCTCTCTTTTCTTAAAGCAACAGTTACAAAAACGGCTCACTTTCACTATTATCGGTTCATTTAGTTTCAATAATGGGTGTTCAATAGCTGTATTTGGGCATTTCTGCATCTTCGCGGTTGATACCAGGTATTCGGCTAAATCCCTTGTGGTCAGCTGGCATGCTCCGTCAAAACAGTTAGCTATTTTGATCATTCAGTGCTTAATTGTATTAATTCAACACCTACCGCTGTCACCTATCTGATCATCCTCTTCACTTAACCAGCTAACTAATGAGCCACTTTACCAAAATCAGGTAACGTGCGCCTCACTTTTATATATTCTTAGATTTGTGCTTATAGTTTTGGATGTCAACGGGAACTCGCATTTACAAACAAAAGCTTACAAACATTAACGAACATTGCCATGAATGTTTGATAGTTTCGTTTTCATCACTGAAAGAATACATTCAAATTCACATTCATGGCGTTTAGCAGACGCCCTTATCCAGAGCAACTTCCATTGATCTCATTTATACACCTTGAGCACTTGAGGGTTAAGGGCCTTGCTCAAGGCCCCAACAGTGGCAGCTTGGCGGTGAGGCTTGAACTCATGATCAGTAGCCCAGCGTCTTAACCACTGAGCTTCCACTGCCTCCAGAATACATTCTGTAGTAGCCGAAGTGTGATCGTGTTGGATTACACTAACTCAAAAACATTGAGCTCGGGTCCTGATGGATACGGAACGATACGCATTGTATTTTGTTCGATTTGAATGTCATGTTGAATTGGGTATTAGCTAGGTTATAGCTAGCTAATATATAGCTAGGTTATAGCTAGCTAATATATAGCTAGGTTATAGCTAGCTACTCGCTAACACTGTTAATAACTTTTGTCGTTTTTTGATGATATTTGTAGACAAATGTGCTTGATTTTTGCCGAAAACTTCTCGAATTCATGAAATTTCAATCAAACGAAATAGTTTTCCATGGTCTTTCACAGTGGGGTTTGTTGCTAAATGAGACGTTTCCGCTGTACTCATGTTCGACGCACGTGAATCGCAGAGGGCTTCAGCTCAACGCGTGTCGTGATGACGTCGCCTGACCCGTCTTGGCCCAAACCTGCAGAAACTCTGCGGCCATTTTGAAAAATGACAAGCTCCTGCGAGTTCTGCGGCGGTTCCTTGACGCTGCGTTCATTTCCGCGACCGGAAAAATCCCGGAGGGACCGGATGGGTTTCCTCCTGGGTGGAAGTACGACAAACAAATCGGTCGATATAACAGTCGCATGGATTTCACATGAAAGTAGCCCAAATTAGAATTGAAAATGTCTGACATGATGTGCTTTTTGCTGCTCATGCTGTCTTGCTAGAGGCAAATCTGTGTCTGTATATAAGTGAAAAATTCCGTATCGAGCCACTTCTGCCTGTAGTGTGATGAACATCTCTGTGTGTGTGCACGCTGTGCACCAGTCTTTGAGCAGTCAAACGGAGAGACGGGTTTTTAAACACTATTGACAACACAAGCTTTTGGAGCAGGAGGTTTTCAATTCAAAACATCACTGGATCTGTAGCCAAATATTTGTTCTGTCTAAAAAAATAAAATAAAGGTGGAGACGAAGAATTGGCTCGAATTCTGCCTCGTGAGCCTGAACTCTAAATGACTTCAAATACATAACGTGATGCTTTTATTTGATTAGTTGTGACTCAGCATCGTTTTTAATGAGGTCCTGCCCTCGTTTAAATAAGCGTGACGAACTACTCCTAGTCTCCTCCTCTTTCCTAATTAACGGCGGAGAGGGTGTTCGAGAGGGTGTGCAGTCGAGGCAGGTGCTCAGGAGAATAAAAGGGTGCGATGAATGGAGCGGGCACAATGACCTCAGTGTGTTCCTGGAGGGACAGAGGACGGCGTTAGAGAGGACAGAGACGGAGTGCCCTGGTAAGTGTGTGTGGCGTTCTTCCCCAACCCCCACTCCCCCCCAACCACATTTCCAATGAGACATCCGATGACGAACGGAGTGAAAGACAGAGTGGGTGTCCAGTTATGCCCGCTATGTATATGGAAGGAATTCCAGGAATGAATTGCGTGGGTGTGTGTGTGTGTGTGTATGGTACAGTGTACAAGTGAACAATAAAAGTAATTTGACAGCATGGGAGTGACGTCGTAAGCGAGCTTCTTGTAAATGGAGTGAATTAAAGACTCCGAACACTACACACACACACACACACACACGCGCGCACACGCGCGCGCACGCATGCATGCACATACTTCTTCAGCATACAGATGCGCGCACAAGTATTTTTGTCTTTTGTCTCTGAGTGGATAATGCTGTGAGGAACAGAAAGACAAATCTCCCTCTTGTCTCCTCCTTCGTTGTCTCATCTACTTCGCTTTAATCCTTTATCTGCTTAACCCCACCCCCACACACACACCCAAACACGCCTACCGATTTTCTCCCAATTGCATTTAACTCAATTTTATTGGCATAACAAATAATGGCACATCTGTACAGCCAGAACTTCGGTTATAAAATTTGGAAGGCCAGCGTTCTCGAACGTTTCGAACGTTTTCCTCAAGTTTTCACCCACTCAACCCAAAGCAGTTATACTGTAATGACATTTTGAGGAGATAAACAGCACCTGCATGGCTGTGGTACTGTCTTTATGGGGTTGCGCATGTTCTCTCCATGTGTGTCTGTGTTGGTTCCATCTGTGTTCTCCGGTTTCTTCCCACATCCCAGAAACATAAAGCACTTACCAAAGATAAGGAATGAATAAACTGCATCTTTAAAGCTAGTTTCATTATTGATTGCTGTGCAGATTGACCATTTTTCTTGACGTATAACCACCTTCATGCAACAGTTAGTTCCCGGTCCACTAATTCAATCGGATTCGATGGAACGGCGTTCCAATAACAAGAGCGTGTATATTTAATTTAGTATAACCGCACCGGGATGCTTCGCTGCGTCCATTGCTCCGCTCATGTAAAAAAAATAAAAACGCTCGCGTTCACGACGTAAAATTCCACGTCCTAGTTTGAAACTGTTACGACAGTAGCGTTCGAGAAATCGTGAGTCGACTTGACAAACGATACGGTTCTCCCAAATATAACTCTCGACTTAAAATAGGAAAGCTCGTCAGGTGAAGATGAAAAGGAAGCACCTTTTAAATCGAATATAAATCGAATGATGATGCGTCCCAATTCGCACACTTATACGACGCACTAAAAGTATGTATTCATTTTGTGAAGAAAAAGAGCAAAAGACTACGCAAGCACTGGGGCGTACTAAAACGTGACGTGACGTACAGGAACGGAAGAGAACGTTGTTGCCTAGTTACGCACACAATGTTGCAATCTCAGCTTTTCTTCATTCGTTATTCCTTGTATAGTTTTGTTTACTCCTCTCTAAGATACGCATCACCGGCACTACACTCGGTCGTCATGTGTGCAGGTTGAATCCGGTGAAGAAACCCATCACAAAACTCCTCCTCCGTCAAGCAAGGAGCTGAAAAAGTGTCCACGGATCCACTCTTCAAAAATCTGCCGGAAATACTAGATCAACACGCACGTACTAATTCTAATCTCAGATACACTTCAGGACGGATACTGGGCGGACTGGACAGCATGTGGTTTTCTTCAGGGAAGCGGAGAAAAAATAAACAGAACGGCCATATTTTGTCGAAATGTCACTCACTCGATACGAATTTACTGTTTAGGGAAGTGATGTTTAAAAGCATATTGCACTCGTAGTTGAGGGGCAGTGGTTAAGGCTTTGGGTTACTGATCGGAAGGTCGGGGGTTCAAGCCCCAGCACTGTTAAGCTGTCACCGTTGGACCACTTTCACCATGAGCAAGGCCTTTAACCCTCTCTGCTCCAGGCTGAGCGCTGTATCATGGCTGACGCTGCACTCTGGGAGATGCGAACAGAAGAATTTCACTGTGCTGTAATGTATATGTGATTAATAAAAGACTCATTATCGTTATCGTACTGAACAGCTGTGATTAGCTACAGCACTCTGCCGTTTCTCAGCCGCGCTGATATTCGGCATCAATTCAGTCTTGCTTGTGGTTAAATAAGAAGCAAATTTGTTTGATTGGACGTCGTCAGGTCTGTTAGACAAAGTGAAACACGCTGGTGGTAGTATTGTGTCTAGATGTTCTTGTATTGCATTTTGTGTGTATATTCACTCCGTAACACACACACACATATGCAGGAAATTGATAATGGGGGTGATAGCTTGACGAATACATGTTTGCTTGCTTGGTGGTTTGTGACTGAAATAAGGGATTTGGGGAATTCAGAATAGGTTCTACTCAAATAGCCTCAATTTACCTTTCTTCCTGTGCACTCGTTCTTTCTTTTCCCGCTCTCGTTTCTCTAGTGCTCCCAGCGGATCCCTTGCTGATGTCCCTCTCTCTCTCCCATCGCTCTCCATCTCTTTCTCTGCATGACTACAGTGCCATAATGGTGAATCAGTAGCCGTGAGGGACTTGGCAGCATGATCTAGTAGAGCTCGGATTCAGCGCGCTCACTTTGTGCTGAGCTTCAGATTTTCTTATACCACGGCCATTCTCAAATCCGATTGGTCAGAAGGTGTTTGTTCGTTTCTTCCGCAGCTCAGACGGTGCCCTGAGCTGCAAAGCAAACCTCAGGTTTATATTAACGCGCTCGTTTCGATACGTTATCATAACACCGTAGACGGGGAGATACGCTGCATAAACAGATTAGAAACCTGCGTGAATGTTGATGTGGAGAAGTTTTCTGAGAGGAGACTGTGTTTAACATGTATCAAGGAGTCTCCAGTGTCGGTGCTTTGTACCAGTCAGAGGTAAAGGAGTAACTTTTCCTAGAGATGAGACTGTTTAGAGCTGTTATAATATATAACATAGGGACGAAATTAAACGTAAGTGTAAATGGATAAAAAGGATGATGTTGAATTCGTTGAAATGAATTTAAACCTTTTTTTCTTAATGTCATCTTTGTCCAATTTTTTTTCGTTTTGTTTTGTTATTGCACAACAGAGTAATCGAACATCCTTTTGCGGTGGCAAAGGCTATCGCTCACACAGTGCCATGTGGTAACTACACCCACTTAAAAGAGGTGCTAACTGTCCCCTTCTTTATCCTTGAGCTCGCAGACGACCACAATTACCACAGTTACCATCGCTGTGACTGATCGAAGGTGTGCCGCTCTTTGCATCTTCTCATTTGATTTGTTTCATTGTTTGCTCAAGCGACGTTCCTGGTGCATGCCTGCTATTAAATAGGATAGCTAGCTCTACAATGAGGCTGTCACTGGAGTATATCGATATCTGGCTACCTCATAACGGAAGGTTTTAAATATAGCTAGATAGCTAGCATTACACCGAGTGGTTGCCTTTGGAGTACCCCAAAAATAGTTCAATATCTAGCAATAAACGTAAGAATTAAATGCTAACATATGCTAGGGTGGCGTGGCGGTCCTAGGGTTTGATCATGAGCTCAGGTTACGGGTGGTCTCCCCATGTCTGTGTGGGATTCCTCAGGGTTCTCTGGTTTTCTCCCATACAAGCAGGTTGATTGGCTAAGATAAATTGCACCTGTGTGTGTGTGTGTGTGTATGGTGCCCTGCGATGGACTAGCGTCTCATCCAGGGTGCATTCCCACCTCAAGCCCAGTGTTCCTGGAACAGGCTCTGGATGCACCTGTGACCCTGATGCTGAAAGTGAGTGAGTGAGTTAAGTAAGCGATAAGTAAACCGAGTTTTAATCACCACACTAAATACACATCACATAACCATGGCATCCACTACAACCAACCTCCCACAGCCATTTCCCCTAGCTCCAGCCTTCCGAGATATCCCTCTCCACTCTGCTGCACGACATTCGTGATCTGCTCTTCCGAGCTTCAATTTCAAGGTTCTTTTGCATAATAACTTCTTCGACTTTTCCGTTATACAAACCACTCATGACTCGATTTTGCTTAGAAAAAAAAAAATCTATTTGCTTTTACGGAAAGGACAAAACCTTTTTAGTGCACTGTTAGGAAAGCTTTCAGAAAACTTCGCCACCGTAACAAGAGTTTCAAAAGTTATATAAACATGCATTATTGTAATTGTTCTATAGCTTTCAGTGGTGCGTATAGGGTTTTATCTTCCACAGCTGGAGAAGCATCAGTCATAGATTATCAAAGACTTTTGTCCTTCATCATTTTCTACTGTTCTTATACAGTATATACAACTGATCAGCCTTAACATTAAAACCACTTAGAGGTGAAGTGAATAACATTGATTGTCTCATTACAGTGCCACGTGTCAAAGTGTGGGATATATTAGGCAGCAAGTGAACAGACAGTTCTCAAAGTTGATGTGTTGGAAGCAGGAAAAATGGGCAAGCGTAAGGAGCGACTTTTACAAGGGCCAAATTGGGATGTCTCAACGACTGGGTCAGAGCATCTCCAAAACGCCAGGTGATGGGGTTTGGTAGCTCAGTGGTTAAGACCTTCTGACCAGGAGGTTGGGCTCTTGAGCCAGGCCCTTAACCATCAACTGCTCAGTTGTATAAATGGTATAAGAGATAAGGACTCTGGATAAGGTCGTCTGCCAAATGCCCTAAATGTAAATGTGTTCCTGGTCCAAAGAAGGACAAGCAACACGGTCTTGAGCGCCCAAGGCTCACTGATGCAGATGGGGAGCGAAATCTAGCCCATCTGCTCTGAACCTACATAAAATCTACTGTAGCACAAAATGCTGAGAAAGTTCATGATAGAACACAGAACACAGTGCGTCACACGTATGCGGCTGCATAGTTTTTTGTTTGTACCTGCCCTCTATGTGTCCTAACATATTTAGTTGGTTTTATTTCCCAAAAATATATACAACCTAGTAGCCTCTAATTTAAACCGCCGAGACCACGACCAGGCAGTGAGTATGGATGAAATAACAATCGCTGTAAACACGTCGCGTGTTAATCAACATGGTCTTTTTTTTGTTGTTGTGCGAGCTTCGTATTCAACCACTCACTCACACCCGCATGAAAGGAAAAACCAACCGCATGTTAACATTTCTGTCAAGCTATTGAAAAAAAAAATGTTTATTACATGCCCAAGGATGCAGTAAGTGAAGACTTTCAGGGTTCCTTTAACTGCATCTGCACCTGCTAAAATAATTCTAATAACAAATAGATGAACAAATGGGAAAAAAAGGTGTTCCTGTTCATTTTGTTTTTATTCCTTGTATTTGAATAGGTGACTTATTTTTTTGCATAGTGGATGGATTTGTTTATGATCTATCTATCTATCTATCTATCTATCTATCTATCTATCTATCTATCTATCTATCTATCTATCTATCTATCTATCTATCTATCTATCTATCTATCTATCTATCTATCTATCTATCTATCTATCTATCTATCTATCTATCTATCTATCTATCCAAATACCTGTAGATAGATCAATCAAGATAGACAGACAGATAGATAGATAGATAGAAGATAGATAGATAGATAGATATTGTGTATATGGGTGTGTGGTTCTTGATTCTGCATGGTATGTGTGTGACCCTCTAACTGCTGCTTGCATCTCTCTCTGTCCTCTTGCTGAACTTTCCTTCATGACATAGCCAATGGCCAGCGTCTTGGCCGTAGCAGAGGTAATGAAAGGAGGGAGAAACGGGAAGCGAGTGAGACAAAGAGAAAGAGAGAGAGAGAGAATGTGAAGAATAGCTGGAGAAATGTGTTTGTCACCCTGCCAGGCCTGCTGTACTTTCTGCTCACAGCGGAAAGTCTCCGGGGATTGGCTCTACTCATTGGCCTGGTGGCTCGGATCAGAAAACGCTGTTCACTCACCGATTGGCTGTTGCCTGGCGACAGGCCGCAGGGTAGCAAATAACATTAGTGAGGAGTGATTGATGGAACCAGCTGTGCAAAAAAAAAAAAAAAAACACAAAAAAAAAACAAAGATGGAAAAAGCAATAGAGGTGTGTGTCCGCTTCATGTTGAGACAGGAAGACTGGGCGAGTGTAATTGCAGGACAATAAGTCCAATCAGTCACTGTAAACAAGCTTATCCTTCCTAATGGGGAATCCTCAGCAGTGCCACCCTATCACACACACACACACACACACACACAGTCAGTGTGTGTGTGTGTTGTACTGTGTTTTACTCTATTTACAAGGCCAAGAATTGCCTGTAGTGATGTCACTGTAATAACATAAAAAGATGAAATGTGAAATTTGGCGCAACGCATCCGCTAAACAAAGATTTCCGTTTTACCGAGCTGCTAAATTTAAGTCGAGGGTTGCAATTATCTATAGGCGTAGCGTTTAGCTCTGACATTACTAAGGTTAATGGAAAACCCCATCAAGATGGTGATTTAAAATAAAAAAAAAATAAAAAAAAGGGTTTGTGAGGGTGAGCGCACTCAAATGAGCCTTGTGATTAGTAAACTGAAACACACACACACAAATGGGAACTCTTTGGAAAGCACAGACCGAGACAGAAGAAAGAGTGGGATGACAAGAAGATGACAAGTAAACATGTTGACGGGGAGGGAGGAGAGGAGAGGAGAGGAGAGGAGTGGAGAGGAGAGGAGCGCGCACTCTTTATTCTCGCCTGCTGAGTAACACATGCCGTCACCTTTACTGTGCCACTGTGGTGAGCTAGAGCTGAAGAAGAAGCGCTTTGTTTACCAAACGGTAGTAAACCTGGGTCACCTTGCGTCGCTGACTGAACGATGAATAGACACTTGCATCAAAAAAAAAAGAAAACGAGAGAGAGAGAGAGAGACCGAGATAAGAAGCTTTATTCAGCAAGACAATGAATTCATCTTCTTGGATGTCATGTTTGAATAAGATAAAGGATGAAAGGGTAAAAACATACAAATAAAAATAACAGCGCATTAGGGGATACATGTCTGTCCGTTACCACAAACTAAAACAAAACATCACAATACGTACCCAGCTAGCACTTAGCATTTAATAAGATATAATTACGTTTTCACAGCTCGGAATAATTGTGTGCGATATGTCATTCCTAATGTACTATTATCAGCGGGAGGTTATTCCCAAAAGCAGCAGAGCGAGCATTGCTGTCCTGTTTCAGAGAATACATCCGCACAACATCTACATTTACAATTTCTTATGCTAGTTTCACTCATTTATTAGCCTGGAATTGAGCCAGCTAGCCTCTTCGCTGTTCGCTGCTAATTATTCGTTTCTGCACACTCACACGAACAAAACCTGAAACGTCTCATATTTGACTTCGCTACCCGGAAATTGTTCGTGAATCGTTTTTGTCAAAGCTGAGTGGTGGTTTTTCCAGCAGTTACATGGGTAATGCTAACTCAATAATCATACCGGGTGTACATTCACTTCAGATGGCTAGGCAGGATTAGTGGTGATAGTGGTTTATAATGCTATCGAGGTGAAATCACCAGTAAACAGTATTTGAGTAAAATACACAAACAGTCACATTATAATGACAATAAAGACTAATAATTTTTTTTAAGTCATAGAATCCTGGAGGGTAATACTATAAAATCCATATAAACTGCATGCAGGTAATATGAGAGTGATGTATAAACGACATTCTATGACAAGGTGATGTCTGATTTTGTAAAGATGGCGCAGCTTGGTCAATGGTTTTGTATGTTGGGGGGAAAAAAAACAACATGTTGGGAAATCAAAGCTTGAATTTACATAGAACATAAGGTTTCAACCGGTGGTTGAAAGTTGTTCTAGATTGAACCTTGTTCAGGAATCTTTTTCATACTGTACACTCACCATCCACTTTATTAGGAACACCTGTACACATATACAGTTATTCATTCAGCCAATCATGTGGCGGTGGCACAATGCTATCACTGGACAGATGAAGACCGGAACATTCTTCTAATCCTCAACTGTCGAGCTTGGGTGAGTCTGTTCCCATGATAGCCTCAGATTTTCGTTCTTGGCTGACTGCAGTGGAACCCAGTGTGGTCTTCTGCTGTTGTCGCTCATCCACCTCAAGGTTTGATGTTTGGTGCATGCTGAGATGCCTTTCTGCTCATTACGGTTGTAAAGAGTGATTATATAAGTTACTGTATCCTTCCTGGCAGCTCGAACCAATCTGGCCATTTTCCTCTGACCTCTCTTATCAACAAGGTATTTCCACCCACAGAACTCCCGGTCACGCAGTGTTTTTTGTATTTCGCACCAAACTCTAGAGACTGTCGTGTGTGTGTGTGTGTGTGTGTGTATGTGTGTGTGTGTGTGTGTGTGTGTGAAAATCCCAGGAGATCAGCAGTTTCTGAAATACTCAAACCAGCCCATCTGGCACCAACAACCATGCCACGTTTAAAGTCGCTGAGATCACATTATGTTTTATGTGAACATTCCCCGAAGCTCTTGACCTGTATCGGCATGGTTTTATGCATTGAACTACTATTACATGATTGGCTGAATAGACAACACGGTTGTGTTAAAGTGCACGGTGAGTGTTGCAGTAGCAGCATATAGCGATTGATGTTTCGCGTGCTCTACTGCCATGACAGTGCACTTTATCTTATCATGAAAACTAACTCCAGTATGCACAAGAGTGTCTTGTATTATGTTCGAGCAGCTTTAAACTGTCATTCCCTGTCATTTGCTTTCGCTTTTGAAGTTAATAAGACATTAAAAAAAAAAAAAAACCTTTAAATACAGCTTGTCATGTTACCGAGAAACCAGTAAGCCCTCTGTTCTAAAGACGTTCCTGTGGACGAAATCATACAACGTGCTGATGTTGGAGATTCCTTGCAAAAATGTGAAATGAATGTCTCCTGAAAGAAAATGTCAACAATTTCACAAATGCATTTAAAGAATCAGTTTTGTTCAATCGTTCAAGTCCCTGTGTACGTTGCTGTGTACTATCCAAATGATAACAGATTAGAACTAGCTTACAGTATATAATATATATATATATATATATATATATATATATATATATATATATATATATATATATATATATATATATATATATATATACTGCTGAAAAATAAATAAAGGGAACACCCGGAGTTACATTGTGCTGTTTAAGTGTTCCCTCTATTTTTTTTGAGCAGTATATATACCTTGCAGCTGGAACACCTTCTCAAGTTGCACTATTGTAGAAAATTCGGACCAATCAGAACTGAGCATTCAACAGCACAGAGATATATGAGTTACATTACACTGCCAAGCTGCCACTGTTGGGCCCTTGAGCAAGGCTCTTAACCCTCTCTGCTCCAGGGGGCGCTGTATCATGGCTGACCCTGTGCTCTGACCCCAGCTTCCTGACATGCTGGGAAAAGAATTTCACTGTGTTTATTTATACGCGATTAATAAAGACTCAATATCATGATTATCATTATTATCATTATCATAATTATAACACCACAAATACACAGTTACGGGTAAGGATAGATTGTTCTATGTATATTTATGTTATATGTAATATATGTACAGGTAGCTATATCAATTCCTTTGGCAGACTTATAGCTGAGGTAAAATTCCAGTGCGGTCATTTCGGGTTATTGGCATTGTCCAAGGCATTCTGGATTGAACCACAGCCTTGTGGTCACTAGCTCTGAAACCGCAGCACTACACTACACTGCTGATGTGTACCTGCTCTCAGAGAAGGCATGTCATTAATCCTCTATAATGTATATTGTCTATAATGTCTTTGAGAATTATAGTCTAGTTAAATAAAGAAGCAGTGCAGGTGACGGTTAATGCCAGTTTTACAATGCTGCGCGGGTAATTGACGACACACTGAAATTTACCTTGTCTACAGCATGAAACAACTTGTACTTAATGTCAAGTGGACAACCTTTTAATTCCCCTTTCTGGTCAGCGAAGGGGATGTTTGTATCAGGAGGAGATATTCGGGAGGAATTTTCTCCACTTGATTCATTCGTTGTTGTTGTTTTTTATTTTTTTATTTTAACGACCAGAATCTGTGATGCAGCCTTATTGTTTCGGCATCCTACCTCCGACTGTGTTTATCCTGACAATGGCTCCTGGGGCTTAGTCACAAAAGAATACAATCTGCTAATTAAGCAGTACTAAAACATTAATTCTGGGAAAGAGAACCGGAAATGAAGTGATACCACACTGAATGGGAAGACATAGGGTCTAATTTAAATTGAGCAAATGTTTGGCTTCTCAGTACTTTACATTTTTGCAAGTTATGCCACAACCTACAAAGAATACAAAATAAAGTATGGCTCTTTGCATGCTGAGTGACTTGCCCATTCGTAGAAGATTTAAGGAAATATGTCCTAGTTTACTGGTTAAAAATCTCACAGAAATCCAATATTACCTTCCTCACATTAACTAGATATCTTTCACATTTTTTTTTAAACTATAGTTATTGAATAATATACCTTTTGAATAGCCTTGACAGTTTAAAGTCTTAAAGGTCATGTGGGGATTACAAAGTTCAATTACAAAACCATCCGAATCATTCGTTTCCTCCATGATACCACCTCCCATTATACCATGTACACAGTTATGACAAGGTCAGTTATGGTCAGTTATGACAAGTTAGCCGAAGTTATTGATCTATTGATCCATACTTGATCAGCATTGAGATCCCCCCATACTACATGCTGCATTACAGGGCAGTGCAATACATGATGAGCTCACAGTGTCATGCTGATTGACATGGGAGAGAGTATACCATCCCTTCCACACACAAAGCATGGACATATTTTCTTCCATGACTCCTAGCTGCGCCATTGTTGGGATTCAAGCTTGTGAACACTTTTGTGTTGTGCCCTTTGGGAGCCTTTCACTGTTTGTAATGACAGTATGTCTCTCTCATATATATATATATAGCTTTCCAAAGGTAAGCACACATTTGCTCTGTGTCTGTGGCATGGTCCAGCCATCCATTTTCCATACTACTTATCCTACACAGGGTCTTGGGGGAGCCTAGAGCCTATTCAAGGGAACTCTGGGTGCAAGGTGGGCCACACTAGATCGGTGCCAACCCATCGCGGGGTGAATGATTCCCGAAGTATGGGGAGAACATGCGAACTCTGCACACCCAGGACAAAGGCCGGATCCGAACCCCCAACCCTGGAGATGCGGGGCAAACATTCTAACTACTCAGCCACCATGCCCCTCATGGTAGACAGTCAATAAAGTAAAATTGTCATTTTTCCACTTAGCTCTACCATGTCCACATGTTCCTCCCACTGCTCAGACAGAGAAGGAAAGACATATAGCATTCATATAAAAGTGTGCCATGTTTGTCATTACACCTCTAGCTCATCCCTCAAACACCTCTCTCCCATTGCAGATTATTGGTAAACCACTCCCTCACCTGCTAATTCACCTGCTATCTGGCCATAATAGGAAAGACTGGTGCATGTCTATAACATGACTGACAGGAGGGCTGTAAATATAACCAAAATGTCAATTTCTTTGATCACATGGTTTCAACATCCATAGTCCCAGACATTTTCGAACACTACTGGCCATGGCACCTTGAACTTGAACGCATGGTTTTGATAATATAACGATGAACTTTTCATTGAACTTGCTGTAAATAGCAAGTTCAGATTCTAGCAGGTTTTACTGCTGCCAAAAATCTATCCTCCAGCTTTGGCTTAAGCCAGGTATCAGAGTACAGTATTATTGGATTAGATCCTAAGAGCCAACTTACAAACCTGTTTAGCAAATACGTGTTTGTTCAGAGTTGGCCCAGACTTCCCACTTTAATCTGGCTCACTTAGCGATGATTCCATCATTAAAATGCCATTTAATCACTACTCTTAATATATATATATATATATAATTTAAAAGTATATAATTCACCTCAGAGAAAATGTGTTAACCAATCTCAAGCAGCAATACATCATTTTATAAGGTTTCTTTGCTGACACTGTCCGTGTTTTGCTCTTGAACGAGTAACAGTTGAAAGTGCTGAGATTCTTGGCATAGGTGGTAGCAAATACACAAATTGTGATTCAGTAGCAGCCACTCGTGTAAATGGATATTTCAAGCCTGAGATGTTAAATGGATTCTCCTTTTTTATGCAAAAATAATCACATTTTGTAAGTGTTTTCATGATTATACTTCCAGGTAACGTGAAGTTACAGTACAGAGGGCTGGGGCAGGCAGAAATGCTGCCGAAAGTGCATGGTCATGATTATCAGTGATGAAAAGAGTACAAAGAAAATACTGAAAAACACTGACTGGAGTAAAAGTACCACTAATGTAGTCATAATTCCCAGGAGTTAAAGTAAATGCGCTGTTGGGTTTTCAGTGAAGATTTGTTACTAGGACTAGGTTTGTTAGTTACCTATGTTATAATGAACACATGGTGGCTTAGTGGTTAGCACGTTCACCTCACACCTCTGGGGTTCGATTCTCGCCGGGGCCATGTGTATGCGGAGTTTGCATGTCTAAAGTGTCCGTAGTGTATGAATGGGTGTGTGAGTGTGTGTGTGATTGTGCCCTGTGATGGACTGACACCCTGTCCAGGGTGTACCCCGCCTTGTGCCCGATGCTCCCAGGGATAGACTGCAGGTTCCCCGCGACCCTGAAGAAGGAGTAAGCGGTAGAAGATGGATGGATGGATGGATTTAAAGCTGGAGTTATGCTTCAGCATAAGTGAGAGCGGGGACATGTTCATACCTAAACATTTTGTTCCTTTTATGGTGTTTTGTAGGCTACAGTACGGCATTTCTTCAGTTTGGTGCATACATTTCACTATTATTCATTGAACTACAGTTGGACTGTATGACCGTATGAATGTAGACTAATGTCTGAATGTAGACAGCAATTCATGCTGAGGATCTAGTTCATTTTGCAAGTTTGTAACTTTCACAAATTTCAAGTATGGTTGAAGGATGGATTTCAAACGAATGCATGTTGTTATTCATTTAAATGTGTCTTTGGTGTTTAAAGTTAAAAGGTAATAATGTTAATCGGGCCCGGGGAAAATGAGTCCCGACTACATGAAACCTTTGGAAGAGTTTATTAATGTGTGTTAACGGAGTATTGAACTGGCGAACATAGGAATGACCCTGGTCTGGTTAATTCTTAGTTAGCTGCCTAGCAGAGATGCTCATTACATTGCCACATTATCCTGAGCATTGTCTGAGACAGTGTAGCCTTTCATCCAGAAACTGCTTTATTGTGACTGGGACACGGAAGTGAATTATTTACAACTGGCACATACGGTCTTTTAATTTACGTATAGTCTTCAGGGGTAAAATGGATTGTATATACTGGATACTGTGCAAAAGTTTTAGGCACCCCATTATTTTTAGTGCACACGTTGTTATAGATTTTTTATTTTATTTTATGACTTATTCAAAAGTTAAAAAAAAAAAGTCACTTTAGATTCCCGGACAAATGTTTGAATGTCATTAAAGAAAGTAGCATTTTACGTAAGAGACCATTTTTTAACAGAACGAACGCGGCTGGGTTTCGCTGAAAGAATAAGAAGCGAGTGCGACAGTCGAAGTCTCCTGAAGAACCGTGGCTGGTTCTGTAAGATGCTCGATAACACTTCCAGCTCATTTCCTTATAAAACTGCACTAATTGTACCAGAGAATACTATTCTTTATTTTATTTTTATTTTTATTTATTTTTTTACAGCAAATATTGCCTTTTTTAATGTATAAACATTTAATTTAATTCTTTCTGAAGGCGTCTTTGCTCTATAGTATCTCTTTTTGTGTGACTAAAACTTTTGCATAGTACTGTGTGTATGTATGTACATATGTATATATGTGTATATATATATAAATAGAGAGAGAGAGAGAGAGAGAGAGGGGTGTGTGTACAGTATTAATGTAGTTTATACTGAATATTTATAATATTAAAAGTTGAGTATTTCATTATTAAGACTCCGGTAAAAGTACTATGATGTAATTATACTGGGAAAAAACAGTACTGTTAGTGAACTATTTATTTACTGAAGAAGTAACGAGAGTAACTGTAGGTGTACTTTTTCACCTGAGAATCTCACATACCACAGAATAACACTGCTCTCCACTGCTTTAATTGTTTTTAAAAAATTCACTTTGATGATGTCCCCTTTTGTATATTTATTTTATTTATTTATTTATTTATTTATTTATTTATTCAATACTTTCATGTGTTTGTCCTTGTATGGTGAATTAATTATCCTTGTGTTCAAAATAACAGTAACATTTCTAATCACTAAAGACACTTGTTTTCACCGCAGAGAGGAAACGCTGGAGAGGGAGAGAGGGAGAGAGAGAGAGAGAGAGAGGAAGAAGGAGGGAGGGAGGGAGAGAGATAGGGAGGGAGGGAGAGAGAGAGAGAGAGAGAGAAAGGGGGGAGAGAGGGAGGGGGGGGAGGAGGGGCGGAGAGGGGGAGACGGGAGAGAGAGGGGAGGGGAGAGAGAGAGAGAGAGAGGGAAAGAGGGAGGGGGAGAGAGAGAGAGAGGGAAGGAGAGAGAGATAGGGAGGGAGGGAGAGAGAGGGAGAGAGAGAAAGGGGGGAGAGGGAGGGGGGGCAGAGGGCGGGGAGGGTGAGAGGGGGGGAGACGGGAGAGAGGGGGGAGGGGGGAGAGAGAGAGAGAGAGAGAGAGAGAGAGAGAGAGAGAGAGAGAGAGAGAGAGAGAGAGAGAGGTTCAGCTATGATTTTGCACATCCTCATCATATAGACAGGGGGGCTGCTGGCAGTCTGTGATTTTCTCTGCCCACGTGAGAGAGAGCTAATGCAGGGAATAATGGGAATGAAGGGGCGTTGCATTAGGAGAGACAGCTGTGTCTTTATTTCTCATCAGTAATCTGCCCACACACACACACACACACACACGCAGTTCACATAAACAGCGCTATCTGAGGAAGTTTCCATCACTACACTCTCCCGGAATACCGTGTACAACTTGACTAGGTCCCTCATTATAACGGTGCAAAGACAGCAGACCTGCTGCAGCTCTCCTGACAGGGTTCAAACACACTCGAGCACAGCTGCAGAAATAGACAAACCCGCACCTGCACCCGCACCCACACGCCTCACCTTGTGGATTAGACTTACATCGGCTATTAGCGTACCATTCTGCGCGTGCTTGAGAAAGAGTTCACTCACATGGGTGTATCTTGAGAAGATAATTAAGCAAACATACAGGCATACTAGTACACGCACCAGGTTGAAGCAGAAGAATGCACACACACACACACACACACACACACACACACAGACGTCTTTGCCTGAGGGTAACACAGAGCCGGAGCAATTGAACTGACACACAGTGTATTAATACAGTATTAATATGGATTGAGAGAATGTGAGAATAGTGATGTGTGTGTGTGTGTGTGTGTGTGTGTGTGTGTTGTGTGAGAGAGAGAGAGAGAGAGAGGGGGATATGAGAGCAGCCAAGCAAATCAAAGTGAAATTAAACGGATTTGCATATTTCAGTGAACGCCGAAAGCAGACCTTCTAATTATTTCATCTCTCTCTTTCCCATCTCCTTTCCTGGTTTTGATCTTCTTTTTTAGTCCCCCCCCCCCTTCAAAGGCTGCCAGGCTGTTTACCTTTCTAAAGATGTGTGTTTAGCACCAAAGTGTCTCGGTTTGACACGTGAACGCATCGTTCACGTCCTCTCCTGCTCATGCTGGTGGGCTATCAGACCTGCGTGTGCACGTTCTTCTCTCCTGAGCTTTATTCTTTTCGGGCTTTTCTCCACACGTGCTCATTAACATCTTATTTATAGGATTAAGAGTAGCGTCTGGTGTACGGAAAAAAATTATAATAATTCCTTTCCGGTCCTTTTGGTGGATTTCCACACAGTGCGTGGATCAGGATGTGTACCGAGGTTAAAGTGCACAGAGGTTAAAGTGCACAGAGGTTAAAGTGAAGTTGCGTCTCACTTGTACTGACTTTAATTTGCTATTGTACCGTGTGCACTTAGTATACAGGACACTGGGTAAGTGCTCAGTGACTGACTGTAGCCCATCTGTTGTTTTGTACCAATCACACTGACATGGTTTTATGTGTATGTGTATGTATGTGTATGTGTGTGTATGTGTGTGTGTGTGTGTGTGGTGTGTGTGTGTGTGTGTGTGTGTGTTGTGTGTGTGTGTGTGGTGTGTGTGTGTGTGTGTGTGTGTGTGTGTGTGTGTGTGTGTGTGTGTGTTGGCCCGAATGTTATCAGAAGTCTTGTCACTGCTGAGGTGCAAATTGTTCACCAACCAAAAATATCCAGGAGCACCGTGGCCCAAAACTGACACTGATGAAGGGCTGGAGGATGATTTTTATACACACTCTCTCCACACACACACACACCACACACACACACCACACACACCACACACACCACACACACTCTGACACTGTGCACCGGGTAAAAAAAAAGAATGTGTGTGCCTAATAAAGCAGTCAGTAAGTGTACAAGGGGTTTAAAAAAAACATCCAACACTCCACCTGATGCGCTCATTCCTGCACCACACACACACACACACACACACACACACACACACACTACCATGTCAGAGTCCGTGCTATGTTGAGAATGATCAATCACCTAGATAGCACACCATCTATCAGGTGTAGTCCTGTGGTCGTCCCTTTCCCTCGATGGACAGGTGAGAGGTGAACAGTTTGGGCTACGGTCACTAGCTACAGTACAGAACTGTGAAGTGACCTGTATGCGAGGTTCATTTACCTCATAAAAATACTGAGCTGGGCGCCACGGTGGCTTAGCACGTTTGCCTCCAGGGTTGAGGGTGCGATTCCCGACTCCGCTTTGTGTGTGCGTGGAGTTTGCAGGTTCGCCCCGTGTTGTTGTTTTTTTTTGGGGGGGTTTCTTCCCTTCCGAGTACTCCGGTTTCCTCTCCCACTCCACAGACATGCGTTGTAGGCCAGTGTGTAATGGGTGTATGATGGGTTGGGCCCCGAGTTCCCCGGGATAGGCTCCAGACTCGAGAGCGTGTGTAGTATGAGCAGTACAGAAGAATGGATGGATGGAAGTGCTGAGCTACAAGATCACTCCTTCATCTTCAGTAACCGCTTTATCCTGGTCGGTGGTGGTTGTGGTGGATCCGGGGTCAATCCCTGGGATTGGGAACGCTGCTAAGGCCAGTCCACCTACTGGAAAGTTCATACAGTGTCTTGATGACAAGACACTTTCCTATTCGAAGACTCTTATAGAGGTAAAGAATAATAAAGAGTAATATAAAGTGTGTGTGTGTGTGTGTAGACATGATAAGGACTACCATGGGTTAGGTTTAGCGCTTAGGGTTAGCCTTACTGTGTGTGTGTGTGTGTGTGTGTGTGTGTGTGTGTGTGTGTGTGTGTGTGTGTGTGTAAAACCTACACATTCTCACAACACCCCACTGCCTGTCCCATCTCTGTGTCACATCTGTTTCCAATCTGTCAATCATCCAGTTATTCTAAGACAGAAATGTGTACAGTCCGTGTGAAATAAGCAATTATTCCTTACGCAATTTCGTACGCGGCGCATCAGCCGTGCGTTCTCCCTTTTTCCTCTGTTTTTATTTTTTTTCTCCCCCGTACACTTTTAATTAGGGGAACATTTTGCAGCTGCCTTGTGATGATTAGTGTTGCTTGTAGCGAGCCTAAATTTGTACAATAAACGCGTTCAGTCATTTTTGCTCTCTGTCTGTCTCTCACATTTGTGTTTCTATTCTCGTTCTGTCTCCGTGTTATTCTCTCTCTCTCTCTCTCTCTCTCTCTCGCTCTCTTACCACCCACTTCGCATTTGTGTGCATAAAGGTGTTATGTGTGCTAGGTGCTAATTGGACTCTGAGGGTCATTAATATTCTCCATGTGCCGCCGCTTGTCAAGAAAGTGTGTTCCAAAAGTGATGAGTGTGGGATTTTTCCCCCTCTCCAGATAGAGAGATAGTGAGAGAGAGAGAGAGAGAGAGAGAGGGAGGGGAAGAAGGATGGAAGGGCTAAAGAAAAGAGCAAGGTTCATAGTCATGCTACAGTATAAGGTCATTGGGAGAAAAAAAGTGCAGGTTGGACAGCGAGGACTGGAACGTAGTGACAGAGAGACTGATGGCTAGAGCGAGGGCGAGGGAGTGAAGAGACAGAGATGGATATGGTGCCAAAGAGCTCATCAAAGGCAAGAGAGAGGCTTGATTATGCTATCATTTAGGGGGGGGGGGGTTAGGGGAACGGTCCTGTTGTTTTGGTTGCAGTGGGAATTTTGTAGGATGGGACGGCTTTGTCTCGAGTGGCTCGGATTCCTATAGGACGGAAAGGCAGATATCTTTACTCTTCAGTAATGATACCAGACGAGATTAAATATCTCGAAGTGTACAGTATTCGTGTGTAGGTGTGGGCGGTTGTTGACGGACTCAGTAATAGGACGCCCTTGACCCCAAACAAGAGAGTGTAAATAGCACGACAGCTGTTCGAAATGGTGTTAATTGTATCAGCTGTGTACATACATGTTACTGTGTGTGTGTGTGTGTGTGTGTGTATTGTTGTTGTTACATGGTACGTGTTAAGCGTTCATAGGCTGAAAGTTAGCGAGCTGTTTTAATGAGTCGAGCTCAGAGGAAGCTGTCTGATTGAGTAATGACTGCCGGCTTGGCATAAAAGCCCTGCACAAACAAACAACAAGACTCAGAGGGAGAGAGGCGGAGCGCCAAGTCAGTCATCTGACACACACACACACACACACACACATACACTCACACACACACACACACACACACACACTCACACACATACACTCACACATGCACCCACACACATGCCCACTCTTCCTCTGTCTCCCTTACGGCACGTTAGCGTGCATCTCTCCCACGCGAAGAAATCGCCAGAAGGACAGGAGAGAAAATTGAATCCGCCAAAAGCAGAACACAGGATCAGGACATCAAAATCTCTTCCAGCGCCCGATGCTCCATAGTCCCAGCATGCACCTGCTCCCGGCTGCCCAGCCACTGCCTCGGGCCTTCTGCCTCAGCTAGCTCTCTGTGGGAGTTTCTTTTCTATTTTCACTTCAGCCATTTTTGGGGATATATGATATAATGTGTATATGTATGCATCCTGAGTTGGGAATGCAGACTTTCTTTCTGTCTCTCACTAGTTATTGTTTTCAACCAGTTTATTCCACGGCGGATTGGACGTGTAGTACCTGGAATGGATAAGCAGCACAGGGAGATTGGACATGTTTAAAATGAGCCTCACGCACATGCCTTAAGCCTCTTAAGTGCTTTGGCAATTCTTATTCTATTGTTACGCCAATGACGCCCATTAACAATTTGATTCGGATGAGAATTGGAAAGGGGAGACAGGAAGAAGGATGGGGACACGATCTCCCCCTCTCTCTCTCTCTCTCTCTCTCTCTCTCTCACTAACTCTCACTAACTCTCACTCACTCTCTGTCTCTTTCGGTCTCCCGCAGACACGAGTACAAACATACACAGCGAGGCAGGCTGTAATGAATGCAAGGGGCACAAATTAACTGGCATCTGAGCGTGCAGCCAAATGGCATTCGCCTCACGATGGGTGAACCTGGTCGTGTGAATTCAATTTGAGCTAATTTGGGGAGACAATATGAATTGAAATGTGGTTGCGAACACGTCCGTGGAAGGAGAGGTATTCATTCTACGTGTACACACACACACACACACACACGCACACACACACACACGCTGGGATAATCCCCATTCACAATAAGCTGTTCTATGAAATATATGAACATTTTCAGGTAGGTGAGGATATAAAGTGAATATAGGCAAAATGACGAGTAGACCTTTAAGCAATAAAAGTTTAACTATAAGGGTTACGTTATTTTGAAACCGCGGTGTTTCGTTTGAGAGATTATATTTATATATAAGACATACATAACCATTTCCTCCGAGTCAGATCAGTTCCGTCTCTGAGCGTGTGATCAGGACAGATTTCAAGCTTAATTCAAAAATGAAATTTCCCTGTAGAAGTCATGAAACAACTTCCCTCCGTTTCAATTCAGCTCCTCCTTAGCATTTCACGGGGAAATACGGTAGCGCTCGGGCATTCCTTTCACCTTTACGGCTTCATCAACACCAATCAGCTATAATATTAAAACCACCTGTCTAATATCGCATAGGTCAAAACGCTGCCTAATATACACCCCACCCCTTGACCACTGCCAATGTGACCAGACAATCGAAATCACCTGTCAGTGGTTTTAATGTTATGGCTGCTCAGTGTAAATGTACATGCATACTTCTATTCAATTCAGTTTGATTGACATGTATAGCACTAAGCATAGACATTGTCATGAAGAAATCTGCATGTCGAATGGATTCCCTACTGAGATACGTAGAGGCTACAGCGGCAAGGGAAACTTTGTGAGACGACCGGAAGAAACCTCGAGAAAGAACCCGTCCTCTTCGTATTCTCCACGGCGGCAGAAAGAACGTCACAGAAACTCCAAAGTAGGGGCAGAAGTTGAGCATCAGCGTGAATCTGGGGAATCTGAAGGGCGAGAGGAGATACAGCAATACACCATGCAGCAGGATTAGAGAGAGAGAGAGAGAGAGAGAATACAGCTTATTAGGTATGCTCTTATCCTACATTGGTTTAAAAGGGTGTTCATTCTACACATAGACGTCTGCATTCAGACAGTGTATTAGATTGCCTCTGGCTGTGCAGAGTCAAGTGCCACTCTGTGTGCGAGACACATAAGAGAACTATAAGGTTGATCAGATAGAGAGCCGTGTTGGCCCAGCATTATTGAACCCTGAATAAAAAGACACGAGGGCCATCTGACTGGCTTTCTGTCCGGCGAGCTGAATGAGGCTTATTGTCACCCGCTCGGCCTCTGCTGCCTGCACAAAAATCACTGGCGTTTGGGTTTGGCGCATCTGCAAATGCACACCCCCATGACAAACAATGTTCCCACACGCCTTATAAATACGAGATGGAGCGACGGCTCCGCGAAGCTTGACTCCGGGATTACTGGCTGGAAGAGTGTGAAGAGAGATTAGTGCGCGAACCCACCTGAGGGAAGACCGAAGATCTGCTTGGGGGGGAGGGAGACGAAGGAAAGCGGAATAACAGTGGAGTAACGTTCACCTTGCCTTACTGACTGTACAGGACCTAAAAGGAATCGATTGGAAGCACGGCCTGTGCGGTTCCCCAAGGGAGGCTACAGCTCGGCGCCATCTATCATGGTGTTCGGCCCTCCGTTTTATTACCGGCCCCTGATGACACCACCTTATATCAGATAGGATTGTGTGGACGCCTCACCTACACACTCGGCCCTTGAAGCAGGGGGCATTAGTCCTGCAACTGTCGGACTGCCGTTGCTCTCTGTCCCGTGTGTGTGTGTGTATTAGAGAGAGAGAGAGATAGATAGCAGGTATTTGTATGTGTTCAGGCCATGTGCAGCAGAGCGAGGCGTGCTCTTAGTAGTCGAGACATATCGCAGCCGTTCAGCTTCACCAAGGTGGTACGGGATTTCCCCCACCCCCACTCCGCAGTTACACAGCGCTGACTTTTAATATCCGACGTCCTACGTGCGTCAAATTTTATTCCCGATTTCCGCGGAGTTTAAAATATCGTTTGAAAATTGACCTGAACTTTGAAACGGATAATTAGGAAAAGAAACAAACCGCAGTGATTGTTTGGTGAAGGTGCTGATGCTGGTCATTTTCTCCACAAAGCCTGTTTGCCCCACCCCCACCCCCCTCCAGTTTTGAAGCGTACCTGTTCTTCCTTTGTGAGTTTTGTGAGTTGCTTCACCCAGCTGGAACCCTGCATTGATCTGTGTTGATGTTTTGTCTCCACACTCCAGCAGAGTTGTGGAATTAAGTCTGCCGTTTACCGAGAAGGGTGTAGCTGGCGTCGTACCCGAGCATACTTTAGCAGGAGAACCGGGGTGAACTCCTAACAGCGGAAATTGCTAACAGGAAAAGAAACAGCGACTCCTGATTGTGTGTGTGTGTGTGTGTGTGTCGATCGTTATCAAAGTGCACAGCTAATTAACCCAAACTCGGGTTGTTAATAGCAGGCTCACTTATAAGAGTGCAAGTAATGCACTCTTTATGCAGCCTTGAAGTTGTTGTTTTGTTTTCCTGTCCTCAAATGAGAAAGTTGGAGGAGTTTAATTTGCGGATATCAGTTCTAGCTCCTGCCGGAGTGTGTGAGTGAGGTGATGAGAGTTTGAACAGCCGGGTGAAGTGTTTTAATTAGCTGAAACCTTACGCTCTGCTGCTGCGCTGCTGTAGTAGGGGAATCTAGTGGTTGCAGTTTAGCTGAGTCTCGGCTAGGTGACAGAGCAAAGTGTTGGTGTGTGTGTGTGTGTGTGTGTGTGTGTGTGTGTGGCATGTGTGTGCCTGGCCAAAGCTACAGAAGCCTCATTGACCATCCTACGACAGTCAATAAACAATGAGAGCAGGCCAGCGATCTCGCCTCTTCTCGCGCTCCCTCACTGTCCTGCTCGTTCAGTCGTCCATTCTGCTCTCCCTCTGCTGTAAGTCTTTCTCTCTTTCTCTTACAGTCCATTCTTTCTGTTCAGTCTTTCTCTCCGTCCTGTCTTCCGATCCAAACTGTACTTGCCACATGATCTCGCTCTTAAAATGCCTTGTTTTGAACACTTTCTTTCTGTCTCCTCCTGGTGAATTTCTCTCTCTCTCCCTACCTCTCTATCCCTCCCACACTCTCTCTCTCTCTCTCTCTCTCTCTCTCTCTCTCAGCCCTCACACTCTCACCATCATGCCCGACCTTCCAGCCTCTTCCTTTTTTTATGGAGAGAAACATAATTTATGGACAGAAGCACATAAGCGCTGAGAGGGTACAGAGTCAGCTTCCAGATTTATGATTGCAGTGCATCAAGCAATTTCAACATCTCTCTGCAGATTGCAGTCCAGATCACATGTGGCTTTGAATATGAAAATATACAGAAATGAGATTGGCTCTGGGTGGCTGCGATTTGAAGACCATAGACTGGGAATGTTGACGTGTTGTTGAGAAAGTCTTCAACTAGAAAGTGTTTATCTAATGTATTTTACACATTTTTTTTTGGCAAGCTAGCCACTATTAGCTGATTTGATAGTATTTAGAATCTTTACAAGTAACACTACCAAGCTAAATGACATGAATGAATATAGGGGATACAGTGCCCTCCACTAATATTGGCACCTGTGGTAAATATGAGCAAAGACGCTGTGGAAAATTGTCTTTATTGTTTAACCTTTTGATCTTTTGTTCAAAGAATTCGCAAAAAAAAAATAAAAATCTGCTCTCATAGATACCAAACAATTACAAACACAACACAGGTTTATCTAAAAAAAATAATCTTTGTTAAATATAGGTGTGCAACAATAAATAGAAGATCAAACGCGAGAGGAAGGAACAATGCAACTTCCTCTTTCAAATGGGTATAAATATAAGCTAAAACATAGGCCAAATTCCGTTATATAGCTGTGGAATATAGCTGTGATGTGCGGCAAAAGGTTGTTGAGCGTCACAAAATGGGGCGTGTCTATAAGAAAATAGCACAAGGATTGAAAATGCCCATTTCCTCCATTAGGGCAATAATTAAGAAGTTCCAGTCAAGTGAAAATGCTACGAATCAAACTGGAATTGGACGTGTGTCTGTATCGTCTCAACGCACTGTGAAGAGGATGGCTCGAGAGGCCAAAAAATCTCCAAGGATCACAGCTGGAGAATTGCAGAAGTTAGTTGCGTCTTGGGGTCAGAAATTCAACAAAACTACAATCTGAATCAACTACATCACCACAAGTTGTTTGGAAGGGGTTTAAAAAAAAGGCCTCTACTCTCATCCAAAAACAAACATCTAAAAACCTGACTGCCTTTGCCAGAAAGCTTAAAATGGGCCATGGTTGGATTTTCCAGCAGGACAACGATCCAAAAGATACATCAAAATCTACACAAAAATGGTTTACTGACCACAAAATCAAGGTCCTGCCATGACCATCCCAGTCCCAATAGAAAACCTGTGGGCTGAACTGAATTTGAACGATCTGGAGAGATTCTGTGTGGAGGAACGGTCTCAGATCCCTTGCCATGTATTCTCCAACCTCATCAGGCATTACAGCAGAAGACTCAGAGCTGTTATCTTGGCAAAGTGAGGTAGCACAAAGTACTGACTAAAAGGGTGCCAATAATTGTTGCACACCTTTAACAAAGATTTTTTTTTTTAATAACCTTGTGTTTTGTTGGCAATTGTTTGATATCCATGAGAGCAGAGTATTTTTGTGAACTTGTTTAAACAAAAGATAAAAAAAGGTTAAACAATAAAGACAATTATTCCCTGCCTTCTTGGTGCCAATATTTGTGGAGGGCACTGTAGATAGGAATATCAGAGAGGATGATAACTGAGTAATTTCATAAATGTTGACACATCTAAACTTGCTAACACATGCTAATCTGGCATGATTTCTAATCCATCCATCCATCTTCTTAATGCCAACTGGCTAGCTAACTACCATTACGATTATGGGTTTTTAATGGTATCCACTAGAAATAACATGCCACCAATAGACAGCAAGATATTACCACTAGTGAACCCACAGAGTCCATTACAGTTTCCATTAAAACCAATACAATTCCTGTTATAACCATTAAAAACATTACAAATTCTATGAGGGTTTCTATTGTTTTTTTTCAGCAGGCCGGTCAAGTATCTTTTTAGTTAGCCAGTTAGCGATAGCAAATGAAGATGAAGACTGTATATAGGAATGCAATTTTTAAAGTCCTCTCAGGAATCCTGTCAGATTTTTTTTCCACTTAGCACCAGTTAGCGATAGCAGTGAAGATTATGACTACAGCAAGTGTTCACGCCATGTTGTAATTAAACATATTTTTAAACATACACGCTCGCATCCTCGTCGAACTACTAATTCTTAAAAACTTTACGAATATTTGGAATGGCGGTGGCTTCGGCAGTAAAAATCTACTTATGTTGTTGTCTTGAAAATAAGCGAAAGAAATACAATAGAGTTTAATGAATTTTCGCAGTTGTCAACAACACCTATATATATATGAATTCGATACTTTTAAAACGCTCTCAGAAATCCTGCCAGATTAGCTTCAATCATATCGCCATATATAGTCATCGTCTTGACTGTTAGCACTAGCAACTAGCCAACCTTGAGCTATTCAGCTAGTTTACTAAGCAGCTAATTTCCGAGAAGATTTTACTTCATAGATCTTCATAATCTTGACTGCTAATGTTAGCTAGACCTAAACTGAATTAGCTGAGGGCACACGGTGGCTTAGTGGTTAGCATACAGGGTTCGAGTCCCGCCGGGGCCATGGGTGTGCGGAGTTTGCATGTTCTCCCCGTGCTGCAGGGGTTTCCTCCGGGTACTCCGGTTTCCTCCCCCAGTCCAAACACATGCATGGTAGGCTGATTGGTGTGTCTAAAGTGTCCGTAGTGTATGAATGGGTGTGTGAGTGTGTATGTGATTGTGCCCTGCGATGGACTGGCACCCTGTCCAGGGTGTACCCCGCCTTGCTCCCTGTGATAGACTCCAGGTTTCCCCGTGACCCTGAAAAGGAGTATGCGGTATGAGATGGATGGATGGATGGATGGATGGATGGATGAATTAGCTAATTTCTGAGAAGTCACATATACAGAACTCGAAAATGTCGGCTAGCTAGCATGAGTGAAGCATGCAAGAGGAGGAAAAGAAAGGGACATGCTGTAGATTGTGAGGTAAAAAGATACACTGCAGGCTTGAAGTGAGCTGGGGAAAGGGGGATGATTGCTGCGTGACAGAGAGAGACTCGGAACAGAGCACGGCAGGAGTAGATATAACGGCAGCTCTGTGAGTTGACCTCTGCAGTAGCGGGGAAGAGTTTTACACTCAGTCCTGTAGCTAAAAGTGCTGACCTAAGAGCATCTCAGTTCATGTTTACGGCACTGATCATACAGCATCTAAAAGGCAAACAGAGGTCGATCAGCACTATTACTCAGACGTGTGATAAACACGAGCCTGAGTGTTCGAGGCAAGCATCTGTTCAAGGAGTAATTTGCACTGCACACCTATTGTTTATTTCGCAGCGTGTTTGAGCCTGTTACTTAGCAAGGACATGGTTGCTGCCTCTCTTAGGATCAGCGCAGCATGAGATAGAGGATTCGTTGCCTTGTTCTTTTTTATAATTTTTTTTTTTTCACAGTATGTCTCTTGCTACCACCTTTTTTTTTTTCTTCCAGCTTTGAATACGCATTGTCTCAGCAGTGCTGGGTCTCTATGCCAGCTGGAGGGAAGCTTTATGTATATTCCGAATGTCTGGATACAAAAGATCATTCTGGGGACGAAAGAGAGAGACAGCGGTGGAGGGTGTCTTTATCCTTGGAAGCTTGAGTGCTTTAAAATTCTTGCCAGTAAAGCATTTTTGCCATTGAATCTGAGATGGTAAAGGGGATAAAACCCAGGTCAGTGTGTGCGAGTGTGTGTTTCACAGCTGGCGTCCTAGGAATACCAGCAGTATTGTAATATCCCTGCAAATGTACCCATAAGCCCTTTCCTGTGATGCCCAGCTACGTACATCCAAGAGACCAACAAGCATCCAAACCAATGGCATGAACAGAACAGCGAAGCAAAAGGTCTGCTAGACGATGAATAAATCTAATAACTGGGCTGAGAAAGTGAACGAGAGAGTGGAAACAGTGAGAGAGAGAGAGAGAGAGAGAGAGAAAGAGAGAGTGAGAGAGAGAAAGACGGGCAATCCTGAGCAATGGAGAGCGAACACGGGATGAAACGAAGCGTTTGGAGGCGAGCGAGCTTCAGGGAGTGATATGGTTGAAATATGGCAGTGGGATAGATGGGCGTTAAAGAACATGAAGGTCACACAGAGCTACAGAGTGAAAGAAAGCCAGTCAGAGAGAGCGAGAGCGAGAGAGAGAGAGAGCGGGGGGGAAAGATAAGACGCAGAGCCAAGCAGACTGCGAGCAAATGTAGTGATGGAAGCGTGGAAATGAGAGCATAAGCAGCATAAATAGAAGATCAAACGCAGGAGGAAGGAGCGTTTGCCACCGCAGGACGCCCGCGGAGCGAGGACGGGAGAAATTGAGGCAGGCACGAGGAGAAAGGGAAGGAAGGAAATGAGAAAAGTGGGGACTAGAGAAAGATGTTCTGTGCTTTTTCCCCTCATCATGTTGACTTCACTGCCTTCTCTCTCGCGCTCTCTTTCTCGTTCTCTATTTCTCTCTCTGTTTCTCTTTATGTCTCTGTCTCGCAGACAAAACCCAGCTGATTATATTCTAAGCCTGAGCTGCAGAACAAATCAACAATATGGAGCTGGAACCAAACAGAAGTCTTTGTTAGAGAGATTGAATAAGCTAGGAAAGAGAGAAAGAGACAGCGCTATAATGCAAAAGTGAAATTTATATATAGACACACACACACACACACACACACATATATATATATATATATAGGGACAGAGAGACTGACTAAAAGGATAAAGAGAGTGAGACCAAGAAAGGCCGCTGTAGGAAGGAAGGACAGGAGAGGGAGGAGAGAGGGGAAAAAACGAGGGATTAGGCTACAGAAGGAGGTTTTGGTGGGGATTGAGTGTGTAGGTGTGAAAGAGACAGAGAATAAGATTAGACCAGAAAAGCAGGCAGTGGGAGAGCGAATTATGAGGTTCAAAACCAAGAATAGGATAGATAGAGAGAAATGGGGACAGGAAAAGGAAATAAAGGAAAGATTGGAGGAACGACAGAGAGGTAATGAAGAGAAGAGGGTTATAAAGGATTATGTAGTATTTATAGCCCTGGCATCTTTTTTTTTTTTTTTTAACACTGTATTCGACTGGCATCGAGTGCGATTCCTCAGAGAGAAGCAAGTTTTAATTTTGGCTCGGCGAGAAAGTAGGAGATGAAGAGAAAGAATCTGTCATCTCCAGCAACACATATCCCCACAGAGTTTACTGATTATGTGGAGCTAATGAAGGTTTATACACACACACACACACACACACACACACACACACACAAACTGTAGAAAATCCACTGATTATTAGGACTTCCTTTTCAAAAGCATACACCACACACTCTCTATCTCTCTCTCTATCTCTCTCTCTCTCTCTCTCTCTCAAGTACTCATTATACTTCAGGTGGTCTGAACAGATGTGTCTGTAATCATTGAATATTGGAGAGAGAGAGAAAGAAGAATGTGATAAGAAGACGACAGAAGAAAGGGTCAATTAATGCAAAGTGGCTTTCACTCTTTCACCAGATGGAAGAATACAACAGTGGACGAGTTCTGAGAGAATGAATAGATGAGGGTGTGGTTGTCCTCCATCCCCAAAGCTGATGCACCATTTTTTTTTTAAGTCAGGTTTATGTCTCAAGATATGGTTGATTCTGCTATTTGTGTCCCACTGATATTACCTCTCCAAATATGTATACTGATCAGCTATAACATTTAAACCACTGTAATATTGCGTAGGTTCTCCTTGTGCGACCAAAACAGCTCGGACCCGTCGAGGAACGGACTCCACAAGACCTCTGAAGGTGTGCTGTGGTATCTGGCACCAAAACGTTAGCAGCAGATCCTTTAAGACTTGGAGTTGCGAGGTGGGGAATTTGGAGTCCAAGTCAACACCTTGACCTCTAAGTCATGTTCCTCAGACAGTTCCTGAACAATTATTGCAGTGTGGCAGGGTGCATTATCCCGCTGAAAGATACCACTGACGTTAGGGATGGGTACACGGAGGGGTGTACTTGGTCTGTAACAATGTTTAGGTAGGTGGGACGTGTCAAAGTAACATCCGTGTGAATGCCAGGACCCAAAGTTTCCCAGCAGAATATTGCACAGAGCATCACACTGCCCCCGCCGGCTTGCCTTCTTCCCATAGAGCATCCTGTTGCCAACTCTTGTAAGTGACGCACAGGCATCCGGCTGTCCACATGATGTAAAAGAAAACGTGATTCATTCGCCCGTCTGTAGCTACGCAGCCCCATATGCAGCAAGCTCTACTGCGCTGTGTGTTCTGAAACCTTTCTGTCATAGCCAGCATGAACTTTTTCAACAATTTGCACTACAGTAGATTTTCTGTTGGGTCAGACTAGACAGGCTAGCCTTCGCTCATACCCACATACATCAGTGAGCCCACGATCCCGTCACCAGTCCACCGGTTCTCCTTCCTTGGGCCACTTTTGGTACGTACTAACCACTGTCTACCGGGAACACCCCACAACACCTGGCGTATTGATCATGCTTTGACCCAGTCGTCTAGCCATCCCGATTTGGCCCTTGTGAAAGCCGCTCAGATCCTCACACTTGCCCATTTTTCCTGCTTCCAACACATCAACATAACCCACCCCTTGACAGGTCATTCAGTGTTATTTTGGTATAGTACAGTCGTATTTGTTTTTGATTGACGCTAGCTAATTCGAGGTCGCCGTCTTGTTGTGCCGTATATTATTCTAAAGAAAACCATACTTACCATTCAACTTTTAACAGTGTTTATTGAAACTTGTGGAACATTTGGATGGGAATATAGCGTGTATGTGTGCAGTGTGTGGTGGGCGATGTGCGTCCCTGCTCGTGCAGCGGCCGTAACTCAGCCCTCTAATCCTTTCCTGGTGACTGATAGTATGGATTTACTGTACTCTGTACCTGGCATTCTCCCAGCTCCCTAACTCCTATTTGCCTACATCTCCCATAATTCAGCGCCGCTTCTCACAGACACATTACACCGACCCCACCACGGCCTTGTTTATTCAATCCGTATGCTCTTTATTTATTTATTTGTTTGTTCTGTTGGAAACGATGGCCTGTTTCTCTCGCACTCGGGACTATGAAATTAGGGCTGTTTTTCACTATGCCGAGAGGGCGCTGATGTGTTTTTGAGAGCGGGTTTGCCGCATTGGCACGTCGCCCCCATCTGGTGGAGACGTTGAGAGCACTCGATTTTCTTTTCCATTTTTTTTTCTCCTCCAGCTAAATTGACATGCTTTTCAGAGCAGTGCTGTATTGATTACTTTACCCGCCAGTTTAACCCATTTCCCAAGGATGTTAAGTGTGTTTGTGTTATTGTGGCTTGATTATAATGGGGTCAGGATTAATCCATCTCCTACAGGTCTTGGAGTTTCACTTCTTTCAATAGCCTACCCACGATGCACCCACCACGTCACACACATTTCCCGAGACGAGACGTTAACGATGGAGCCTACGTTTGTGTTGTACGTCTTACAGCTGTGGAAATCTCAGCAGCCATCCGTCTTCTGTTGTAGGATATGCTTTCAGCGTCTCAGTCTACACAAGCTGGCACTTTGTTGGGCATGGGATTGGTCGGGCAGATTTAGTCATTTGTTTTGCCACTCTTGCTACTTCATTTCACTCGTTTACGTGGTGAGGAGGCAGCTGGCAGATGCTTTTAACAGACCCTCAATTAGCCATGTTTTTGTTTGACTTCCAAGTCAAAACCGCATCGCCACTCTTGTCGCGGGTTCCATGATGTTTGTTCCCGATCCGCTGCGAAGTCTTTCATCACTGTGACTTCACTGCCAAGCCCTCGCTTGATGTATAGAACAATTAGGGCTCATTAAAACAATAGCGGCCCAGTCTGTAGGTGCCAAAGTGCTGACTAATCACAGTCGTTAGAATAATCATTCTAATGGTAGTGGCATCGGCCATCGTCCAAATATCAATCACAGTATTGATGAGCGGAATGGAAGTCGTAATGACACCGACAATTGTTGGGAGGACTAAAGGTCTCTCTTTTCCTATTCTCCCATTTTCATCCTTCTTTCTTTTTTTTTTGATTTCAACTCAATACCTCGCTTGATAATGTTTTATTACCCTTCAAGCTTTCCATGGTGAATGTAGTGGTATGGTCTCTAAACCTGATTAAGTCGGACTAAATCAAATTTAAATGAATTCAGAGGACCAGGACAAATAGCAGTGGGCGATTCGCACTGCCAAATATCTCCCTGCCATCAGCTGGTCTTTCACTTCCCTCCATTTCTCCTTATTCCGTCTCTGTAGTTTTTTTTTTTTTTTCCTGTGCATGAAGGATGTGAACGAGACGTTTATGGCTCTGTAGGCGTACGGCTACCTCAGCAGTTCTTGCGAAGCTATAGCTCTTGATTGACAGCTCTGATGGTGTGCAGCTTCATGGATATCCAGAGAAAACACCACCTGGCATGGAGGATAACAGGTGCACTAGCAATATGTTCAGATTACCTGGGGTATTAAGTCGCGTGCTTTCCTGTTTCGTTCCCAACTCAGCGCCGCTCCAGAGTAGTTAGCTGATTAATTGGCCCTTACGACTCAAGAAGTCAGTAAGCCAATCAGCTCAGGTGGTTTGGGTGGGAGAAATGGCCTCAGGAGCTACGGTAGTCCTACAAAGATCATCCTGATGTCCAATATCCATCAAACTCTACAGATGTATAAACATCTTGTCTTGTTTGTGGGCTTGGCTATAACATCAGATAGGCAGTAGCGACCTCGGTGTCAGCACTGCGGATAATTGCATTTCGCCAGAGACTCGCGTCCAGGGGCTTTATTTGTGCAGCAAGGCTAATGGCACGCTGTGCGGTTTGCGGAAGCCTTGGCCAGACGCTGCTTAGTTAAACATTAGCAATGCAGCACTGGCTTCAGCAAATCCTGCAAAAGCCCAGAATATGGAAATGCAAAAAATTGAGAAATCCAATGCCATGTGCCAGTGAGCACATTAGAGGTGCACGGCTGCCAGCACACCACAGAATCTGTGAGTGGGGGAAATCGTTTCAAAATGGACACTGCACCAGTTTTCACAGATTCTCAGAATCGAGTTTCCTGAAAGCAATCCCGTAATACCTGGAGTGTGCACTTTTGTTCCAGAAGTCTGGGTCTGAGCAATTATAAGCAACAGGTCTTTATGGAAAGAAGTAAAGACAATTTAAATTTCAAAGCATACAACTTTTCCTAAATTATTGGCACCCCTTAACTGAATGGGCAAGAACTAGCGTTCCACACAATAATTGAAATGGACGATTTAAAGTGTTTACACACGCATGCTGTTACTGCATATGTTATATACTTAAGTTTTTATTTTAGTTTTTTTTTTTTTTCCTGTGTAGAGTCCAAGAGTGTAATCCCAGAGTGTCTGCTGCTAATAAGATAGAGAAAGAGCTAGCGTACTGTACATTGTCATGAGATGAGGGATAATCATTGAAAGGCAGTGCTTGTTCTGTATGTTTGTCTGCTTTTATTGAAAAAAATGGTGGAAAGCTGTGTGAACAGACTAAACAGAGCGTCAGCCCACACTCATGGAGAAGAATAACAATTATGATTGTGAGCTAACCAACATATTTATAATTGATGTTGTTTCTTTCTTCCTGTCCCTCTCTCTCTCTCTCTCTCTCTCTCTCTCGCACGGAGCCAGGCGGTGCAGGCTGAAAATGTGACCGTTCTCGAGGGCGGCACAGCTCAGATCTCCTGCCGCCTCCAGAACTATGACGGCTCCATAGTGGTCATCCAGAACCCGCGCAGGCAGACGCTGTTCTTTAACGGCACACGAGGTGAGCACAGAATCCTGAATGCTATCCTCAATAGCTGGAGTGCGCAGTCTATTCCGCACCATACTTTCAGTATGGAACTGACCGATTTATCAACAACAGGATTTCTTTTATTGTGGGAAGAATTCTAACAACCAAAACAAAAGGTGTAATTCGGTAGCTAAATGATCGGCACCAAACAGGTAAAAATGATAAATGAGGCCCAATGTATATCATGTTATCAGTCATTTAGTAAAGTTGTATTTTTGACACACGCCAAACCGAACTAAAACGTTTCGGAAACGCTGATCCCCTCCCCCCGTCCATCTGTGTTTATGTTGAAGAATGCCAATCACCTGTTAATTACCAGACCCATGCATTGCACAACGGATTTGCATTTGATGACGGCAAGAATGTTCCGTAAAAGGCATAACGACTCTTTTTGAAAAGGCCGGAATACGCTGCTGAATTACAGAAAAGGTGCAGTAGATCGCAAAATTCTCACAGTACTCGAGCGTTCCGTTCTGCCGGCAGAATGGAAATCGACTGATCAGTCATTTTCAAACAAATGGATTACTTTATCACCGCTTGTCTATTATAAGATTAGTCAGGACACTGTCGGGTTTCTGTGTGTAGAGTATCGTTTAACTGCTGGTGAGCACGGCGATAGGAAAAGGGAGGGGTTTGAGCCCTGTGCTGGGAAAACAATTCACACTTTTCCACAATAAAATTTTTTTGATAGTAAACACAGTATAGAACAGCCACAATAAAATTTTAACCTGGAACATTTAAACCTAGTGAGCTTTGTAAGAACAATACTTATGAAAAACTGCACATTAATAAAGCCCCTAGTGTCTACTTTCATATGAGTCATTGAGCATTATTGTGGAATGTGACATCACAAATAAAGTCAGTGCTGATCACAGGCACTCCCAAAGCAAGCAGAAATGTCATTTTTTGGCCTCTGGTAAAAAGAGATAAGTGAGGCAAAAAGAAAATGGTTTGACATGAATGCAGAGGGGGGAAAAGTCTACTGTGATCAGGCGATCGTAGACCCCAAGCGCACCACACAGGGAAACGGTCTATTTTTATTTACTTCAAAGCAAAGTGTCTCAATGAATTTTCTCGGCCAGAAATGTTCTCGCGCACCAGTGCACCCTGGCCAATATCTTAATGCAAAAGCAAGAGCTCGGAAGTCACTTACAGCTTTTATCGCAGGAGCAACAACACCACAGCTCTGTTTATGACACTCTTCATTTGTAAAACTGAACACTGTAGTTCCATATTTGTATAAAAGAGTCGTCTCAAACCTGAACTCTTCTGCATGCATGCAGTTCTTTTAGGGGCTGCCTAGGCAAGTATAACGACTGCGACTCGAACCCTTCCCATTATAAATTGAGCCTAAAAGTGGAATTGGGAGCAGTCTTGAGCATTACATTAGGATTTTAGTTCTATGTCGAAGGAACAAGAACGTGCAAAATGTTTGTATATAGATGCCTTTTTATTCTCTTTTTTTTATCTGTCACATATACGTTACACCACAGTGAAATTATTTTCTTCACATATCCCAGCTTGTTAGGAAGCTGGGGTCAGAGCGCAGGGTCGGCCATGATACAGCGCACCTGGAGCAGAGAGGGTTAAGGGCCTTGCTCAAGGGCCCAACAACTTGCTGTGTGCCGTGACACAAAGATGGCCGTCGTAGATAAACCACGTAAATAATGAACAAAATAAATAAATGGTGCTTTTATAATGCCAGTGCATAGGGATAATCACTCAAAGAAATTTAGGAAAATTAAAAATGGCCAAGCAACATTTATTGGACCACTTGCAGTGGAATGACCCAGTAATAATAGTAGTAGTAGTAATAGTAGTAGTAGTATCATAGACTACGTTTACATGGACAGCAGTAATCTAATTATTGACCTTATTCTGATTAAGGTAATAATGCGATTAAGGTGTTTACATGAGTCGCTTTTAGAATACTCCTGTCGTGTTCCCGTTTTACGTGTTATAGAACAGAATTAGATTAACGGCACACGTCATTACGTCCCCGCGCCACGCGGTCCGACGTCCCTCCAGAATTTCACGTATCGACATGCGGTTTGTCTTTGTTATAGTACCGTATACACTTTTGGGTGTTTTTGTTTAATTTTTTACGAACGCTTTAAGCGCAGTTAATTATTAGTCATGCTGTACGTGCTAATAGACGACTGCTTGAAGCCGTGGCCTGCGTCTCAAACCGCATACTTACCGTCTATATAGTAGCCGAGATGCATGTATTTACAGGACTATAGTAGGCAAGTATGCGGTTTGAGACGCGGCCGATCTCTCTTCTTCGCCGTAAAACTGCCGTGTGTGATCGTGTCCTGTCGTAAAATGCGGTGAAAACTCACACGACGTTCATAATGTGATTAAAGTGTTTACATGTCTGTAATACACGTCCATAATACGTTTAAAACAGGAGTACTCCACCTGTCTTAATTCGATTAGAGCTTAATTTGAGTATGACCTTAATTAGATTAAGGTAAGTAAAAATGACTGTTTACATGGTAGTTTCTTAATCAGAGTATGGTCTTAATCGGGTGGATTATTGTTGTCAGGTACAGGTACATTAATAAAAAAAAAGGAATAATATCATGATTACTCATCTCTTTTGAGCACCAACGCTGATGGCGCACCCGCTAATAAAAGCTCCAGTTGTGCCCATTGTGCCCAGTTCTGCTCATGAGAGAGAGAGAGAGAGAACAACGGAGACACAGAGGACCAGCTGTCGATCATTGAACGCCCGAGTAAAAGAAAGGCATTTTAAGACTTCTTGGATTTCTAGAGGTATGATCATCGCACCCAGGAAATGTTTTGTGAGTTTTCTTCCAAAGTGGGCAGAGCAATAGCAGGGAAGACGGAATTCCCTGCAGGAACGAACCATTTCAAGAAAGAGACCGTGTGAAAACAGGGCGATAGTCGAAAGCATAAACAAGCTCGTGACTATGTAATCGCAGAGTGCTCCAGAAAAATAAAACAGCAGCAATGTTTCGTGCACGTGAACTACACGACGAGACCGAACGGAAGGAGCTGAAAATAAAATTCAACCCCACCTATATGAAGAGCTGCCTTTCACCAAATCTGCCTCTCAGATATTACTAACAAAGAAAAATCGACCGGCTGTGTGCAAGACGTATGGCGACGACTCAGCGTGTGCTATGAGCGCGAAGCATCCAGTTGAGATATTGCTTGTCTGACCAATTTTATCTGCTCAGCGTGAACATTGCTTTTTTTCAAGATCAAATAAAAATGTGACCAATTCACCCTTGGAAGACTCTACCAGGGTCATCACAGACGGCCCATCACTCGAACACTTTGATCCTGAACCATGTGTCACTCTGGCTTTCTGCAAAACAGAGGAGGAGGAGGCCAAACTACAGTTAATGACCAAGTGATGCTGACATTATTATTGTTAAAGAACACCTAGATCGTTTGAGCCCTCCAAACTCTCTCGGAGCGGTTCGGCGTGTATATGTGATCAAACCGAGTGATCGCAGACCCTTCTCTTAAAAAGGACCCAAAAGCGAACCTCCGGAGCTGGTCTGAGGTACGGTTTGTTAGTGGTTCGATATCTTCATGATATGTGAACACAATGAGGTCCCAGTCCACTTTGCATTAGGTTTCGACAGGTGTACCTGGAGGCTTGCCGTACCTGCAGCCATGTTCGCTCACTGCTGAAAACAACACAAGTCACGGGCTCGTGTGGTCTCAGGAGGAGAGCTGTGCACTTCTGGTAATTTGGAAAGAGGATTGCGTAAGAACAGAAGTACGTGAGCACCCGTGATACAATGCGTCGAAATGAAGGATTCCTGTCCCTTCTATGAGGACTTGGATGAAGTTTTGGGTGCAAGCTGGGGTCTGAGTTCTTATGAAGTTGTGAGAGTGGGTCTGAGATCACTTCAGTGCTGAAGAGGACCAAAAAAAAAGAACCAGGTTCTCTTTTGAATCCAGTATTTTGTGAACACCAAAAGGACTGAGGTCATTTCGGACGGTTCCCTTTCTGGGTCACTTTAAGTGAACTTGGTTTGGTTCTTTTCAAACGAATTATGTGAAAACACCCTTATTTACGTCTGTGACCTTGAAGTAATCCAAAAACCAATCAGGTTACATTACTTTCATACTGTGATACTTGGATTACGTGACTGATGACATTTGTTCTTTATGAAGTCATTTGTAACTGTAACGGAATACATTTATAAAGGCCCCCTCCCGACCCTGCGCACAGCAGTAACAGTAGTAGTCTAGTAGACAGGTTGAAAAGTGTTGAAAATGGGATGTATTCTTTAGTTGAGCCAAGGTAGGTAGGTGTTAAGATCATGACACGTTGGTGCTGAAGTGAGAGGCTGGGTCCAACTCGCTTGATTGGATGCTGTCAGTCAGTCATTTTTCCACCAGTGAAATGTTTTGTAGATGGAGCTGCGCTGATATTGCAGGTTCCTTCCTAGACAGAGCTTTTATCATCATTTTATCACCGTTTGTCTTTTTATATTACATTGAACAGATTCATTCTGAAGGCCTCTTTAAACCTTTGATTTTCTTCCTTTCTTTTCTTTTTTTTGTTTGATGTCACTTTCACACATTTTTGGCATTTCTTTTAAGTTAGTGTGTCGTAACAGATTATGTTATCCCATTTTCTTCCAGCAGTTTGGCCCTATCTTAAGGGAAGGAGGGGGGGAGGGTTTGGTTTTTTTTTTTTTAATTATTTTTTTTTTTTTTTAATTTTAATAAAAAGAGAATAAGGCAGGAGTGGGGCGTGGGTTTGTGTTTTTTTTTTTTTTATTTTTATTTTTTCAAGAAAAAAAAAGAAAAGAGTGTTTGGTCTAGTACAGTGGTTCTCAACCCAGAGGTTGGAAAAGGGGTGCAAATTGTTTTCAAGAAAAAAGCACAGACAGGACATCGTTTGTGTTTTTTACTGCTTTTCAAATAGAATGTACATAAATGAAAAACCCCATCTGTATTTTCTTTTGTGCTGGGGAGAGGCGGAGCTTAGCTGCCTTTCATCTAGCCGTTAGTGCAGACCAGTGTTGCTAACTTAACGACTTTTCAGAACCCTTTAGCGACTTTTTTGCATAAAAAAAGCGCCTAGCCACTTTTTGGACAAACCTTAGCAACGTTCCAAATATCAGCAGTACTGCAAGCACGAGGTCTTGCTTTCCCGCTGCACTCTCACCTCTCACTCTCACCTCTCACCTCTCACCTCTCACTCTCACCTCTCACCTCTCCTCACCTCTCACTCTCACCTCTCACCTCTCACTCTCACCTCTCACTCTCACCTCTCACCTCTCACTCTCACCTCTCACCTCTCACCTCTCACTCTCACCTCTCACCTCTCACCTCTCACTCTCACCTCTCACCTCTCACTCTCACCTCTACCTCTCACCTCTCCTCTACTCCTCTCACCTCTCACCTCTCACCTCTCACTCTCACCTCTCACTCTCACCTCTCACTCTCACCTCTCACCTCTCACCTCTCACTCTCACCTCTCACTCTCACCTCTCTCACCTCTCACCTCTCACTCTCACCTCTCACTCTCGCCTGCAACATGTTTAATGTTTAAAATGAAAGTAGTCCACGTTATTACAGCCTAATTCTCTTGTACAAAGAAGTTATAGTGTTCAGAAACATTTGATATCATTCACGTTCCATACCTGTCTGTTATAAAGTTTTATAAATGTTATTTTTTAAATCAGAAAAGTTATGAAAAGTAATTTAAAAAAAGTACAAAAGCAAATCTATCTATCTATCTATCTATCTATCTATCTATCTATCTATCTATCTATCTATCTATCTATCTATCAAAAACAGATTTTAGAATAGGTTACAGTATGGATGTCAAACGTACGGCCCGAATTTTGAAAGTGAAAAAAAAAAAATATGCATAATTACACGAACTTGTGATTTTTAATAAAATGCTATTCCTAAATGATCCGCTAGGGGGGTAAAAGACGCGGCACATCTCTGGGACTGAACAGCAGATGGCAGCAATGCGACGTCTGCTGTTTGTTATCATGGAGTAGTCTACTCTATTTTCTACTCGTCCCCACACCCTCATTAGACAAAATGTCTGACTAAAAGCAGAAAAGTGGATACAGAGTGTAGAGTTTTCCATGAAAAAATGGACCGCTTCCTATTTATTCACAGAGATGATCCTCCTCCAAACATAGCGAGTTGAGTCTATGCCAAAGAGCTCCATTTTGGTCAAATCTGACCACAACACTTTCACCCAGTTGTCCTCTGGTGGTCAGATGAGACCAAAATGGAGCTCTTTGGCATCAACTCAACTCGCCGTGTTTGGAGGAGGAGGAATGCTGCCTATGACCCCAAGAACACCATCCCCACCGTCAAACACGGAGGTGGAAACATTATGCTTTGTGGGTGTTTTTCTGCTAAGGGGACAGGACAACTTCACCACATCAAAGGGACGATGGACGGGGCCATGTACCGTCAAATCTTGGGTGAGAACCTCCTTCCCTCAGCCAGGGCATTGAAAATTAAAAGTAATTACTACGTCATTACCAAGTACTAAGTCATGTTTTGCAGAGGGGTCAAATACTTATTTCCCTCATTAAAATGCAAATCAATTTATAACATTTTTGACATGCGTTTTTCTGGATTTTCTTGTCGTTATTCTGTCTCTCGCTCTTCAAATAAATCTACCATTAAAATTATAGACTGATCATTTCTTTGTTAGTGGGCAAACGTACAAAATCAGCAGGGGATCAAATCAAAAGGTTTTGCCACATGATCGTGTAGGTTCGGGGGGGGGGTTTAGTTACCAAAGGTTAAGAAGCAAGTCTAGTAATATCTGCAGATCTACAGTGACCGAGTGTCAGCTCATGGCTGGTCTAAATGCTGTGAGAGCGTCTTGGTTCACTACCTAATGGGTTTTGATGGTGGATTATAAATGAATGGTAAAGCAGAAATATCCCTTCAGCCCTGAAAGCACAGCCACCGATCAGGTCCGTGCATTTCCCCTGACCCTGTTCCGATTGTCTGACTATGAATGGTATGCAAATGAGGCGTGACTAAAGGTGACACGGGCTTGGACAATGCGCTGACATTTCGCTGCCATTTAGCATGTACGATGGCATTTATCTGTTTTAGAAGCAACTCTTTTCTTCTGTGCTAAACAGGGTTGAATGAATAGGTTCACTCAGATACAAGCAGGTCGTTACACATTAGCCACTTGCTTACTGACTCCCTTAGCTCCTCAGTTCCTACCTTTACGCACTCCCTCAATCTGTATCTCATTAGCTCCCTCGTTTGGGCACTACAGAGACTTGCAAAAGTATTCGCCTGCCTTGAACTTCGTCCACGTTTTTGTAGTGTTAAAGCCTGGAACTGAAATGCACTTTATTGGGATTATATGACATAATCTACACAAACTAGCCCATAATAATAAAGTGTTGGATATATCAATATAATTGGAAAATTATTTACACTGTAAATGTTATGATTGCACAAGTATTCGCCCCCCAATCCCCCTTGGCTGAGATGCCTAAATTATTTCTGGTGGATCCAGCTGCCATTACAAATCACAAAATTATTTGAATGGCGTTGACATGTATGCAATTCAGTCATGATCTCGGGCAGCGTTTAATTAATTTATTCATTTCCATGCTTATGCAATGTAACTCATACTCATACTCTGGCTTCGCTTCCGTTGGCCACTACTACACTTCCTCACCCAGCCTTAGCACACCCTCTCAATCACTTCCACCTCACTTATCTCCAACTTTATGTTTCCTTCACATCTTCAGAAACATATTTTACTCCCTCTCTCAGTGACTAATTCTCTAAATGCATGGCCTCTTCACTCCTTCATGCATTTACAGTAGTTACTCCCTCAACCGTCCCTTTACTTCCTCTCTCAATCAGTCACTGTCATTGAAGCCTCACTCCATCCGTCCATTTTCTGTACCGCTTATCCTACACAGGAGGACTCTGGGGCCTATCCCAGGGAACTCGAGAACAAGGCGGGGGATGCCCTGGATATGGTGCCAACCCATCGCAGGGCGCAATCACACACACACACACACACACACACTTGCACATCAAGCTTACAGCACATGTATTTGGACTGGAGGTCTTGTAGGACGAAGCACAGGGAGAACATCCAGCTCAGTGTGCACAGGGTGGAGGTGGGAGGTGGGAACCCCCAACTCTGGAGGTGTGAGGCAAACTGTACCTCCCTGAATCCCACACATTCTTACACTCCCTAACTCTCTTTCTCACTGCATCACCATCTCACTTAACCCATTCAGTCCTGGCACAATTCACCTGATTACCTGGTCCCTAACTCACAGCCTCAGTCATTCCCCTGCTCCTTCCCTCTGTCGTTCACTAATACTCACTGCCTCCTGACTTCACTGACTCCTTCATTTCTTCAAGTATTAATTTTCTACCTCAGTCGCTCCTTCGCTTCCTATCGGACACCCTCACTTCCTCACTCCTTACACACCTACTCACCCACTCATTCATGGCTTCTTCTATCCCCAATGAAGTAGTTCTGTTGGTCACTCCCTCCATTACTCAGTCACTATCTCATTGTCCAAAGCTTGTAATTCCACAAAAAAAAAATTGCCTTATAGACCTGAAAAAATAACAGGGCTAGAAAATGCAGACTTTCCCTTTGCTGCCGAATGTAATATGATGTCAGAGACAAGAAACAATAACCGCTAGAGACAAGAAACAATTTCTATCTATCCATCCATCCATTTTCTGTACCACTTACCTTACACAGGGTCACGGGGATCCTGGAGCCTATCCTAGGGGACATGGGGCACAAGGTGGGGGACACGCTGGATGGGGCACAATCACACACACACACACACACGGGACAATTCGATAATGCTGATATTGTAGGTACATGTCTTTGGACTGGGGAGGAAACTGGAGTACACACACACACTCGCAGCGCGGGGAGAACACGGGGCGGGGCGCACACAGGGCAGAGGCAGGAATCGAACCCCTAACCCTCGGGCAAACATGCTAACCACTAAGATGCTAATATTCCCTCCCCAAGCGACAAAGTAAAAACGTAAAAGACTAATATGATTATATGTGACTGAGAAGATGACGATCATTGAAGGAGCCTAGTCCATTTCCGATAAATTCTTGCATGAATAATCCTAGTCGTAATGATCGCATTAATCACTGCAAATGAGGTTTCATTTCATTTTATTTGGCTTCCCCCTTCATTATTTGCCACTTGATCCGGTGGCATCTGTATTAGTTTGTATTTGATTCTTTTTTGAATATCGTGTAGCCGTGAGATAGTAGTTAAAAGTTCATGGATCAAGCTTGTGAATTCATAATGTGTGCGTGAGATTTTGAGTTGAGGAATTTTAGCCGAAGATGAAGATTAATATACATTTTAATGTGACGTTACACTGCGGTCAGATCAAACGGTCAGTGAGATATTTGTGCAAAAAAAAACAAAACTGGTTTTAATTCTAGCTCGATTTCACGTGTAATTGAGACCTGCCTCTGTTTTAGGCAAACTCGCATAACTTAAAGGTGCGTTAGGTAAGATTTGTGAAAAAGAAGTCTCTTACGATTAAATGGCTGGAGATGAATAAGATTAGAATGTTTCCATTTCCTCATTGAACCTCATTTCTATCATGTACACAAAGCTCCGCCCCCAAAACTTATGATAGCGTTCGCATGCACCTTTAAGTTTGTAGTTACGTCTGCATGCGTGTCTGATGTGTGCAATTTCTGTATTAAATCCTCATTAAGCTTGTGTAACTCGAATCTAAAACCAACCCATAGTGCTACACTCACGCCCTTGCTCACTCCATTCTGCCCTCCGTCCCTCCCACCGTCTCTCAATGCCATGCCCATTCAGACTCCAGCTCACTCGTGTACCAGCTCTTACAACCCTCATTCAATTCTTTCTCCCTTACCATTCAGTCCCTAGTCTCACTTTCTGCCTCACACTCGCTCTCTCACTCCACTTCATTTCTCCACTCCATTCTCTCACTCCTACAGTCCCTCTGCTCACTGGCTTCGTGAAGCTCCCATTCAGTCCTTACCGCACTTGTACCTCCATCTCCTCCCTTCCACCCACACTCGAGTCCTTTTTCCGTTGCTCACTCCCTCGTTCCCTCAGTCCCTCACAGTGGACTGAAAATCATAAATAACCAGGACCGAAAAGCCCAGCCTACAGACATGCACATCTCAGGGCTCTGATTATTGTACATTTTGCGCATTGCACTGATTGCTTTGAGATGTTTCATGAGAATAGGACGGACGTCCATTTCTGCTGAACGACGCTTGCCAGAAAAACACAAGGCCATTCGGGAAAATGTTAGCCTTTAGTCAATATATAATGAGCCTACACTCACTGCCTTAGCTCACAATGGCTGTTCCACTTATCATTATTTGTTATTATTCTCAATTTCCAACTATTGATTTTTTTTCCGCTCCTTTACTAAAGGAAAAACTGTTTTTTCCTTCACTTCTCTTATCCATCCATCCCTTATTCTGCTCTCCCTGCAGGGCATTGATTACCTGTGTCAGCAGTTTGGCAAGAACTTGTACTTTACCCTTTCTTTCCCATGTTCTTTATCCTCCTCTCCTCTCCTCTCCTCTCTGCCCCATTCTTCTCCTCTCCTCTCTTCTCTGCTCCTCCCCTTTCTTCCTTTCTCCTTCCCTCCCCTCAGCTCTCTTCCCTCTCTTTTCCCCTCCTCTTGTCTCCTTTGTTCTCCTCTCTCCTCCTCTTTCCTCGCCTCTCTGCTTCACCTCTCCTGTCCTCTCCTCTCCTTCCCTTGTTCTCCCTTCTCTGCTCCAGGCCTCTCTTCCCCATTCTCTCTGCTCCTCTCCTCTCCTTACACCTCTCCCTTCTTCCCTTCTCCTCTCCTCCCTCACTTCTCTTACTCCTCCGCTCTCCTTTCCCCTCCTCCTCTCCCCTCTCCTCTCCTCTCCTCTCCTCCTCTCTCCTCCCCTCTCTTCTTCCCTTCTCCCCTCTCCTTTCCTCTCTGCTTCTCCCCACAACTCTCTGCCATTCTCCCCTCCTCTTCTCTCCTCCTTTCTCCTCCCCTCTCTTCTGCTTTCCTCTCCGCTTCTCCCTGCCCCTCTCCTCCTCTCTCCTTCCCTCTCTGCTTCTCCTCTCCCTCCTCCCCTCCTCTTCACTCTTCACCCATTATTCTCCTCTCTTTTCTTCTCCTCCCCTCCTCTACTTGTCTCCTGCCCTCTCCTGTTCCTTTTATATCAGCTCATCTCTTGTTTTTTTTTTCTCATTTCCTTTATTGCCCGCTCCAGGTTTTGCGTCACCTCCTTTGACGGTCGATAATCCCTTCGTTTTTGTCCAGGACCCAAAACTGTGGCATCTCATCTTCATCTCTGAGACTGCCTTGCTGGCTCTGTTCCATAGCCTCTCTTAATATTCTGTTCTCTCCCCTTATCTTTTACTTTATTTCAACAACCGTCCCTTCTTATTTACCCAACGTCCGTCCTGCAGCTCAACCTAGATCTAAGCCCCTTGTCTCTGATTCTTTTTTCCTCTTCATAGATAGATAGATAGATAGATAGATAGATAGATAGATAGATAGATAGAATAGATAGATAGATAGATAGATAGATAGATAGATAGATAGATAGATAGATAGATAGATAGATAGATAGATAGATAGATAGATAGATAGATTAGGTCAATGGCTGTCGATGTGGTAACGTGAAGTGTGCAGTTTCTATAGAAACTGGACATTTCAGACAATAAATCTTCGTGTTCTGTCCTCTTTCTAGCTCTGTGTTTATCTCCTCATCTCAGTGTCTCACTGTCCTTCTCTGTCTATACTCTATATCATTTTCTCCCACAGCTGTCTCTTTTAATAAAGATGAATAACCCTCGCTAATAGCAGTGTATTAGCTCATATTAGCTTTCTTGGCATGACCATGCCACAATTAGAGTACTGCAAGGTTTTTCTGTAACATAACTTGTGACACATATTTAATTATATACATTTCACACAAGGAAACTTGGACAGAAATTCATTTCTACACACACACACACACACACACACACACACACACACACACACACACACACGCAGGCAAATCAATTCTACACTAAATAAAGACAGTGTACTGTCTCACTGTGCACACTCTATCTCTCATGCCGTACTGTCCTTGTGTGCATCCCAGTTAATGTTTGTGACTGACTACATGTTAAGATCACTTGCTCTCTGTCTCTCTCTGTCTCAGCGCTGAAGGACGAGCGCTTTCAGATGGTGCTGTTCACGCCACGCCTGGTGCGCATCGCGCTGAGTAACGTGAGCGTGTCTGACGAGGGTGGCTACTTCTGCCAGCTCTACACGGACTCCACGCACCACCAGGTGGCCACGCTGTCAGTGGTGGTGCCCCCGGAGGTGCCCACTGTGGAGGTGAAGAGCGAAGCGGTGGAGGGTGGAGAGGTGGAGCTCACCTGCGTGTCGGAGAGGAGCAAACCTCCCGCTACGCTGCGCTGGGTCCGAGACCGCCGAGAGATTCCAGGTTAGTGTGTCTATACCGTACGTGTGTGTTTGGTGTAGGAGTCTGTATGGACTCGTATGGACAGCGGTAACATAATGAGAGACCCAGTAAGGTCTTAAAAGTGTGTGTATTAGTGTGTGAATGAGTGTGTGAATGAGTGTGTGAATGAGTGTGTATGAGCAAGCACAAACCTACACACGTTCACTCCATAGGTCATAATCCTGCCTAGCTCAGATTCAGCACTAACTCCGATACTCAGTCACGTCTATTACTGAACACTCGATATACAGAACACTCAAATACTCAGTCACTCACTCGCTCACACCATCCACGACAAAGCTCTGTTCAGCTTTCTTCAATTTGAGAAACACACTCTAGGAAACACCACATCTCTTTTCCTACAGAAGGTTGTCTGGTTCTCTCTCTCTCTCTCTCTCTCTCTCTCTCTCTCTCTCTATCTCTCTCCCCTTATCTTTCTCTATCTTTTCTCTCTCTCTTTATCTATGTTTCTCTCTGTTTATCTCTTTATCTCTCTCTTTATCTCTCTCTCTGTTTATCTATGTCTCTATCTTTCTCTCTTTATCTATCTATCTCTCTCTATCTTTCTCTCTTTATCTCTCTCTATCTCTCTCTATCTCTTTATCTCTCTCTCTATCTCTATCTATCTATCTCTCTATCTCTCTCTCTCTTTATCTCTCTCTCTATCTATCTATCTCTCTTTCCATCAATCTATCTCTCTCTCTTTCTGTATCTCTTTATCTCTCTCTCTCCATCTATCTCTCTCTATCTCTCTCTCTTTATCTCTCTCTATCTCTCTCTATCTCTTTATCTCTATCTCTATCTATCTATCTCTCTATCTCTCTCTCTCTCTTTATCTCTCTTCTCTATCTATCTCTCTTCCATCAATCTATCTCTCTCTCTCTTTCTGTATCTCTTTATCTCTCTCTCTCTCTCTCCATCTATCTCTCTCTATCTCTCTCTCTTTATCTCTCTCTATCTCTCTCTATCTCTTTATCTCTATCTCTATCTATCTATCTCTCTATCTCTCTCTCTCTCTTTATCTCTCTCTCTATCTATCTATCTCTCTTTCCATCAATCTATCTCTCTCTCTTTCTGTATCTCTTTATCTCTCTCTCTCTCTCTCTCTCTCCATCTATCTATCTCTCTCTCTCTCTCTCTCTCTCTCTCTCTCTCTCTCTCTCTCTCTCTCTCTGCTTGTTGTGCACAAGCGTCTCTTCTGTCCTCCTAATCTCTGTCGTTTGTCTGTCAGAGAATCAGCACACCTCTCCGTGTTGTTATTTTGTTACAGTCTTAGACACATCTGTCCATCTGGCTGTCTGCCTGATTGGTCCCCCGCCACATACTCACACACACACACACACACACACACACACACACACACACACACACACACACACACTCGCAGCATACACAATCACAGATAAACAGTCTCAGCATCTCTGTGCCAGAGGCGGTACCCAGGTGCTTGTGCGTGTTAAATACTTTGTGTTCCTCTGTCCATGTGGTCTCTCTTTCTTTTACTGCTATTACTTAAAATAATGGTACCTTTTGTAATGACACATCTAGGTTATAAAGTATGAGACTAATGAAATAAAAAATAATGAAATATGAGATTGAAAATTGCAAAGTCGATAAAATTGCAATGGGTATGTATACGTTACTGCATTCCAACCCCTCCCCCCATTCTCTCTCTACGTTATAATGGATTACAGGAGTAATTAGTTGTCCAATATCGCTATTAAATTTCTTGTACAATGTGTGAATGATTTACTCATCTGTAAAAGCAAACGGCCCAATGCCAATGACTGTAGGTATGTAAGTCTCACGGCATTTTGACTGTATGACTGTATATTTTTCACTTTCAGTCTAACAGGTGAAACAATGTCATTAGTGTTTTGTTATTAGTCATGATCTCTAGCGGTTATGCTAAGGCTATATAGGAGGGTAAGCTACTGTTAGCTTGTTACTAACATGACATGTAAATACTCCAGTCGTGCTAGTAGAAAGTACGCAGCATTATAGTGAGTACTGTAGCATTGTTGTTGCGCATTAAGCTCAAAATGACGTTGCCTATTTTTCTCGTGCTTGATGTGCATGTATTTCTTTTTTTGCCTTTGTTTATTTATTCATTTTCATATGATTCATTTACATGTGATTCATTTACCTTTTCTCCCCTCCCGTCCATTTCCCAAATATTTCATTGAGAAGAGAAAAAAAATTATAAATAATAATTTTAAAATATTTAAAAATTTAAAAATCCAGAATTCCCCCCGCCCCCCCAGCTGTCGCTGGTTATATAAAAATTATAAAACCCAAGAACTAAAGTAAAAATAAGAATATAAATAACCAATTGGAGTCGAGGAGGGACACACACCCAAATTCTCCATAAAACAAGGGAGACAGCAGTGTATCACCCCGAGGGTTGTCCACAAAGTGGACCTAGAGTTAGCTAAATAAAATGACCTAAACTAAAAAAAAAATTCCAGTAAGAAAAAAGTCCCCTACTGACTTCAAATTTAATAAATAGTCTGCGCACTTTAACAAATATAATGTCCTTACCTTTTAAAGACTTATACCTAATAATATTACACAGTGTAGCATATTAAAATAAAATACAAGAAGAAGAGATTAACGAAGTAATATTGCACCGAGAATATAAGAATTCGAATTCTGTAGAGCTGATGTGAATGTATAACGTGCGTGAGGTGTGTCCGAGTGTAACAAGTAGCCCGTGTTACTTCAGGATGGTCAGTTGGTCAGTGATTGACTTGCAGTCGGTATCGAGTCTAACAATGTCTCAGCAATGAATTCTCCAAATCTTAAATCATTCACTGAACTTGATTACGCAGCAGCACACTTTAATGCACTAACACACACGATTGCGCATTTACAATGTGCTAAAAGGAAACATAAAAACCAGACTTTAATATTACTCTTACTATTAATAATGTCTACTATTTCTTTATGTTTACTATGAGTACTATTGAATAGTGTTTGATGTACTTAAGCATGTTAAAGTGCAACTATTTGAAGTTTGGCTTTAAACATACTACAGCATTTATGTACTTTAATCGTGTTTAATGTATTTAAAGCCAAACTGAATATATAATGTTAAATATATGAATATATACTATTGTGCTTTTAAGATATTAGAAATGTATTAAAAACAACGTTTCAGAAATCTTTAAAATGTCATGAATAATCGAATGAAAATAATTGCTTAAAGTTTTGTGATGTATTAGTGCTTTAATAAAGTACATATAAACATTACTATATAAATAGATTGTATTTATGTAAACATTTCTCTTTCTTTTTATGTACGTAATGACAAAGGCTGTACTCATTTTTCTGATGAGTAAAATATTGTCCTGGTACGATAACGCTCTCTCTCTCTCTGTCTCTCTCTCTCTCTCTCTCTCTCTCTCTGTCTCTCTCTCTCTCTCTCTGTCTCTCTCTCTCTCTCTCTCTCTCTCTGTCTCTCTCTCTCTCTCTCTCTCTCTCTCTCTCTCTCTCTCTCTCTCTCTCTCTCTCTCTCTGTCTCTCTCTCTCTCTCTCTCTCTCTCTCTCTCTCTCTCTCTCTCTCTCTCTCTGTCTCTCTCTCTCTGTCTCTCTCTCTCTCTCTCTCTGTCTCTCTCTCTCTCTCTGTCTCTCTCTCTCTGTCTCTCTCTCTCTCTCTCTCTGTCTCTCTCTCTCTCTGTCTCTCTCTCTCTGTCTCTCTCTGTCTCTCTCTGTCTCTCTCTCTCTCTCTCTCTCTCTCTCTCTGTCTCTCTCTCTCTCTCTCTGTCTCTCTCTCTGTCTCTCTCTCTCTCTCTCTCTCTCTCTCTCTCTCTCTCTCTCTGTCTCTCTCTCTCTCTCTCTCTCTGTCTCTCTCTCTCTGTCTCTCTCTCTGTCTCTCTCTCTCTCTCTCTCTCTCTCTGTCTCTTTCTCTCTGTCTCTCTCTCTCTCTGTCTCTCTCTCTCTCTCTGTCTCTTTCTCTCTGTCTCTCTCTTCTCTCTCTTTGTCTCTCTCTCTGTCTCTCTCTCTCTGTCTCTCTCTCTGTCTCTCTCTCTCCCTCTCTCTCTGTCTCTCTCTCTATCTCTCTCTCTCTCTCTGTCTCTCTCTCTGTCTCTCTCTCTCTCTCTGTCTCTCTCTCTCTCTCTCTCTGTCTCTCTCTCTGTCTCTCTCTCTCTCTCTCTCTCTGTCTCTCTCTCTCTCTCTCTCTCTCTCTCTCTCTCTCTCAGTATATGCCTGTACATATAGTCATAATTTAGGAGGGTTATTTAAAATTTGTCAAATTTAATATCACTCATGAAACAAGATATAAACAACCAAAACATTCTGTACACAGAACAGTAGGAGCACCACAAAATGCAACGCTGGCCACACGGAACATTGTTTCTCTCTGTCCGTCTGTCTCTCAGGTGTGGTGTCTCAGCAGGAGAACGGAAAGACTGTGAGTGTGTCCAACACCATACGGCTTTCCGTGGAGAGGAAGGACAACGGTGCTGCTCTCAGCTGTGAGGCTTCCCACCCGGCACTCGTGGGACAGAAAAGAGTCCGCCATTACCGCCTGGATGTCCACTGTGAGAGTTTTATTTTTTATTAACTCGCAGTTAGCTATGTATACATGGGTGCCAAGAAGAAGAAGAAGAAGAAGAAGAAAAGCGTTTGAAATGTAGGCGACAGAAGCAAATAAACAATTGTTAAGAATTTACAGTCAAATGGATTTAATTCTGTGACATTTATGTTAGTGTTAAAGAAGTGCTTACGAGGTCAGAATGAACCTGGACTGCAATTTATTGTCTTTACAATGTAACAGGATACAATGGGTACTGCAAATCACGGCCCATTAGAGCTAATTATTAGCCCACGGAATAGCCATCTGCTAAAGCCTGTACTCTTGGCAGGATTTTAAAAGCCATTGCCTCTAATTATGTTGTTGCCTGATTATGGACAAAGAAGCGACATAATGATTGCACAAGGCGTTGTGTGATGTTAAAACACTACAACGAGCTGTTCCTGTTCTGTCTTTCCATAGTCGCCCCCACGGTGCGGATCAGCCCCCCACAGGGCATTCTGCGAGAGGGGGACTCGCTCAGCCTTACCTGCTTCGTCACTGGAAATCCACTGTGAGTGTGTATATACATGTGTGGGTGTGTGTTGTGCCTTTCTGTGCAATGTTGAGAGTGGAATTATTTTTGCGCAAAAATAAAAGCCCCCACCGCTTCATGGATCCTCAGTATTTAGAGGATCAGGCCAATCCAGATGAGCTGAAAAGCAAATTCAGAGATCTCAGATCTGGGGCAACTGCCACTAGATGTACCTAACGTTTGATTTATTTGTTTCCTTTGTTTGTTTGGGTTTTTTTTTTTGGTTTTTTTTAATCTTTCTGGTCTTTATGAATTCAAGCGGCTCTGAGAGTAGAACCGTTAAAGCCCCCTGGAGTCTTGTACGGAAAGTGAGGACTGGAGGATAGATGGAGGGTAACTGTGCCAGTGGTCTGTCCTTTTATGATGTGAACCGGACAGATGACAGATCGAGTGATGGACTTGGATAGGGCCTTGAGAACAAGGGTGTAGGGAGGATAAAGGGATGAGTGCTCTGGCTAGATAGAATGGGATGAATGGGTTAAGTGTGAAAGTAAACGAAGTTAGTGCAAACACCAACAAGCATGAGGAGGACAGGATAGAAAGCAGCACCGGCTTGTAAAGATGAAGGAGTGAGGGACAGAGACAGCCACTCCCAGGCCCAGCGCTCACGCTACACTGAGCACATCGCACCGTTATAGAGCTATAATGATCCTGCTCCTCTGACATTAATCACCAATTAAACCCTGTCCACTGTTGTTGCCGAGGTGTGCTTATTAGTAGCCTACAGCTGTTTGTTAGGTCGCGCGCGCTTGTGTGTGTGTGTGTGTGTGTGTGCGCGCGTGTGACATGGGATGTGAATCCTGGGCAGGCTTTAATTAAAATTGTCCAGCAGGATTATTAGCAAAGCTGAAAGAGGGATTGTAATTTAGCCAGGGAAGGATGAAGGATAAAACTCTATTTCAGCCATTGAGATGAGAACAGGCTCACGGATCACGTCACAGCTGTGACGACGTGTGCGTCCCAGAATCTCTTTGCGTTCATGGGCTTTGTACCACAGCCTTCCTTTCGTTATCCTCCTGGAGTCTATGTCAGGCGCCAAATAACTATGTTCTTGTTCTACTGTTTTTCGGAAATTTTCAGACAGTACTCTTCGATACGGGCGGTGGCTTAGTGATTCGCCTCACACCTCCAGGGTCCGGAGTTCGATTCCCACCGTGGCCCTGTGTGTGCAGAGTTTGCATGTTCTCCCCGCTGTTCTTGCTGTTGGGGTTTCCTCCCCAAGTCCAAAGACATGCACGATAGGCTGATTGGCGTGTCCAAGTAGTGTATGAATGGGTGTGTGAGTGTGTATGTGATTGTGCCCTGCGATGGATTGGCACCCTGTCCAGGGTGTACCCCGCCTTGTGCCTGATTCTCCCTGGGAGAGGCTCCAGGTTTCCCCGTGACCCTGGAGACGGATAAGCGGTATAGATTACGGATGGATGGATGGACTCTTCGATACAAGTGACGATACGGATACGGAAATGAGTGAGCTATTGAGGCTTAAGCAGTCCTGAGTCTCATGAGACATTGTATTTAGCTGTGTTTATGTTGGCTGCTGCTGCAAAGTGGTGAGTGAGGGAGAAGGAAATATACTCAGTGCTCGCAGAAGTGAAGTGCCCTCACTGGTGCAACAGGTTTTCTACACATTGGCTTGCAAATATCATTGTATGTGCACGCAGCTCGGACAAGCGCTCTCACACTCTCTAATACTCTAAAATACTGTTTACATGCCATTAGATGTTTCATCAGGTTACTTGTGTTGTAGGATGATGCTATAGGAGCTCCTCTTGATATTGCACAGTTTGCAGTTTGCCTTGCTTTGATCGTCATCAATAATCACTAAATAAGTCCAGATGAATGTTTCTTTCATGTCTGTTCATTAGTGCTTCAGCATCACATCGTATCACGTGGTATTGATTGTTGGTATCAGAGCAGTTTTCAGTACCCAATTCTAGGGGTATTAGTATCAACCCATCCCTTATTAGAACCCTTGGTTGTTTGGCCGGTCTTTTTGGGGAAACCCTTGAAGATTCAAATGTGAAACCATATACCCAAGTCCAATTAGTAAATGTTCCATGCAGAACCCCATTAGCAAGCAATAATCTCTTAACCATTTTGTATGGGAAGCGTCAGCCTTTGTTTTTGTTTAAGTCTCGATCATTCATGCTTTGTATTCATTCTGTCTTTCTCTCTGTGTTTCTTTAGGCCACGGGACATTCACTGGTCGAGAGTGAACGACACTCTGCCTGAGAGGGCGGAAATTTCTGGCACCACCCTGGTCATGTCTCGCCTTAGCCAAACACACAACGGCACCTACCTTTGTCAGGCACACAATAATTACGGCCGCGCAGCCGACCAGTACACGCTGCTGGTGTATGGTAAGCGAAAGACCAATGCTATTACTTTCCCTCATAGTCATCATCTACTTCTGTCTCATTTAGAGCCATCTTTTACATACAGTCCCCTCTGAAAGTATTGGAACAGCAAGGCCAATTCTTTGGTTCTTGCTATGCACTGAAGACACTGGGGTGTCCGATCAAAAGATGAATACTGTATGAGACGATAGATCAGAATTTCAGATTCCAGATATTTACATCCAGCCGTGTTAAACAATTTAGAGCCTGGTACCTTTTGCGTGAACCCACCCGTTTTGAAGTGATCCCAACAATTAATAGCTCTGAATGTGTACTCTTGGTTTGAGCCCTTAGTTCTGCCTGTGAAAGACTGCATTTGTTGTTAAAAAGGATAAACCAACATGAAGCCCAGAAAGCTATGGGAGAAAAGTAAGCCATTTTGAAGCTGAGAAAACAAGCATTGGGTTTACTGGCCAAGTTGATCACCAGCTGATCTGTTTGTCATCTCCTGAAGGGGAGAGTGAAGGGAGAAACCCTGCCAAAACCAACAAAAGCTGAAAGAAGTTGCAGTACCAGCCTGGAAAAGCAAGACAAAAAGAAAAATGCAACACGTTGGTGATATCAGTCTAGCACATTTAGATGTAAATATCAGGAAACGACAGCTGAAGAGCTGATCTATCCTCTCACGTTCATCTTTTCCTCTCAAACTCTATTTGGCCACTTTATTAGGAACATCTGCTTACATAGAGCTATCAGCAGTTCTCAGGTAATCATGTGGCAACAGTACAAGACATAAAATCAAGCATTTACAGGTCAAGAGCTTCATTTAATATTCACATCAAACATCAGAACGGTGGCAAATGTCAGTAGAAAAATATCACCTGTTTTGTTTTGGGTTTTTTTCCCCAATCTTTGAGGAGTGTCACCTGATGTGGTCTTCTGCTGTTGTAGCCCATCTGCCTCAAGGCTTCTTGTTGTGCATTCTGAGATGCTTTTCAGCTGAGCACGGTTGTAAAGAGTGGTTATTAGCGTTACCATAGCTTTCCTGTCAGTTTGAACAAGTCTGGCCATTCTCCTCTCACCTCCCTCATCAACCACATGTTTCCATCTGCAGAATCGCCACTTGCTGGGTGTTTGTTTCTCACAGCATTCTGTTTAGACTTTAGAGACTGCTGTGTGTGAAAACCCCAGGAGATCAGCAGTTTCTGAAAATCAGCCTGTCTACCACCAACAGCCATATATATAATATGCTGTATATGTCTCGTCAAAGACACTCAAAGTCCACACTAGTACCTTTGAGAACGATATGGGGTCTGTTCCTGTGTATTTCCTGCCTTTGAAATTTCACTCCCTCTCCCATCTGACCAAACAGTCCATGATCTGAACATTACTACCGGTCCTGCGTTATCCTCCAGTGGGAGTGCAGGGCTCTGATGCAACACTGATGCTGACTTTAGGTGTTGCACCTTTCACTGTGCCTGATTTATTATTGAGAACTTATGTAAAGGATTAGGTCTCTGGAGGCAGCGCCCTCCCTTGTGCTTTCTTTTTTTCTTCTCTGTTCTTTGCATGGCAGAGCCAGCCGTCAAGCGTGCACCTTAATGAGGCAGCTCAGTGAGCACAGGTGGGTGGGAATGTCATCTTTCATCCGGCTGCCATCCCTCGCGCTGTCTTTCTCATCACTCTGTTTGGTGGTGCCGAGAAGGCAATTCGAAGTCACATTTGATGTTTCTGCCTTACTTAACAGAGTTTGTCCTCTTTTTTTTGGACAGGAGACCAAATGGCCAATGTATATTTATTTGTATATACAGTGTGTGTGTGTGTGTGTGTGTGTGTGTGTGTGTGTGTGTCTATAAAGAGAGAGAGCACAGTGTCTTAGTGGTTTGCACGTTCACCTCACACCTCCGGGGTTGGGGGTTCTCCCCGTGCTGCGGGGGTTTCCTTCGGGTTCTCCGGGTTCTCCGGGTTCCTCCCCCAGTCCAAAGACATGCATGGTAGGCTGACTGTCATGTCTAAAGTGTCCGTAGTGTATGAATGTGTATGTGAGTGTGCCATGTGATAGATTGGCACCCTGTCCGTGGTGTATACTCTGCCATGTGCCCGATGCTCCCTGGGATAGGCTCCAGGTAATGTGCAAAAGATTTCTTTAGTACAAACTTTGTCATAGATGTTTATTTTATGACTTCTACATTATCGAGTCAGTACAAAAACATTTTAGATTCCCGATCATTAGTTTTCCAGCACATAAAAATGTTTGTATGTATGTCAGTAAAGAAAGCAGCATATTACGACACTTCTCAAGTGCAACTGTCAAAGTCTCCAGAAGAACCGTGACTGGTTCTGCAAGATACTTTTTTTTAAGAGAAGGATCGTTACACCAAATATTGCCTTTGTTTTGTTAATTACTGTTTAATGTTCTTTACAGTATTATTTTTTTTAATGGAGAAACATTTAACATAAAAACAACATCTTGACTCTACAGCATTTCTTTGCATGTGCCTAAAACTTTTGCACAGTACTCTCTGTGTGTGTGTGTGTGTGTGTGTGTGTGTGTGTGTGTGTGTGTGTGTAGTGTGTGCGTGTGTGTGTGTGTGTGTGTGTGAGTGTGTGTGTGTGTGTGAGTGTGTGTGTGAGTGTATGTGTGTGTGTGTAGAGGCAACCCAAGTCACAAATCAACACCCTGTAGAACCTGACATGTGTGAGGTGAAAAGGAGGACTCAGGAGACAGGCATATTTTTGGCAGAGCTTTGTCTTGTTTCCTTTTTATTTAGAGCGAGAGATGTTCAGTGAGATCCAGCTTACTTAAGAAAATCAACACAAAATATACAAGACCGCTCACGGCTTGTTTTAAAGTTCAAGTTCAAGGTTTCGTTTAGCTTCCGGGAGCTCCACAGGCTCTGTCTCTGACTGGTTCCCAACTCCTACTGAGAGAAAAACAATTATATAAATAGTCTGTCGGTAAAAACACTCTTTACCTGCCAGATTAGGCAAACTCTACTCGCGTATCGGGAAAGACGGAGAGAGAAGAAAAACGGATGGAGAAAACTGATTAGAGACGAGAAGAAGAAAGAGAAGGGCAGAGGAGGAGAAGGAAGAAGAGCAGGTGATGAAGGAGCAGAAAAAAGAGAGCGAATGACAGCGTAGGGAGTGGGCCCTCAATCTTCCAAAAATGCTTCTTTGCTCTGAATCAAAAAACCTTTTTTCGTCAAGATGTTGCTCCTGGATGCTGCGAAGCACAGAAAATTCAGCCAATTTTTTTTTGTTGTTGTTGTCGCAGGTTCTTCTGCTGCGTCAGTTTAATAGAGGCATTCTGAGGGAGGAGGCAAAATAAGAGAGCTCGAAACTGATGCATTGACATGATGAAGGCAGTGAGACAGGCACAGTGAAACAGACCACTAGTTTTAATCTAACCCGATGAACCTGATCTAGAACCTAGAGCATTAACGTTGGACATTGGAATCCCACTAGGCCTAGTTTACTAGAACGTTACCTACATGGACAGTCGTGCCTCTGGGTTACTGATCAGAAGGTTTGATGTTCAAGCTGCCACTGTTGGGTTTTTAACCCTCTCCGCTCCAAGGGTACTGTATCATGGTTGACCCTGTGCTGTGACCCCAACTTCCTAACAACCTGGGATATGTGAAGAAAAGAATTTCACTGTGATGTAATGTATATGTGACAAGTAAAGGCTTCTTCTTCATTGGACCTTCATAACGCATTCATTAACATTGCATTCCTGGAGGAATTGTGACATTGCTTTGCATCACATAAAAGAGAAAAACCTTTAATTATCGCTATGAATTTACTGTTATTATCTGTATTTTTTATTTTTTTAACCTTATCTCCAAAGTTATTATTTGCTCATTACTGGCGGTACATGGGCAAGTGCACAGACATCTGGATGTAATCGCAGGGTTTATTAAAAGACAAAGGCAGACAATGCAAAAGGGCAAACCAAACACACAGTCAATCAATAAACAGATAACACTAGGCAAGAACTAACTCCTAAGTCAAAGCTAGAATAGCAACAGATAATAAGGCTCTGAATCATCACTGGCTGGAGTAAAAAAAAGGAGTATGTTCTATGTACGGTGGAAAGTTTAGAATTTTCCACATTAAATATCTCTTCATTAATATGATCTAAATCATCACCAGTTTTTCACACAAGTCCTAAAAGTAGATAAACCCAGTTAAACGGACAGAAACATTATACTTGGTCATTTATCGAGGATCCAATATTACATATCTGTGAGTGACAAAAGTAAAATCGTCCCAAACCATGATACTACCTCCACCATGTGTCACAGATGGGATAATGTTCTCATTGAAACCAAGAAGTTCTATTTTATATATCAATCCACAGAACGTTTTTCCAATAGCCTTCTGGCTTATCTATGTGATCTTTAGTAAACTGCAGATGGTCAGCAATGTTCTGTATTTATGCTCTGCTCAAATCATGTTCGTCTAACGTAGAACTCCTAGAGACTTACTACAATCCTTGTTTTCTTGGCTCAACATAAGACAGTGTTTATTAGTAAAGACAATATATCGTATAATGGCGTATATCCATTTTCCCCTCACACCAACTGACTGTGTAAGCTAGCGTTTGGCAGAATTGAGAGCTGTCAGCCAATAAGCCAATTATAAACCCTGTCTGACTGGTCTTGCCTCGGTTCACTGCAGATAAAATACAGCACTTTATTCACTGAAGATATCAAATTACAACACCGCCGTCTTTTTTTTTTTTTAGTGACGTTCAGTTACGTAGTGACGAACTGCTCCAAGTGGAGAATTATTCGGGGCTAAAGAATAAAATCTACAGGGCTACAGCCCCAAATGACCAAGCCAGGTTACGCCCCTGATACGTTCTACTTTCCCCTCCATCTATTCTTCAAGTCCCGAGAGTCTCCTATGACCTGCGCATTACACCGGTCATCTGACCTTTTTGAATCATGTAGTTACTTTATCTACATTTCAGTTTAAATGCTTTTCAACCAAAGTGCTAGTGGTCCATTTGCATTTGAAACTAAAGCATCGTTCCATTACAACTTCACATCATGTACGAACCCCATGTGCCACGCGAAAGCTTTTAATGCCCTCAAACTAATGCGCTAGTCACATTTACATTTATAATTTTGTTATGAAACCCTGTGTATACCATCGTCAACTTTTTTTTTCCCCCACGTGTCATGGAGGATGCTGTTAGCTAGCAAATAAATAAATAAATAAATAAATAAATAAATAAATGCAAGATGCTGAAGAGAAGGATGGAAAAAGTGCAGTTAGATTCTTGATCAGTCTTTCCGTTATGATAACTGAGGGTTCTGCTCTCTTCTCTCTTACATATTGGCAAAGCTACATACAAAAGGTCTAATCTCACCTCATCAGTTTTATAAGCCTCTCATAAATTGTCCAGATTCATCCACTGCTTATAAATGTGTTATAAATACTCTGTCTCATTTGAAATTCTTCAAATATTCAATAAGTATTGAGTAACAATAATACTATTGATAATTACCTTTAACTGTATCTCATTATTTCCAAAACTTTTACGTAAATATCAAATACAGTCACATAAGTATAATCCTAGACCTTTGTATCAGGTAGAGTAGACTGAAGCAGTTACAAGCGCAGTTAGAATTCATTAAACAACTGGCAAAGAAATCTATATCGTGAGGCAAATCAAGTCGAAAACAGTAAACAGGCAGTAGTCAGGTGATCAGCAAGCAACATAAAAAGGGCAAAATCCAAAATGCAGAAACGAAGTGAGATCAAAACCAGAATATCAATCACAGAATCAAAGGCTTGGTAAGTTCGGGTGAGCAAACGCTGAGCGTTACTTCACACCGAACAAAGAAACACGAGGGTTTAAATACTCAAACGAATCAAGGGGCAAACCGAACACAGGTGCGAGTAATCAAGACAACCGATGACAAGACATTAGAGGAGACGAGGCATGAACCAAAACTGAACAGCGTAAACAAACGCATGACAACACGGAAGTATGCACCGGAGCGCTGCGGACTGCTGGGCTCGGCGTGAGGGAGAACTACATGACAGGTTGTCCAAAGCATTCCTTCATATCTAATTCACGAACATTGATCCATAATGTACTGAAGCATGAAGTGAAGTAGGATGAAGTCGGATTTCTCAGTAAGAGTTGTTTCTGATGGATGCCATTATTTCGTTTTCATGCTCATTTCCAGCTTATCCACGCACGATTTTGTGAACCTTGTGTCTTCAGAGAAACGTGACTTAGATAACGTCGTGAAGTTGAACATTAGCAGAATCCATAATAATGATTGAAATGAAATATGACTGATTTTAAGAGAATTGCTTTAGCTATCAATAGGTAATGTGTTTAAGGTAACAGCTAATGGTTGTCAATCTTTTTGTTTGTTTGTTTGTTTAGCGAGCTTGGTTAGTTAGCTATTGGTCTATTATTGACAAATCCTGGAAGGCAAAAGATACAACCAACAGCGCTAATTTTGGCTGAAGTTATGTTGCGAGTAAAAAATTGGCTTTTTTTCTTCTTCTCGCTTTTAATAGTTTGTTTTCCCGCCAAAAACTGACTCTTGCATATATTTCTACACAGACTTGTGGTGAGCCAATGAGATGCAACCTTAAAATTCTGAAGCTTGACACCAGAAAAGTTATAAAAATTCAGATGTTTTGTGGCCTGAGCCACAATTATTATTTAATGTTAGCTACAACCATTTTTCTGTCAAAAATCTCATTCTGATGTCACTTAACAATTATCTAGATAAGAAGTTAATTATGTTATTAAGTGAAAACTGTCAAAACACTAATCTAATCATGTCCAGCAAATGGGAAACGTTTAGAAAATCGAGAAATGCCCACGTTGTTCTGTAGAGAAAGAGAGGCAGCCATAGTTGAGGGAAAGAGCCCAATAACAAGCGGAGCCACTAATTAGGAGTCACAGCGCGGCTTTCTAATTAACCGAGCGAATAATGAAAGCAGGAGCCAGAAAAGAAATAATAACTGAGGCTTTCATTACTTTCTACATGCAGTAAGCCATGGTAGGAATTTTTAATATAGAAGCGATGGAACGTGCCGAATAGAGAAGCGAGTGCGGAGGAGTGACCTTTGACCCCAGAGGTGGAAAGAAGCAGGATAGGGGATTAAAAATCGTCAAGGTGGAATCGTCCTGCGGAAAAGTGTTGGAGGAAAAGAAAAAAGTCTCTTAAACGTCACAGAATATCGTGGATGTGATTCTGAATAGCATTAAAATGTGGTTAGAGGTTTCAGTTTGCATCCATAATTTAAATACAGACGAAAGACCCAGAGATGTGTGCTGCCATTAGATTGAAAGAAATGAAGCCAGAAATGGAGAGATTGAAAAAGTGGGAGGAAAGAGAGAGAATGATTAAGGAGAGAGGACATATGGGGAGCTGAGAGAGATTGGTGTGGTAATGCGCAGTATATATTCATCATTGTCTAATTAATGGCCAGCGTTGGCCGCTCCGTTGAAACCCCTAGGCCAAGGTGGCCACACACACACACACACACATATATATATATATATATATATATATATATATATGTATGCAGTTGTGCACAAAGTTTTGCACACCTCCTTCAAAATCTGCAACAAAATAAGAGGGATCATAAAAACCCCATGTTATTTTATGTTTAGTTCTGTCCTGAATAAGCTATTTCACATAAAAGATGTTTACATATAGTCCACAAGTTTTTTTGAATATTTAAAAAATTACCCCGTTCAAAAGTTTACATACCTTTGATTCTTAATACTGTGTGTACTGTTTGGTGAGAGTTGTTCACGAGTTCCTTGTTTGTCCTGTGCAGTTAAACTTCCCACTGTTCTTCAGGAAAATCCTCCATTAAGAGTCAGGGGGGTATAAACTTTTGAACAGGATGATCAGTGTAAAATTGTTATTTTGTTTATTTTGTTTTTCATTTAGTTCTGCCGTTCAGATGTTAAATAAGATAGTTACATGTCTTCCAGAAGACAAAATAATAACAATTTAATTTAATCATCCTGTTCAGAAGTTTACACCCCCCTGACTCTTAATGTATCGTGTTGCCTTCTTGAGCATCAGTGAATGTCTGCACCTTTTTGTAATAGTCGTGTACGAGTCCCTCAGTCGTCCTCGGTGTGAAAAGATGGATCTCAACATCATATAGTCGCTGTTGGAAAGGGCTCAAATATGCAGAAGATGCTGGAAAAGTAAAGAACGTGCAGGACCTGGAGGATTTTCCTGAAGAACAGTGGGCAGTTTAACTGCTCAGGACAAACAAGGGACTCGTGAAGGACGATCACAAAACACGAACACAGTCGTGGATCATCCAGATAACGACACGCAGGATTAAGAATCGAGCGTGTGTAAACTTTTGATCGGGGAAATTTTGATAAACAAGTCCAGAAATGCATACCCAATCTGCATACCTAATAACACAAACCAGTTCCAATACAGACAAACCCATCCACATGCGCACGCAGACATAAACACTACAACATACACGGATCAGCCATAGCATTAAAACCATCGACAGGTGAAGTATATAACATTGCTTATCTCGTTACTGTTGCATCTGTCAAAAGGTGGGAGATATTAGGCAGCAAGTGAACAGCCAGTTCTCGAAGTTGATGTGTTTGAAGCAGGAAAACTGGGCAAGCGTAAGGATCTGGGCGCATTTGACAAAGGCCAAATTGTGATATTACCAACCGAAAGTGGTCCAAGGAAGAACAAACAGTGGATTACAATGCACCTACAACGGGCACACGAGTATTAGAACTGGACCATGGAACAATGGATGAAGGTGGCCTGATTTGATGAATCGTTTCCTTTTACATCATGTGGACAGCCGGGTGCACCAGGCAAGAGCAAAAGTTGGCACCAGGATGTACTCTGGGAAGAAGGCAAGCCGGCGGGGGCAGTGTGATGTGCAATGTTCTGCTGGGAAACCTCGTGTCCTGGCATTCATGTAGATGTTACTTTGACACGTACCACCTAAACATTATTACAGACCAAGTCCACCCCTTCATGGCAACAGCATTCCCTAACGTCAGTGGTCTCTTTCAGCAGGATAATGCACCCAGACACACTGCAAAAAAAATTGTTCAGGAGCTGTTTGAGGAACATGACAAAATTCAAAGTGTTGACTTGGACTCCAAGTTGCCCAGATCTCACTCCGACCGAGCATCTGTGGGACGTGATGGATAAACAACATTTATCAATGAAGCATTTTTAATATGTAAAATAAAATAAAAGCCTGAGAAAGCCTCAAGGCTGAGCTGAACGCCTGAAATGAGCCATTAATAAAATCCCAGACTTGAACTCAAATAATATATAATGAATAATACTGCTGAAACAGTGGTGCCGAGGTATGCTCACACACACACACACACACACACACACACACACACTCTCTCTCTCTCTCTCTCTCTTAGGTGGAGGAGAAGTGAACAGAGAGAGAGAGAGAGAGATTTTGCTGATATCAGAGGTGTGTAGAAGAAAGAGATGGATGAGAAGGCCATCATGGAGGGAAATGGGAAATTACAGAACAGTGGAATGAGAGCGAGGCAGAGCAATATTGCACCCTGCTGGCTAGGAGAGGAGCGAGGCAGCATTCCGATCCCCCCACGCCTCTTTTCCTTGGGAACTTCAAACTGACCCAAGTTCTGTACACAGGCCACAGCATGGGAATGTTTAAATGTTTGGAATGAGGCCCACAGTATACCTCGTGGCAGACCCCTGTTCTCTTTACACTCAACAGAACACACACACACACACACACACACATATCTGTCTATCTGGCTGTGTGCCGTTTGTCCTAGACTATACACTCGCAGAAGTACACACTCTCAGGATATGTGTGCGATTCCTGGCTGTATGCTAGTTTTCAGTCTAACTCATAACCGTGTTATTCCCTCATAGAGAATGTGTCTGTGTTTGTGAGCCCCACCTCCCATCCCATCACCTCCCATCCCATCACCTCCTCATCCTCCCTACCATGGACACCAGCAGGTAACCCATCTCCCCCCCCTCCTCCTCCTCCTCCTCCTCCTCCTCCTCGCTAGCCTTTTCCCTTCCCTCCTCTCTTCTGCCCTTCTGTTCTCTTCTCTTCCCTCTTCATTTCCTCTCTTCTCTATTCTTTTACTCTCTTATCTCCCCTTCTCTTGTCTCCGCTCCTCTTCTCTGCTCTTCTCTTCTATTCTCTCCCATTTTCTTCTCTTCCCTTCTCTTTCTCCCCCTCATAAGAAATCAGCATGTCTTCACATATGAACATTCTGATTAACACACACACACACACACACACACACACACACACACACACACACACTATTGTCTTCACTGCACATGTCTGTAATGTCTAGTCCGCTGCTGTTTCTCTTTCTCTCTACCTCCATCTGTGTGTGTGTGTGTGTGTGTGTGTGTGTGTGGGAGGAAAGGGAAGGTGAGAGAAGGGGAAAGAGGTCCTGTGAGGGCAGTTCTTTTAAACAAGACTGACTGAACATTACCAGCGGTGTGTCAGTTAGATTGCCCTTCAGTCAGTTTAGAGTCATGTTTACGGCCCTGACTGACTGCCCTGGTTGTGCATGTTAACACACACACACACACACATGAACACACACACGAACACACGCAATCACTCTCTCTCTCACTCTCACACTCACTCTCTCACTCTCTCTCTCTCTCCCTCTCTCACTCTCTCACAATCACTCTATCTCTCTCACTCTGTATCACTCTCACTATCTCTCTCTCACTCACTCTCTCTGTCTCACTCTCTCACTCTCACTCTCTCGCTCACTCACTCTCTCTGTTTCACTCTGTCTCTCACTCACTCTCACTCTCTCACTCACTCACACACTCTCTCTGACTCACTCTCTCTCTCCCTCTCTCAGAATGATCATAATGCATAAAAACACACTCTCTCTCTCTCTCTCTCTCTGTCACTCTCTCCTCTCTCTCTCTCTCTCTCTCTCTCTCTCTCACTCTCTCTCTCAGAATGATCATAATGCATAAAAACGCACACACAGACACTACACACACGCCTTCCTGGTCGACCTGATCCTAAACCACATTTCAGTGGGAATGGCTTTTGATTTAAAAGAAACACAAGGAGGTATACACACGGATGTTCTGCTATCTGACCTGTATAAGGTCACCTCGCTCCCTTTCTCTATCTGCCTCATTGCCTTACCTTTTCTTCACCTTACATTTTTTTCTGTAGTCAGACTCTCCCTTTTGTTCAGCGAAGAGAGGAAGATGTAGGAAGCAGGGCATTGTTTTGCCTGAATGAAAAAAAGTGTCTGTAGCTGCTGTCTGTGAGAGTGTGTGTGTCTGTGTGTGTGTGTGTGTGTGTGTGTGTGTGTGTGTGTGTGTGTGTGTGTGTGTGTGTGTGTGTGTGTGTGTGTGTGTGTGAAGTCTGTCAGTAACTGAGCTTGACCGGCCTCACCCTCATAGGACAGTCTGCTTAATTTTTCATCCCTTATGAAATATTGCTCATCACTCCTTTAATGAAATCTCACTTCTCATCCCCTGCTTTTCTCTCTGCCTCATTCTTTCTGTCTCTGTCTCTCTCTCTCTCTCTCTCTCTCCCTCTCCCACTTGCTCACATCACACATCCTTCCTGCATGAGCAATTGTCTGCTTTTCCTCACCGTCTTCCCTCCGTCTTTGCTGTTTTTCATATTTATCACTTTCTCGTCTCGTCTCCTCTCGCTTTTTCTCCCTCTGTCATTCCAGTTCCTTTACCATCAGCTGCACGTCCTTCACTATCGAACCTTTATTAAATCCAGGATTGAACATTTCTATCTCTGCCTCTTTTCTTCACCGCTGCCTCTCTATTGCCTTCAGCCTATTTAAAACGTCTTTAAATATTTATCATTGTTGTCCGGTCTCATATGGAAGCAGGATCGAAGGAAACCTTTTTGGCTTGCAGATGTGTGGATTGCACAGCATTCGCCCTTTTTGTCTCGCTCCTTCACTATGTCCCTGTCACTCACTGTGTCTCTATAAGGCTATTGGTAGGCCTGGGGTGTCCAAGTCTGTTCCTACCGCTAGACTTTTCTACTGTTATTGAAGGTCTTGATTAACTGGACCACGCTTCTCCAGAAACAGTTAGTCATCCTATTACTAGACTCACAGTTAGAATGTGTGTGTGTGTGTGTGTGTGTGTGTGTGTGTGTGTGTGTGTGTGGCAGACCCCGGAGCAGTAGTGGAGACTCATAGCGCCGTACCGTATCCAGTCATAGGGGGTGTGCTGGCTGTACTCGTCTTCACCATCATCTGCGTGCTCATCGTAACCATCTGGTGCTCGGTCCGACAGAAAGGTAAGACTGCGTGAATTACGAAGTCCGTATGCAAAGCAAAATGTTACAAAATAATCTATTTTAACTACTAAAACTCAAAATTGCTGAGCTGCCTAAATAAGGGAAGACATCGAGCAGTAAGCTACATAGTTTTCACTGATTATGATTAGAATTATTCTCAAAGGAAGGAAGTGACATCATACAACTGAGCGCGCTTTAATCAAACGACTCGGAGCAATAGTTCCTGAAAAACCTGAATAATGAATGAATTCTATTGGAGCTATTGGCGTGGCCATTTAAATTGCTGTTTTAGACTGAAAACATTTGGGTTTGAGATCAAAGGAAGATAGTTTTTATGCTGAGAATTTCAGCTTTTATTTCCTGGTATTTATAGGTTAGACGTGTTAAACGACATTTTGTATTAGACTGCCCGATTTGTAGCAAGCAGAATTATTGGAACCTATGACCTGAACGGTGTTTTTGGTCGTGTTCGACTGATTGTTTAAGCAGCCTTCAGTTTCGCCTGTGAAGACTGCATTTGTTGGTAAAAAAGGATAAGCCAACATGAAGATCAGAGAGCTGTCTAAGGGAGAAAGGCGAGCCATTTTGAAGCTGAGAAAAGAGGAAAACAAACATTGTGCATAGAAAGTAGAACAATTTGGAATGTCCTGTCAAAGAGAGACAACACTGGCGTACTGAGCAACAGACACCGAACGGGTCGTCCACGGAAAACAACAACGGGAGAAACCTTGTGAGCGCTGTGAAGGAAAACCCGAAAACAACCCCCACTTACAACCTCTATAGTGGAGGAGTGACAGTATCACAATTCACAGTTTGAAGACGGCTTGAGAGTGTTTTATAGGCCTTTTAGTCCACTAGATCAGTCCTTGTGTGTAATGAAATACATTACACCCTCGCAGCCTTCACCTAAGAGCGTCTAGCACCTTCAATCATGCCTCAGTGCCAAGGAAGATAACACCTGGGATACCACACTTCCTCCCCAGATTTGTACAGCCCACCTGTCAGTCAAGCTCAGAGGCAGTCTATCCACCTATCAGCAGAGAGTCAGAGCAAGTCGTTATCATCATTTTTATAACCTCAGCTTGTCTGATGTAATCAAGTGTTAGTGATAAGTCAGACCCCTCCTGTCTGTGGCATGTCTTTTAAACAGGAAATAAACATTTTTTGGTGGTGGGGGGGCATTTTTAACATGTCCATTTTAATGAGCTCGTCAGCGTTTTATTACAGTATGTGGCCGGGAAAAGGCGACCACGGGAGATCGATTGTTTTTAATTAAGCCACCTTTGGAAGCGTGGATTCAGGTGGCGAGGCGAAACCGACGGCTCATAACGATGTGAGTGGAAAGGAACTACAGTGTTGGATTGCTAACTGGCCCTGAAACAGCGACGACGGTGATTTTTCAATAAGATTAATTTGTGAGTAATTCGTTTTCCGCTTTTGTGTCCTTCTCGCAGTAATAGACTTATCACAGTAATAGGCCCGGAGCAAGGAGGATCTGAAGTTGGGCTCTGCAGGTCAATCAGCTAAAGCCGCCAGGTGATGGAGAAGCCATATTACAGGCTGATGAACATTTTCCCTTGCCAGACTGTAATGAGAAGAGGTTTATTTTTGTGATTTGTGGCTGGGTCGGCGATCTGCCAAATTGACAATTAAATCTGATTTTGAATTATTTTTTTTTTGATAGAAAACGGAATGGAAAACAGGCACTCGGCATTTTAATCAGGATGAGTTGCTAATCTGTCTTGAGGGTGATCAGTGTTGCAGTAGTGGATCTGTATTAGTCCAATAAGGTTTAAAAGTAAACGGATCCGATCTTCTCATTTCCGTAATACAAATGTCAAATCTCTGAGCATTGACCGATGCCAGATTCTGATCCAGTCTGAACATCCTGAGCAGCTTCGTGCAAGTGTTATTCGAGGAACTGGACGGCAGCGTGTTTTCAACCATGTTCCTATATTACGCTGTTGCCTGCTGACTTTTTGCTGAAATTTCCATCTCTTACAATCTGCCCACTCCATTTATTTTTTTAAAAAAACTCAATCAACTTCCTGGCCTTTTCTCAATTCTAAGAACGTAGCGAACGTTCTCAAGACCTCGTCAAGACCGGTCTTTGCGGGCTACCTCGAAAGAACGAACTCGGGAGGACAGGAGGACATAGAACGCATGTTTGCGGGGATTGAGATGTGCTGCGATCTTCCTGGTGCATAAGGGACCGCCCCAGTGCATTTCTAGTAGCAGGACAGGGTCGTCATCTCTTCAGTGCTCCCTAAGTAACGTGTTTCCGCTGGTTAAAAGATTTTCTGTTAACCGGCTGATTAAGCGAAAGTTAATTAAACATGTTTTAATGTAGTGATCGCTCTGTTTACAACTGCGACCTCGCGGTAACTAAAAACTAAGCTAACCAGTTTACCGTTACCTCAGGATGAGAGATAGCGTAGTTTAATGCAAATACTTCTGAGGGATAAATTCAACTTCATATAGCAGCCTCATATATATATATGTATATGCATATTTTGATTTATTTCGATTATTGTCGTTGAAGAGATGTTAACTACAGGTACGGGGCAGGCTTCTGCCATCCGCTATTGTTTTGCCGCAATGACTTCTGGGACTTCAAGCGTGTTCAGTGAGCTCAGGTCCGGATCCGATGCATCCTCCATATCAAAAACACATCCGGGTCATTTCACGCGTCTCCGTTACTTGCTTTCTTGAGTACTGGAATTGGATCTTCAGCTGTGGATGATGTAGAACGAGTTCATAAAGACACAAACTCGGCCAAGAACGCGTTTTGAGAGACGGCTCTTCAGTCTAAAGATGTCACGGTCCCCTTCGTCTGCACATCCGCTAAAATCACAATGCAGCAAAACCTCTGTTTCTGGAAAAACCCACTGGCTCTGTAATTCTCTACTGCTGTAAACACACAACGTTGCTACCTCTGCTGCCTCTCCTAGCTTCATAATTTTCCGGCTGTCACATGCACACAAGAACAAGGCATGGGTGACCTTCAAAGGAACAATTGTCTATTTTTACCTAAGCAGCACTACACAGTTTCTCTTTCAGCCTATAACGGTAATGTGAAAAATCCCGTGGACGCGGGAGCTTTTGTGGAAACGTCATTCTGAAAAAATTGCTTGTGGTTTATACACTGTACGCAAGACACTGTTGTTTTTAAATAGATAGATATTGTAATAAATATTACCTTTCATTTGCACCACCTGTGTGTGTGTGTGTGTGTGTGTGTGTGTGTGTGTTTGTATATGACTGATTAATACTGTAATATCTGTAATACTTTTTAGACATCATTTATAATCATTCTGTGGTAATATCAAACTGTAACACCAATCCCACATTCACATCCACGGTCTGTGGTGTGTATTATACAGATTTTACAGCAGGGATGACAAATCCAAGCTATTTAAGGCTAATTTCACTTCGATTGGTGCATCTGTGTGCCAAATGGATGGATGAAAATGATAAATATGAGACGTAATTGCCTTTTCTCTCTCTCTCTCTCTCTCTCTCTCTCTCTCTCTCTCTCTCCAGGCTCGTACCTCACGCATGAGGCGAGTGGCCTTGATGAACACGGGGAGGTGCAGGAAGCATTTCTCAATGGAAATGATACTAGTCAAGGCAAGAAAGAGTATCTACTGTAACAGCTCCTGGAGGATGGCCACGGAGCGCACATCACAAATACACACACACACACACACACACACACACACACATATATATACACCTGATGGTAAGCCACAACAGCAGTGCCATGTTAAAGGGAGAGAGAGAGAGAAAAAGAATAGGCATAATTAAGATTGAGGAGACATCAGAAACAGAAAAAGCGCCGGCCCTCCACACCCACACACAATTTCTATTAAGCAGTAAGTAGGAGGCAGAACCGAATAGCCATAACTCACGAGCCAGCCGAGCAACGACGACTTACAGCCTATTGACTTTGCTCATGCAAATATAAATAGAGCACATGAACGATAAAAGCCGACCGATTACAGCATCGCGTACCTCACGCTTCCCTCATATAGTAGTATTTACACTGGGTATTCACCTGGTACTGGACCTCTTTCATATTCCATTATCAGGTGTTTAGTAATCCACACACACACACACACACTCTCACACACTCTCACACAGCGAATTGCCTCTTATCAAGTCAATATCCCTCCTGAGGGACAGCTCTTCTCTTTGATCCTCTCTCACCTTCTCCAGATCTCTTCTGCTCCTACTTTCTGCCCTCTCCCCCCTGTTTTTGTTAATAATTAAGCATTTGTTACACGAGGCCGAGGAGACACGAGGCAGCATAATTACTATGAAGTGTTATTTGGAACCCGCGGAAGAAGCCGAGGCTTAAAGGAGGAACGTGTAGTAAAATAATAGTCAGAATATGTGTAAATGCTATAGACCTCTTTATATGTATAGACACACACAGATACACACACATGCAGCAAACACAAACAGGCACACACTGATACAATGAAACATATCTCTTAAGTCATTATTTGTATAAAAAAAAATCAGTAAATTAAATGAATCTTTTATGTGGAAGCCCTAAGCGGCCATGCATTATTCTTTTTTTTTTCTCTTTATTATTTTTCTCGTGATCTCGACGTGATTTTTCGGTGTCCTCGACATCGATCGTCCTGAAGTCAATGGGTTTTTCAAATGGGTTTTTGGTTAAATGACTGAAATAATTCTGTGGTTAACACAAGCTCAAGATATGTTCACGTTTTATAGAACAACATAAAATACATCAGTAATACCTCACTCGGGATTTTTTTGAAAAGCTTTTACATGTCGCTAAATGCGACTATAGAGGTTGTTGGGGACATTAAACGTCATCACGCCAAACAGGAGAACTCGTCTACTATAGTAGATGAGTTGTGTTTATACTCGTGTGCTTGCAGACTATTCCGACTCAAACGTTCCAACTTGTAGATTTATCCATTTATAATATTTTCCAATTGTAGTGTTTTATAATAAAGATCAGAAGAGTTGTCAGAAGCGTAGTGGTGGTGTAGTTCGTTTATATCCTAGAACATTAAGCTTTTTATTTCTGGCGATTGTATTTAGGCTTCAAAATTCATAAAAGTTGTGTCCATTTGTGAAGATTATCTTGTTGAAGAATCATAAACGTTTGTTGGTCACAGAGTTTATTTCCTGCAATCATCCAAAAGCCAATGGAAGAATCCTATTGGATTTTTTGTGGAAGGAACCAGCGTGATGCTAACGTCCGGGTTGGCCTACTAAAATACTTCATCCCTGATTGACGACTTCCACATTAGTGTCTTGGGTGAAGGAGTGAAGGAGTGAAGGAGTGAAGGGGACACCCTTTTCTCTTACTGTGGAGATAAAGTCTATGTCTACAGCGTTCAATTATGACATTTATAATGCCAACGTCTTAGTGGTTAGCACGATCGCCTCACACCTCCAGGGTCCGGGGTTCGAATTCTCACCGTGGCCCTGTGTGTGTGTGTGTGTGTGTGTGTGTGTGTGTGCGGAGTTTGCATGTTCTCCCCGTGCTGCAGGGGTTTCCTCCGGGTACTCCGGTTTCCTCCCCAGTCCAAACACATGCATGGTAGTCTGATGGGCGTGTCTAAAGTGTCCGTAGTGTATGAATGTGTGTGTGAGTGTGTATGTGATTGTGCCCTGTGATGGACTGGCACCCTGTCCAGGGTGTAACCCCACATCGTGCCCGATGCTCCGTGGGATAGACTCCAGGTTCCCTGTGACCCTGAAAAGGATAACGCGGTGTAGAAGATGGATGGATGGATGATGCGAACATGCATGTAACACCAGTCCCATTCACAGAGCGCAAGATTTTCTCGGGATAAGATTACATCTTTTGAAAACAGCTCTTGGTTATGTAGAGATCACGAGAAACTTATGTCAAGATCATGTGAAAACAACCAAGAAAGAAAATGAATAATGCATGGTCGCTTAGGGCTTCCATACTTTTAAGAAGTGAGCAGGAAGGTTTACTTCTGAGTGCATTACGAAGCGATGCTATTATACTAACACAGAAACATTAGCTTAGAAGAATAGAAACAAAACGTTGTTGCGCGATCTTTAAAAAAAAATGGAGAAAAACGAGAAAAAAATGATATATATTTCATTTGTCTTTGAAAGATACTTTGTTTTATATTCATTATTATTTTGAATATGATTGTTGTTATTGTTAATATAATTGTAAATGTTTTAAATTGTATAAACTTCTCATGGTTTTTTTGCGACTCTAGAAACTTTTGTCTTTCTGCTTTTCCGACACACTTTTATCCTTTTTTTTTTGGTCTTTCTTGCTTCTTCTCTCATCGTCTACGTGCCGAATCGTCCGAGTCTCTTGTCTTTTACTCATGATTTTTAATAGTCTTCACGTCACTGTTGATATAGCTAACCGTGTTTCTTTATAGAGGAAAAGTTACAGAGCACGACAAAATAAAACATACTCCGAAATCCTCTTGTCAAAGAATTGTTTACTGTTTTTTTTTTTTTTTGGTCTGGGTTTAAAGAAAGAGTGTGAATGAAGGGGGGGAAAAAAAGGAAAAGACAGGACATGAAAAGAGCTTTGAGAGATCGATGCATTTATGGGGGCTATAAAAGAGAGGAGGGGGGCGGGTGGTGATGGGGGGGGCATTTAAATCGAGTGAGGCAGCCTTACAAAGAGAGATAAAATGAATGAAGATGAAAAAATGAATATAGAAGAGCTAAAGCGATGAATCATAAAGATGATGGGGAAGAGAGAGAGATAGAGAGAGTGGGGGTATCTATGGAAAGATAGTCCATTACACCACCATTATTTCCATGCAATCAATTCAAGCTTTTGACAGAACACACTTGGTGAATGTTTATTGCTGGTGGATTTACAAAGCCGGTGGAGGTCTCTGGATTGCTGATCGATGTGTTTGTCCTCAGTCAATGCAGAAGCGCAGCAGAGACCTGTCATAAAGAGTGATTGTCAAGCAGCAATCAAAGCCGTTTCTCTATGTGCATAGGCTCAGCGAAGGCTTTGAATCCACTCATCAGTGACTTGTGTGGAAAGGGGCATATGGTGCAAGGTTTCTTTTCAGTGTGATCATAAACCACGAGCAGCACACGACCAAGCAGGTGAAGCGTTATGTTGACGAGAGAGAGGGCCTGTACTTCAGGAAGGGATCAAAAACTATTTCTACACACAGGGACCCTGAAGCCTGTTCAGCATTGTTTGTGAGCTCAATCAGGACCATTCACACGGTGAAATCTTCTTCTAACTTTCCTGAACTGAAATATGTCTTTCTTTTGCACATACACTGGGGTACAAAAGTCTGATACCACATTGGATATCTGGGAATGTTTTTAATTCATTTAAAATTGGAAATAAACAGACATTTTTCAAATTTTTAAATATTTAAAGAAACATCTTCATTTTTGAAATTTTGCACAATTTCTTGGTCCCTTTTTTTTTTTAATGTAAACAAATTTGTGATGCCGTTTTATCTGCTTTGTACCAAAGGTCAGATTTTCCTCATGTCTAACCTCTTTTTTATTAAAGCAGGTGTTCACGACGATGGATTTGATCTAAAATGGATCGTCGGGTTTTGCGCAAACGTGTGGAGTCCGTGGCAGCTCGAGTGCACACTGCATTATAAAGGCAAAAAGCGGACGTGCCACAAGAAATGCTGAAATCCATGTCAATATGTCAAAGATTCTACTTTTCACTAAGGTTGTCAATAATCAGTTTGTAACTAAAACTTAATTAATGTATAATTTATTTCTTTAATTTTTTAAAGAATGCAAAATAACAAAATTTTCACTAGTGGTCTCAGACTATTGGACCCCACTGTATCTCAATCACCAAAAAAAGTTCTAGCATTTCAAATGTGAAAAGAAAGATAATTGCATTTAAAAATTCCAGCGCAGTTCCACTGAGACACATGAACTGATTGTCACCGATTGTCTGCTATTCATCGCTTTCACTTCAATTTAATTTAACATGGAATGAATATAATAAAAAAAAACTGAACATGACTGTGAAAACTATGTACACATTTATACCTGCCTTTATTTATAGCCTGTAGCCATTATTGCAGCAGTGTTTGTTATAGCTGCTGCTTATCTATTTAATGTGATCTTTGCAGAAAGCCTAGGCAAGTTTAGAAAGTGAATAAAAACATTCCTTCATTGTTCTGGTAAAATATATTTACATTTATATTCCTCTTCAGGGGGTGAAATGCATGCTCATTTGGGTTCAGGTCTAGTGATATGTTTGTATTGGCAGTGTGTTGTGGGTCATTGTCTTGCTGCATGATGAAGTTCCTTCCAATTAAATTGGATGCGTTTCTCTGTAAATTGGCAGACAGAACGTTTCTGTAAACTTCTGAATTCATTCTGCTGCTACCGTCATGAGTTACGTCATCAATAAAGATTAGTGTGGCTGTTCCAGAAGCAGCCATGCAAGCCTAAGCCATGACACTACCTACATTGTGCTTGACCAATGAGCTCATATATTTTAGGTCATGAGCAGATACTTTCTTTCTCCACACTTTGGCCTTTCCATGACGTTGGTAGAGTTTAATCTTGTTTCCAGAACTGTTGTGGCTCATCTCTGTAATTTCAATATGGCTTTCTGATCCTTACTGTTGATGAGTGGTTTGTATCTTATGTTATGGTCTCTATATTTCTGCTCTTGCATTCTTCGAACTGTGGGTTGTGATAACTTCACCAATCATCAGCTGTTGTTTTCTTTGTTTCTTTGGCTGGCCCGTTCTGTGTCTGTTGCTCAGTACACCAGTGGTTCCTTTCTTTTCCAGGACATTCCAGTGTTCCAATGCCCAATGTTCATGCAATGGCTCTTTCCCCCCTTTTCTTAGCTTCAAAATGGTTTGCTTTTCTCCCATAGACAGCTCTCTGGTTTTCATGTTGGTTTATCTTTTTAACAACAAATGTAGTCTTCACAAGAAACCCAGGGCTCAAACCAAGAATAGACATTCAGAGCTATTAGTTGTTTAAACAGTCAATCCAACAGAGTTCAAACAAAAGGTGGGATGTTGTAAGCTGTTTAACACATGGATATAAATATAAGGACATGAAAGCTGAAATTCTGATCTATCGACTCATATTCATCTTTTGATCTCAAACCCAAATGTCTTCAGTGTATAGCAAAAACGATCAAATTGTCCTTGCTGTTCCAATACTTTTGGCGGTGACTGTATATCAAAGTATGTCATAAGCAAAAGAAAAAAAAAAAGTTTGGATTTTCCAGGCCATCCTACATCATATCAATGTTGTAGGTTTGAGTCAAACAATATGTCACAATAGGTCTAAGCTTTTCATTTTGTATGTCTAATGGTGTTGGTTCAAAGTGATTGGGCTGTGGGATGTGTTATAATCCTGAAAATTCTTTGCCACCCATCTGAAGGGCTTCATTCGTTAGTACTGAGTGAAACTGATTAAGCCTAGAATAAGAGTGCTGAACGCTCCTCGGTGGTGTCAGTAGAATCAGTCAATTGGACTCATTTTATAATTGTTGAGACTCTACACCACTTATTCAAAAGAGCTTCATCGGTTTTACTCATTAGAACTAATGAAGCCCTTCATATGGCTAGAAGAATGTTTTATAACACGTCCAGTCATTTTGACTCAATCCTACAAGATCGATTAATTAAACTTGCATACTGAGCCAGGGAGATGTGTGCTGATATTACTCAGGCCTGGCACAGAGCTCAACCCATCTCAGAAGCCCACTTGGTTTAGTGATTTGCTTATAAACCAACACGGTTTCAGTGGTAGTTTTGAGAACATTTTAGTTTCATATCCTAAAAACAGACAAAGCATATGTTTTAGTATCAGTTATAATGGTTTAAAATTTTGTATTTTTTATTTTTTTTTATCTGTAATATTTGTAAGTTATTTGAGGTGATGGGATGAGAAGGGAATAGTCAGGTATCCTGAGTCCACTATATGAAGTTAGGTCCCACTGTGTTATGGGACGTGATGTGAAGGGAAGGAGGCAGGATGCAGTCACAGTGGAACGGTGACTTTTATTAATAGTGATGAATGCAACACAAAACACGATTAACAAACTCCTGAGCTAACTATGCTCACTTGGCTACGGCTAGCGCTAATGCTACGGCTATGGCATAAACATAAACTGAAACGGCAAAAATATGTGAACCTCTACGATTAGCAGTTAATTTGAAGGTGAAATTAGATTCAGGTGTTTTCAATCAATGGGATGACAATCAGGTCTGAGCAACCTGTTTTACGCATCTACCAAAGTCTGATCTTCACAAACACCTGTTTGTGAAGTGGATCATGGCACGGACAGAGGAGATTTCTGAGGACCTCAGAAAGAGAGTTGTTGATGCTCATCGGGTTGGAGAAGGTTACAAAACCATCTGTAAAGAGTTTGGACTCCACCAATCCACAGATTGTGTACAAATGGAGGAAATTCAAGACAATTGTTACCCTCCCCAGGAGTGTTCGACAAACAAAGATCACTCCAAGAGCAAGACGTGTAATAGTCTGCAAGATCACAAAAGACCCTACCTTCTAAGCATCTACAGGACTCTCACATTTGCTAATGTTAATGTTCAGGAGTCTACCATCATGAGAGGCTTAGTGGTTAGCTCATTTAATTTTCAATGCCCTGGCTGAGGGAAGGAGGTTCTCACCCAAGATTTGACGGTTCATTTTGGTCTCCTCTGACCACCAGAGTACTTGAGAGAGAGACAACTGGGTGAAAGTGTTGTGGTCAGATGAGACCAAAATGGAGCTCTTTGGCATCGACTCAACTCGCCGTGTTTGGAGGAGGAGGAATGCTGCCTATGACCCCAAGAACACCATCCCCACCGTCAAACACGGAGGTGGAAACATTATGCTTGGGGGGTGTTTTTCTGCTAAGGGGACAGGACAACTTCACCACATCAAAGGGATGATGGGTGAGAAATCTTGGGTGAGAACCTCCTTCCCTCATCCAGGGCATTGAAAATTAAAAGTAATTACTACGTCATTACCAAGTACTATGTCATGTTTTGTAGAGGGGTCAAATACTTATTTCCCTCATTAAAATGCAAATCAATTTATAACTTTTGTAACATGCGTTTTTCTGGATGTTTTTGTTGTTATTCTGTCTCTCACTGTTCAAATAAACCTACCATTAAAATTATAGACTGATCATTTCTTTATCAGTGGGCAAACGTACAAAATCAGCAGGGGATCAAATACTTTTTTCCCTCACTGTATCAGCGAATACTAAAGGAAAATGTCAGGTCATGTGTCTGTGAACTGAATCTCAAGAGAAAGTGGGTCATACAGCAAGACAACAGCTCTAAGCACACAAGTCGTTCTACCAAAGAATGGTTAAAGAATAAAGTTAATGTTTTGAAATGGCCAAGTCAAAGTCCTGAACTTAATCCAATAGAAATGGTGTGGAAGGACCTGAAGCAAGCAAGGGGACCTACCAACATCCCAGAGTTGAAGCTGTTCTGTACTGAGGAAAGGGCTAAAATTCCTCCAAGCTGATGTGCAGAACTGATCAACAGGTAAAAATATATTACTGCAACAAGTTATTATTGAAATGAGAGAGATTGCAAATTTTTAACAGTGCATAAGACATGCTAGGTTTGGTTATCTGTCTAACGTAAATGTTACCTTAGACAGATAACCAACAGAGAACCTTGGTCCTAGCAGAAATATCTGTTTTTATTCATTCCTTGAAGCATTTTAGACTTGAATCCTACAAAGGACTGTGGTAGCATTACACCTTCAGATATAAAGAATAAGCATGCTATCCAGTGGATAGAATCATTGCTATATACACAATATAAGCACATACCTAATACACTTATGCCGATTTAAATAGTTTGGATATGACATAGAGCAATAAGTACCTCAGCTTTGGATACTGATGTCTTAAGTCGCACTCTGGATGTTAGTTTCCTGATATTTTTTTTTCTTACTTTGAAGTCATTCATGCAGAAAGCCTGGCAAAGATTAAATCCTATAGATCGACTGAAGTGGTAAAGTAATGGCAGGGAGCTGTTCTAGCCAGCAGGGAACAAAAAGGTATTTCATGCACAGAGTACAATCGAATGGGCCTCTCCATCTAAGAGAGCTGTTCCTTTTTTCTCTCGGCTCCACCTTTCAGTAGCTCTGTGCAGCAAGGGACCCGTGTGGCCTGAACTTCAGTGAGAAAGAAAAAGCTTCAGAAAGAATGAGAGAGAGAGAGAGAGAGAGAGAGAGAGAGAGAGAGAGAGAGAGATGAACAGTTGAAACAGGTGAAGCAATAGTCAGAAGGGACCACTCATCATAACGCAGTGAAATGTGAAAAGCACAGGACAAACGAGGAACTTGGCCAGAGATTTCCACCTAAAAAAAAGAGATGGAGAGTGAGTGGGAGAAATGAGAGGGAAAGGAGCCAAGACCTTTGTGCAATTTGAATATCAGACAGGGTCATTTTTTTCCAATATAAAAAAGAACCCAATTAGTGGTGAGCTATGCATTTTATTGAAGCTACACACAAGAAAGACACATTTAATCAAATAGCAATGAAATCTGTGGTCAATTATGTTTGAATACAATTATTACAGCTCCCATTGTAGATGTTATTATTACTCTTGGTTTAATTAAACATGCTCAGATCAGTCTTCATCACTGGGCTATAGTACATGTAGCCAGTTAATCCTTCTGAGGCATTCGATTAGGACAGCACCATTACTGTTATTTGAGGTGGCTGTTGGGGGAATATTAATTTGAGGATTACATCTAGCTGACGGAAATCATAATTATTCAGAAACGATGGAAAGAAAAGCTTACATCATTTTCATGGAGCAGGCATCATGGTCACTCGAGTGAAATTTAAAATCGGAGTATTGAAAATTGGATAATTGGTTAGAGTTTTGATTTGGATTTTGGGTTTTGTAAAAATTATCATCATGGTGTCATACCCCTTGTCATGTTTTGCCTTTTGGCATTGGCTTAGGCAAACAGAACTCCAAGGGTTTCGGGGAAATAGACTTCAGCCGTGAGGTAGCTGTTTTTAGAGCCAGAGATTCACTACCTGTAGTCACTTTTTGAGGAGAAGAACTGAAAAGGACCGGAGGAACCAAACCATAAGTCTGGAATAGGATAGAGGCCACATAATTTGCCCAAAGAGGCCACTGGCTGCTGGGGGCAAAGAGATGCAAAGCATGGATGGTGTGAATAGGTAGGTACAGGAGAACCAGGAGACACAAGGACAGAGCCAGAGAGCGAGACCAGCCTGAGGTTTTTATCTGGAGCTCCGAGAGACTCATCACAGTCTGTCGTGACATCACACAGCTAAGATCTACATATACACCCAGCAGAGTAAGTAGGGGAATGTAATAAACAGCAACATCATAGACATAGACCAAAAAGGCTGGGTTGAGGACAGTGTCATGAGCACAGACGCCCCAGTGGCTGCTGTGAATCTCTGCGTAGGTGAAGTTTTTCATGTCCTCCACCAGGAACTTGGACAGGAATCCGCCATAAGGAAGGTGCTTGCCAATCACTGATGGGGCTTGTGGGTTTGGCTTATGGGTAGTCTGGTTGGGCCAGATGAATCCCAGCCCGGCCGTGCCCCAAGTGTCCACCGAGTTGCACACAATGAACTGTGCGAAGGCAGTTACAACAGAGCAAAGCCAGTTGAGAAGCACCAGACACAGCATCCGCCGACGTGTTACCAAGCCTGCATACCTGAAAGACGTATTACCAAGTATTCAGTCCTGAACTATATCCTAGGGTGAACAAATCCCAGTCAAGAAATTTGATCATGTAGATAGCACAGTCTGTTGCTGGAATCCCTCAACTCACCTGTGTCCTAATCGGCAATGTAGGTGTGTGTTGAGGATGAGAAGCAGCAGCAGCCACACAGTGAACTGTCTGACCAGCAAGGGGAAGCACACCAGCATCATGCACGTGTACAGGCACTGAGTGCTCCTCATGTTCAGCAGCATGTTGACTGGAATGTCCATGGCACCCCCGATAGCTCCCACCCAGCCCAAACAGAGCTTTAAACAGGAGGAAACACTCTTTAAATGGCTGCCCGAATCCAAACGTATACACAGCCTAACATTCAGGCCTATCGCGGACACGGACAGCACACACTGCGCCATAGAGAACAGCCACATCTGATGCATGGTGCCTGGAATAGAAGAAAGATAGAAGATCTGGGGACATGGTGTAGCTCTAGCAAAATATTACTGCCTCAGTAACAGGAGTGTGCAAACTCCCTGCTTTACTCCATTAATCTAGTGCAAGCAACCTTTTTTAACAGTGAAGATAGAGGAGGAAAAAGATAGCTATGAGCACAAAGGGAAAGAAAAAGCACTCGCTTCTAGTGGACAGTTGAAGATTGGAAAAACATCACCTGAATTTTTTACAGTCTTCAACTGTCCAGTTTCAGCAAAACTGTGCCCATTGTACCTTCAGATTCCTGTTCTTGGCTGATAGGGGTGGAACCACTGCCTCAAGGTTCAACATAATCTGCTTTTTCGGATGCTTTTATGCTCACAACAGTTGTCAAGAGTGACTTCCCGTAGATAACCTGTCAGCTCAAACCAGTCTGGTCATACTCATCTGACCTCTATTATCAACAAGGTGTTTCCACCCACAGAAAATCCTGGGAAATCAGTACTTTCTTAAATACTTAATCCTGCCCATCTAGCACCATCAACCATACTACGGTCAAGGTCACGGAGATCACATTTTTTCCCCTATTCTGGCGTTTTACGTGAACATTAACTGAAGCTCATGGACTGTATCTGCATGATTTTAAGCGCTGCATTTACTTCAATACATTAACTTGAATAACTTTCTTTTCCTTTTTTTTTTTAAAGTACTTTTAAGTGTAGGTTTAACTGATCATACTTATACTCTTACTCAAGTAAAGTTTTTATTCACAGAAATGTACTTTTGCTTCATTACATTCGGTGGTGTTCCTCCGTTACTGTTAAATGTTAACAAATATATGTAGTTTTAACAATTACACATTTTCTCTTCTGTTCTGTTCCATAGTCTGTTCATTTGTTCTCTGATGACTTGTTTAAATGCAGATGCTGACAAGTTTGCATCGTTAACACGTTTTAAAAATAAAGACTGTCAACTGTTGAGAAAATGTTTCATTTTTGTGGTGTGTGTGTGTGAGATTTTTTTTGTGGAAAATCGCAGGTTGTGTGTTATTGTACGCATCACAGGACTGAGATATTCTGTGTCATCTTGAACCCAGGTTTTATATTATATAAACAAAAAGAATAGACGTTTACTTGTACTTGAGTAAAATGTTTGGCTCTACCTACCTCCACTAATTGGAATATTGCCTGGATAATCAGGTGTACTTGTAAGGTGGTTTGTGAGTGTATGTGGTAGTCCTGCCTGTGAAGTGAAAGGTTAGCAGAAACTTGTGAGCGAGCTGTTATCAATCAAAATCCCTAAGACAGTTCTGTTTCGGTTATGGACAGCTTGTCATATAATGCCCTCACTTCTTCGACAGAAAGTTAATTTCATCGAGTATTTAGACAAGCGGACGCGAAGGCAAAAAAAACAAAGAAAGAAAGAAAGAAAGAAAAAAGAATAGAGATGGTGAAATAACTACACAGCCCCTCGATATGACACTTATCACTGCTTATCATAATGAGTTTCAGCTTTTCAACAGGCTAGTGACACTAATCAGTGTTAAAATGCCCATGAGCATTTTATATTAATGTGCAGTGCCTTAATCCAATGCTCTTCTGCTCTGAGTGTGTGTGCTACAATTCAAGGTGTGCATCTTTTTCATTGTTTCACCACTCTTACAAATTGATTACAAGGAATAATTAATGGGTGTAAGAATTAATGATCTTCCCAGAGTAATTCAGGCATGCATAATTATCTAGTGAATCAATGGCGCGCCAAGGAACCAACAGTGACCTGCAGACCTGCATTATAGTCCACTCCACTGCACAACAGGAGATGTGTTTGTTAGGAAAGTAATGTATGTTCAAGAACCAGTCCATCGCAATAATGATGTCAAAAAAAAGTTGCCTGTCAAAGGTATAAGAGCCTATTAGGTGCAGCAACCGAGTAGGAATGTGTATGATAAGGATAAGTATATATGTAAGGGAAAGAGTGAAAGAAATTACCTGATAAGGTGGATAAAGCGGATTTTTGTCTGCAGTAGTATATATATTATTTTATCTTTCCTCGGATAATCCCTATCCACCACTCCCTCACACGCTGTCTGTCTCAGGCTCTGCTGGATTAAAATAAACTCACTTTCATAGCCTACCTCCATCAGCCTCCTCTCACTTCCTTCTAAAGCCTATGCAAACATATCAATAGTGCAGATGTGAGGGCAGGCCTGCTTTTTCCATTAAACCAGTGCAAAGTGCAGCATTGACACCACATTCACTTGAGAAATACACATAAATGGGGTGGACGAAAGGCAGTTAGAGAAGTGAGTGATGTTACATCAGCTATAAAAGCATTTCTGCACTCATCAGCCTAATGTCATCACCCTGTCAGTTTTTAAAATCAATCAACTGATGACAATTAAAGGAGATAAAATGGTACACAAATGTCATTGTGACAAGTAAAGTGGAACAATTTACATCCAGATCTCTATGATCTATCCGTGAAAGCTTTATGATGTGAGATCCACAAAGCTGGATATCTGAAAAATAAAACAAGCAGTTTAGTCTGATTTCCATACTTTTTTCTAATAGCAAGTGGACGCCAAAGCATGACTATAGCTTACAATGTCAAAGTCTGGTCATGGAAAGCTACCGTGTTCATCCATCCATTTTCTGTACTGCTTATCCCACACAAGGTCACAGGGAGCCTGGAATCTATCACAGGGGACTACAGGCAAGAGACGGGGGACACCCTGGATGGTGGGGCCAGCACATCACATGACACAATCACGTATACACACTCACACTCCTATTCACACACTATGGACAATTTGGAAAGGCCAATCAGCCTACAACATTTGTCTTTGTACTGGGAAGGAAACCGGAGTACCCAGAGAAAACCTCCAGAGAGAACATGCACGCTCCGAGCACACAGGGTGGAGGCGGGAATCAACCCCCAACCCTGGAGGTACGAGGCAAATGTGCTAACCAGTAATCCATCATTCAATCATTCAATCATCATTCAAAAGGGAACATGTCTGCTTCTTGGTGACACCCTGACTAGCAAGATTATAAACCATAATACAGTGTACAAGGTGTAGAAGAGTATAGACAAACCGAACTAAATGTACTGAAAGTATGTTCAGTATGAGCATATCTTAATAAGTCTCCTGGGATGATCGTTGTGATTACAGTAGCAGCACTTTGGTACAAATCTACAATTTCCAGGTGGGCTAAATCACTGAAGCAAGGGTGAGACTTGGGCATAAACTGTTTTTGGGAAGTGTAATCTTTAGGCTATGAAGGTGGGACCATCCAAAGCAATCATGTGGGAGTCATTGGGTAAGTTGCTTGCTTTGACAAATTTTATGCAAGTATGTAAATAATGGCCAAGGAATAAGACACCACTGAGCCCTCTGATGCAAATGTGTTTCCATTTTCAAAGACTGAAAGGCTCCATACACTGCTAAACAAGTTCCTAAACACCAGGTCAAGCAGTAGTTTGACCAGCCACATGCTTTCCATCACCTCACTAATCACTAGATCTAAACATCACTGAACCCATGATACAGGAGTACATTGTGAAAAATCTTCAATTCTCCAACGTTCATCTCTTTAAAAATATAATAATAATAATAATAATAATAATAATAATAATAATAAACTATAATCTTCTAGTACATTTGATCCAATTTTCTACAAAGGAAATAAAGTAAATGGCTTTGATGTTTATATATTATTATATGCTATATCTGACCAAGATAACATGATTACTGAAGATGAATGAATAAATGAATTAATATATTTCGGTTCTATTTCCAAGTCCTAGATATTGTAATTTTTTCATAAACACACATTCAGCTCATTTGCTCTTTCAATAGCCGGAGGATTTTCCTCTTGAGGAATAAACTATTATTCCACCTTATACAGTTCAAGACTGTATAGAAAGACTGAAAGCACACCTGCACTCAACATTAAACTCAGTGTTGTATGAATGGATCTGAACATTATTGAGGTTTCAACGTTGGAGTCTGCCTGACACATTCATGTACACCTCTAATACTAATCCCATCCCCAGTATTGTCTGAGCTCATGAAAACCTGCTGCATAGAATGAAAGGGATTGGGAGTCGGGTATTCTATGAACACAGACTACAGAAGTGTTCTTAGGAGAATTTAACATTATGCATTTCTGCTAGAGCTCATTTAATGTGGGGCATTGTTCCGTCGATTCTTACACCGCGGGAGAAATATAACATTTATTACATTCCTCCAAGTCTACAAAAGAGCTTAATGAGGTGGAAGCGCTATTCGAAATGTGACGCTGCCTACTAATTTCTATTGTTACAACCCTTAGTAATTATTCACTGCATTATAAATGACTTCCTTTGTTTCACTATTCATTTTGTAAATCATGTAGTGTGTGCTTTAATTTGTGTATGTTGATAGTTACTCCAGGCAAGGATTAATGATTAAATATTAATTAACTCGTTTGTTTTCCCAGCAGTGTGCTCATGCTAAGAAATTATGACAAATGATGATGATTTTCTGGAATAAATTTTATGTAGATAGCAACAACACTGGTAAAGCTAACATTAAGCCATAAATGAAGCAATTATGTGATACAACATTTAACAAACTCTAGAAACAGTGGTTTGAACTGGAGGGTTCTGATTACATAAAGGTATTAATGTTGTAGACAGAACACAGTTGTGTAGGATTACATTTTGATTAAAACCAGGCTGGTTATAATTTAGCTATAAAATTAGCTTACTATATCAGCTAAAAGGCGTTATGACATTGCTAGAATACCAAGTGTTTTACAGTGGCCCAGGTGGTTAGGTACTCATGGTTAGTAGGGCTTCATGAATTACACCCTAATGCTGTGTTTACTACTGTTAATAATAATAATAATAATAATAATAATAATAATAATAATAATAATAATAATAGATTAAAAATAAATTTTCCCTATTTTTTTCATTCATTAATCATAATTCAAACCTTAAAAAAAGGATGAAACATGAGTCCCCCTTTGTGCAGCGCGCTGTGGAGCATGTGAGCGCGCATGCACGAGCAGGTGCGCGAGCACCTGCATCTCCATTGTGGACAGCAGTGACATCCCGACATGTGCATTTGTTTACGTTTATGTTTTACATGTTTACGTGTGTCTGTATTGCCCTCAGCTGTGAGCGGTTACGAGGCTCATCATGTCGGCATATATACCGCGTGCCTCCCAACACTCAATGCGGAATGTTAGATGTAGATAAGTTAAATGCGATAGTCATAGTTATAGTCTTAGTCATAGTTTGTTAGATAGAGTTAGATGTGTTTAATGTGTTCCATTGTCATAGTCTTAGTCATAGTCCATGTTTAAATCTGTTAGTTTAGTTCACTGGTTTCTCCGCTACCAGTCCCTCGCTGTTGTTTATGTTTCTCGTTTTGTTTATCGACCCTGTTTTCCATGACCACGACTTTGATCCCTGCCTTGCCCAAGTTTATGCCTGTTTGTTGATCGTCTGACCTTTGCATGTTTTGAATCACGTTTCTGGATCACGTTTTGGATTTATCTTCCTGTCTCTTTAAATAAAACTGTTGTTCTAACTGCGCTTGCATCCGTCCTATCTTCCATTAAGTCACGGATTGTGACAACTCCATTCATCTTCAGGTTAATACAGTCTTGATCTTGGTGCATTGATAGTTTAACATCTAGACCTAGTACCCAAGATATCTTGTTATTTATCCACTACACTCTACCTATGACTATATATTTTAACCGTAACCCTCCGTTGGTGGAATAGAAACCGACTTATCTGATATTTTCAATCAGTATAAACAAATTAATGATTTAATTGTGGCAAGTCTGCTATAAGATTAGTCAGGACACTGTTGGGTTTCTGTGTGTAGAGTATCGTGATTCTGTGTTTGACAATGGTGTGTACTCACCCAGACTTGTTCACTCCTATGGAATCAATGTTCTATGGACAGGGAGTCAGTGGGGTTGGCATTCCATGGAAACAGAGGTGGCTTTTAGCCTAAAACACATTGGAATGTGGTGAGGCGTGTGGCTGAGTCACGTAGGGAGTTCTGGGCATACTCAGCCCAGGGAAGGAATCTGGACCAGTCTTCGGGGTTTGATGCACAGAATGTATGGAGAAACCGCCTGGTTGGCTCGTTCCACTTGACCATTCGCTTATTGGTGGTAGCCTGTGGTGAGAATGATGGTGATCCCCATCTTAACCATGAAACTGGACCAGACCAAAGACGTGAATCGTGGTACACGATCACTGACAAGCTCCTCTGGGATCCCAAAATACCTGAATACATGCTGGAACCGCAATTCGACCATCATAAAGGCATATGGGATGGTTGGTAGTGGAATTAGGTGCAGTGATTTGGAAAATCAGTCCGCAGCAACTAAGATAGTGATGTTACCTTGGGATTCTGGTAGGTCAGTTATGAAGTCAATGGAAAGGTTGGACCATGGACATTCAGGTATGGGTAGGGAATTGAGTGTTCATGGAACCATTGATTGGGCACATCCCTTAGCATGTTGTACCTCCAGCACTTTTCCGGCAACAGATGGTATGTGAATTGTGTACCTGGGTGACCTGTGGCAACCGGAGTGTGGGCCCAAGAAATGAGCCCAGGAAAGGTGGGAGAATGAATTTGTCATGGTTTTCTTGAACCTCTGTGCTGTATAGACAGGAGAGGGCATCTGCCTTTGTATTCTTAGAGCCTGGATTGTAAGACAAGGTGAACTAGAAGTGGGAGAAGAATAATGGCCAGCGGGCTTGACGAGGTGTCAGACGATGGCTGTACGTAGGTAGTCAAGGTTCTTGTGAATGTGAACATGATGAAGAGGTGTGTTGCTCCCTCCAGCCAATGTTGCCATTCCTCCAAGGCTAGTTTAACTGCCAGAGTTCTCTGTTTCCCACATCATTGTTTCATTCTGCTGGAGACAGTTTCTTGGAAAAGAAGGCCACATGATGAAGCTTGCACTTGAGAGGATTGCTCTCACTCCTGTCTCCAATGCATCAAAACTCTACAACAAAGGGCTTGGAAGGGTCCGGGTGCTTTAGTATGGGAGCTGTGCTGAAGGCTTTCTTGAATTGATCTAATGCTGTTTAGGCAGCTGGATTCTAGGGCAATCGTTTAGGCTTGTCTCTATGCAAGGACGTTAAAGGGTATGCAATGGAGCTGAAACCTCTGATAAAACATCTGTAGAAGTTGGCGAAGCCCAGAAATCATTGTAAATCCCTGATTGTCAAGGAGTGGGCCACTCCACCACTGCCTGTACCTTCTCTTTGGTCCATGGAGACCCCCTAAGGGCTCATGATGTAGCCCAAGAATGAGATGGTGTGCTGTTGGAATTTGCATTTCACTGCTTTGACGTAGAGCTGGTGTTGAAGGTGTCTTTGTAAGACTTGACGGACCTGGCGGACATGTTCTCCAGGGGAACTTGAATACATCCGAAAGTCATTGATGTATGTAATTACACTGTGGCCCAGCAGGTCCCTTAGGATGTCATTGATGAATCACTGGAACACTGCGGGAGCACTAGAGAGCCCATACTGCATGACCAAGTATCCATAGTGGCCCGAGGAGGTACTGAAGGCTGTCTTACACTCATCGCCCTCTTGGATCTGGACCAGGTTGTACATACTGCGAATGTCCAGTTTTCTGAAGAGAGTAGCTTATCTGAGTTGTTTTTGGACTGCTAGAACCAGAGGCAGATGATAGCAATACTTGACAGAGCATCAGTTGAGGCCCCGGTAATCTATGCATGGCCTAAGACTGCCTCCCTTTTTCTCCATAAGGAAGAAACCAGCTGAAGCATGGGATGTAGAAGGTCTGATGTACCCTTGCTGGAGTGTCTCTTGAATATTTACACCATAGCTCGTATTTCCATCTTTTATTTCCATTTGGTTAGAGTTCTCAATGGATATAGCCACTAGTGGAACTACTGGTGTTAATAGACAGTGTGCAAGGCTGTGAGTAGACTAGCGTGTGATTTGTTGGTAAGTCCATGAGATACATGGATTATGTTGCTCCAACCAGTGGAGACTCAGGATGACGTAATGTCTGACAGAGACTGTGATATAGAGGACAATAGTCTCTCTGTGGAGTGCACTGGCTTGGAGGGTGAGAGGCTCCTTGCAATTTGAGATGAACCCTCTCCCAAGAAAATCCAGAAAAACGCATGTCAAAATTGTTATAAATTGATTTGCATTTTAATGAGGGAAATAAGCATTTGACCCCCTCTCAATCAGAAAGATTTCTGGCTCCCAGGTAACTTTTATACAGGTAATGAGCTGATCTTAAGAGCACACTCTTAAAGGGAGTGCTCCTAATCTCAGCTTGTCACCTGTATAAAAGACACCTGTACACAGAAGCAATCAGTCAATCAGATTCCAAACTCTCCACCATGGTGAAGACCAAAGAGCTCTGCAAGGATGTCAGGGACAAGATTGTAGACCTACACAAGTCTGGAATGGGCTACAATACCAAGGCCAAGCAGCTTGGTGAGAAGGTGACAACAGTTGGTGCGATTATTCGCAAATAGAAGAAACACAAAACAACTGTCAATCTCCCTCGGCCTGGGGCTCCATGCAAGATCTCACCTCGTGCAGTTTCAATGATCATGAGAACAGTGAGGAATCAGCCCAGAACTACACGGGAGGATCTTGTCAATGATCTCAAGGCAGCTGGAACCATAGTCACCAAGAAAACAATGGGTAACATACTACGCCGTGAAGGACTGAAATCCTGCAGCGCCCGCAAGGTCCCCCTGCTTAAGAAAGCACATATACATGCCCGTCTAAAGTTTGCCAATGAACATCTGAATGATTCAGATGACAACTGGGTGAAAGTGTTGTGGTCAGATGAGACCAAAATGGAGGTCTGTGGCATTAACTTAACTCGCCGTGTTTGGAGGAGGAGGAATGCTGCCTATGACCCCAAGAACACCATCAACACCATCAAACATGGAGGTGGAAACATTATGCTTTGGGGGTGTTTTTCTGCTAAGGGGACAGGACAACTTCACCGCATCAAAGGGACGATGGATGGGGCCATGTACTGTCAAATCTTGGGTGAGAACCTCCTTCCCTCAGCCAGGGCATTGAAAATGGGTCGTGGATGGGTATTCCAGCATAACAATGACCCAAAACACACGGCCAAGGCAACAAAGGAGTGGCTCAAGAAGAAGCACATTAAGGTCCTGGAGTGGCCTAGCCAGTCTCCAAACCTTAATCCCATAGGAAATCTGTGGAGGGAGCTGAAGGTTCGAGTTGCCAAACTTCAGCTTCAAAACCTTAATGGCTTGGAGAAGATCTGCAAAGAGGAGTGGGACAAAATTCCTCCTAATATGTGTGCAAACCTGGTGGCCAACTACAAGAAACGTCTGACCTCTGTGATTGCCAACAAGGGTTTTGCCACCAAGTACTAAGTCATGTTTTGCAGAGGGGTCAAATACTTATTTCCCTCATTAAAATGCAAATCAATTTATAACATTTTTGACATGCGTTTTTCTGGATTTTTTTGTGGTTATTCTGTCTCTCACTGTTCAAATAAATCCACCATTAAAATTATAGATTGATCATTTCTTTGTTATTGGGCAAACGTACAAAATCAGCAGGGGATCAAACACTTTTTTCCCCTCACTGTATGTGTATCAGGCATGCCAAGATAGCTGGTGAACAAGGAGGATTGCAGGAGAAAACCCTTGCATTGTGCAGGATCCCCAGCATACTTCTCTAGTGCTGGTATCGGAGGAAACAGGGTATGAGTTTTCATGATGACCGGCGAGGGTTGGGAAAGACGAGTGACCTGCTCGGTCAGAAAGAAGAGTTGTTGGTGGTGCTCCCTCACAAACTGTCCGTGGGAATTGACGGCTTGTCGCCACTCCGGCTTACCTGCTGCTTCCATATGAAGGCGAAGTATTCTGTTATGTAATGGAGGCACAGACAGAAGCAAATACAGGTATGGAAGTTAAATACAAAAACAACAACAACAACTCCAAAGGATAAGGCAAAAGACAATAATCATGAACAAGGAGAGGTCAGGCGATCAGGCATACAGTACAAACAGGGCAGGGCAAAGAGACGAAATTGTAATCATAAGTAAAGTAAAAAAACAAACAGATGAAGGTGAACATGTGTGTGTGTGGGAAGTGTAGTCCTCTTTGGCCATGTTTGTTGATGTTGCATTCTGGGAAATGGAGTCGCTGGTTTGCTGTGATTATGACAGATAACTGCATGTTCCTAAAAAAAGTGGCCAGTGAGAGTATACTATGTAATATATTGTTTGAGGTCATTTTGTGCAAATGTAAATATACTGAACACACAGAATATATTTGCCTTGTACTGTACTGTATTGTTTCCATTTTATATACATAGAAATCCTTTTCCTCTCATTTAATATAAGCAACATAGCTTGATAGGGTACTGCACATTAAATCTTCTTATACTTACAGTATATATGCACAATGACCACAAAGCTTTTCCTAGCCATATTTGTATGTGTGCATGAATGGTACCCTGTAGTGTGTATTCTTCACTTGCACATTATGTTATTTATAGGCAGGGGATCACTGATGAGAATATTATAATTATTATTATCATTATTATTATTATTATTATTATTAGCAGTGGTAATTGTAGGAGACATGGGGATTAGACAAGACTCCAATCCTGTAAGTCCTCACAGTACTGCAGACCTCACTGAACACAGCAATTTAACTCAGCCTAAATGTCAAGGACTTTAAGAAATTAAAAACGGAAATCTCTGTAAGGTTGTAGCGCTTCAGAACCTTAGCATGACTCTCCTGTAGGAGGAGGAATGGTAGGTATGGGGAAGGGGGGTAGACCTTTCTAGTCATGCCCATTTGTGTGTATGTATATATATATATATATATATATATATATATATATCATGCAATTCTAGCAGATTTTGTCAGGTGCACTTTCATGCTGTGAATCTCATGTTCTATCACATGCCAAAGGTGTTCTATTGGATTCAGATCCAGTGACTGGGAAGGCCACTGAGGAACACTGAACTCATTGCCATGTTCATAAAACCAGTTTCAGACAACTTTTGTTTTGTGACATTATCATGCTGGAAGTAGCCGTTATAAAATGGGTCAATTGTGGCAAAGCTCAAATGCTGTGGCTCAAAAGCATTCAAACAATGATTGGTATTAACAGGCCCGAAGTGAGCCAAGAAAACATTCCCCACACCATTATACCACCTCCACCAGGTTGACAAGGCAGGTTGTGTTCATGGATTTGGAATCTGGTTGGCATCAAATTCTGACCCTACCATCTGTGTGCCTCAACAGAAATCAAGATTCATCAGATCAGTCTACGTTTTTCCAGACGTTGGTCTTCAACCGTCCAGTTTTGGTGAGCCTGTGCCCACTGTAGCCTCAGCTTTCTGCTCTTCTGTTCTTGCAGAAGTGGAACCCGACATGGTATTGTACAGAGTGGTTATCTGAGTTACTGTAGCATTTCTATCAGCTCGAACCAGTCTGGCCATTTTCCATTTGACCTCTCTCATCAACAATATGCTTCTGTCCACAGAGCTGCTGCTCACTGGATGATTTTTCATTATTGCACCATTCTGAGTAAACTCTAGAGACTGTTGTGCATGAAATTTATAGGAGATTAGCAGTTATTGTCATACCAGCCCATCTAGCACCAACAATCATGCCAAGGTCAAAATCACAGAGATCACATTTTTCCCTATTCAAATCCATATCTGAATGATTTTATTCACTGCACTGCTGCCACATGATTGGCTAATTAGCTAATTGCATGAATGAGATGTACAGGTGTTCCTAATAGTAAAGCATCAGGACACTTGTATGCCGTACATTTCTCTGTATAAATGCTCTGAATTTCTATGAACTATGCATGTAATATGTCTGGTCAGTGCAGGCTAGACCACCATTTAGCATCATTTAGCCAATGACAGGACACCAAGCCTTAAGGATCTTCTAGAAATCTACTTAGCTGAATAGCAATCCCTGTCTTTAAGTGATAATCCATAATCCATAATAGTATAGTTAGTATAGTATAGTATAAAAAGTATCATCCATAATAATAAGAATCCATAATCCAATATTGTTGTCATGAACATAAACACACCTATATGCAAATATGAGAGAATAAAAAAACTGTGTCTGGATGTACTTTAAAAGTGCTGATGACAGGAATAAAACAATCTTAATCTGAGAATCTGCTTCCACTGACGCAAGGAAATTCCAGTTTCATCACCTTCTCAAGTCCCACCCACAGTGTTGGATTGACAGGTCTACATTGTGGACAGTGTACATATAAATGCAGTTCTTGTAAACGGGTTGGCAAAGGCCTTTTTATGGCTATGTTTTACCACGAGGATGTGAAAGTGCAATTGCAAATGGCTGGATTGCTATTACTTTTTCAATATGGCAGAAATATTTAGACATTGAAAATGGAATGAACAATTCACTTTTAAGTTTGGCAGCCATTGTATACTGCTGTGTACGGAAATGCAAATGTATGTTTTGCAACTGAATTTGAATTATGTCTCAGCTTACGGGAAATGCAGTTCAAAATACATTTTTAAAATAGACTTCTTTAAATTAGCTTTTAATCTGGAAAATCTGTCGTCGTCATAGAGTTGGAATGGCATGGCAAAAGGTGCTTAGGCACTTCTTACAACGCAATATGCCCCAAATTGCAGAAACAGAATGGGGTTATTTTCAACTATTGATTAACTTTGAAACCTCTCTCCACTGTATAACTGCCTCAGGGATGCACCTCAGTCCAATTGCAAGAAATCCGCACTTTTGCAAATCTGTTTTTCGATGACAAAATCAGTAACATTCGCTCAGATATTTTTCTTTAATCGAGGCCTCATCAGGGATCCTGCTTACTTATCAATTATGTGGCGTAGATGCATTTAATATAACAGAGGAACTAAAGCTTTGGGAAATAGGTACACTATAAAATTATTTCATATCCACAGCCGGTGGATTAAACACAATAAATAATTCCTGGTTTATTAGATATGGTGAATTAATTCCTGGGAACAGGCATATTTCCAAATGCAAAAAATAAAAATAAAAAGTTCATCTAGGTTAAGGAAGAACATTGGATCATTTTCATTAACATTCTTGAATACAATCATGCAAAATGTGCATTTTGCACCATCAGTTCTCCAGGAAATGATATCCATGAACAAATTAGTCAGGTTACTATAATTAAATAGCATTAGTGTTAAAGTTATAAATGACTTGATAATTGCTGCTAATTAAAACACTGTTTCCATTCTTGTTTATCTGGAATTAAGTGTTGAATTTGACAAAAAGATAGGGAAAAATAAACTTTATTTACTGTAGTACATCATGAGGCTTTTCGGTTCGACTTGTTTAAAAAAAAAAATGAAAAGGGAGAATATTATGCCTGTTTTTAGCACGATTGCACTGGCTCCCCACTTCACTTAGAAGCAGTTTAAAATACATTTACTGGTTTTCAAAGCACTTTATAGCATCAAATTTGACTTGCATGAGATCATGAGGTGATACTTTATCGAGTGTCTTAAGAGTAAAGTGATTTTGTATTCATCTTACTAAAAATTTACTAAATTGACTTCTTCTCAATATTTACCATCTGTCAAATTTTAATATACTGACTTTGAAGATTGCAGTCGATCTGTTATTTTTGCACATCATACTAAGATTTTATTTTTCCATCTGGTTTTTTGTTTGTTTGGTTTTTTTTGCTTGGATTGTTGGTGTACTGTAATTTTCTGTCCGATGGGTTTTTTCGATGGGTTGTTGTTTATTTTTTTCCCTGTGCTGTTTTTGCCTATGTTACAAAGCTGTTTAAAATGTATGAAAAGTGACATTAAAAAAGATGTTTATGTTATTCTTATAATTCTTATTTTTATTATTATCATTATTAATCTTAATTGTATTAGGAGTCATATATATATATATATATATATATATATATATATATATATATATATATATATATATATATATATATATATATATATATCCATCCATCCATCCATCTTCTAATGCTTACTCTTTCTTCAGGGTCACGGGGAACAGGGAGCCTATCCCTGCACAGGCATCGGGCACAAGGCTGGGTGACAGTCCATTGCAGGGCACACTCACATACACACTCACACACCCATTCATATGCTATGGACACTTTAGACACACCAATTAACCTACCAAGCATGCCTTTTTGACTGGGGGAGGAAACCGGAGTACCTGGAGGAAACCCCCGCAGCACGGGGAGAATATGCAAACTCCACACACACAGGGCCCCGGCAGGATATATATATATATATACTGTCTAGGAAACAGCTAATTTTTATACTGCACATAGACATACACTCAGTGGCCATTTTAATAGGAACCCCTGTTAATTTATGGAGTTATCCAATCAACCAATCATGTAGCAACAGCACAATGCATAAAATCATGCAAATGTAGGCCAAGAGCTTAATTTACTCACATCAGACATCAGAATGAAGAAAATGTGATCTCAGTTACTGAGGCAACACTGTACACAAGCTCACCGAAACTGGGCAGCACCTGTTCTTTTTTATGTTTGGATAAACATTGCCTGGTCTTTTTCCAATATTCATCTGTCCAGTTTAGGTGAGCCTCTGACTCCTGGTCCTGGCTGGCAGGAGTGGAACACAATGTGGTCTTCTACTGTTTATCTCTGTCTGCCTTTCTTCAAAATAAATTTCAACATATTGACAATTCCAGCTTTTTACAACCATCAGACTCTTTGTGCCAGTGAGTTTTAACATAAATCAAAAAGACCATTACAACAAGGGTTGTAACATAAATCAAACAGACCAGACACCAGATTTAGAATATTTTCCCTTTCTCCCCACCTAACCACAAATATGAGAGAAAGGATGAGAGAAAGGCTATTCACCTCTACAATGTCCAGGCAGCTACAAATGCAGTTATCTGTTTGTTCTGATGTCTGACATCCATAGCTATATGTAAAAAAAAAAAAAATCTGAGAAAGGTTTTTCATATGTCAAGCACACAAGCAAGCATGTAGCATATATATAGAGTATACATAGTATACAGTCCACTCCAAAAGTATTGGAACAACAAGGTCAATTCTTGTATTTTTGCTACACACTGACGACATTTGCGACTTCGATCAAAATATTTATATGATATGAAATCATATTTACATCTAAAATATGCGGGTGTGATAAAAAAAAACTAAGAACATGGCACCTTTGGTGGCAGACCACCCATTTTTAGGTGAGCAAAAGTATAGGAACAAATTGTCTTAAAGTAAATGAAAGAAAGTAACAAAGTATTTGGTTTTATATCTTTTGCTTTCAATAACTGCATCAAGCTGATGACCCACGGACATCACCAAACTGCTACATTCTTCTTTTCCAGGCTTGTATGACAACTTCTTTCAATTGTTGTTTATTTTGGGTGGTTTCTCTTTTCTGTCTTCTCTTCAGGGGGTGAAATGCATGCTCATTGGGGTTTAGGTTTGGTAATATTTTCGTGTTGGCAGTGTGATTTGTGTCATTGTCATGCTGCATGATGAAGCTCCTCCCAATTTGATTGGATGCTGTGAACTGGCAGACAGAACGTTTCTGTAAACTTATGAATTCATTCTGCTGCTACCATCATGAGTTATATCATTAATAAAGATCAGTGAGCCTGTTCCAGAAGCGGAAATGCAAGCCCAAGCCATGACACTACCTCCATGATGCTTGACCGATGAGCTCATATGCTTTGGCTCATGAGCTAATCCTTTCTTTCTCCACACTTTGGACTTTCCGTCACTTTTGTAGAGGTTAATCTTGGTTCCAGAACCATCTCTGTATTTCTTTGTCAATCCCAGTCTGGCTTTCTGATTCTTGTGGTTTAAATCTTGTGCTCTGGCCCCTATATTTCTGCTCTTAAAGTCGAACAGGACACTTCTTCACTCTTCTTCGAACAGGATTGTGATACCTTCACCCTTGCCCTGTGGAGGTTGTTGGTGATGTAACTGACTGCTGGTTTGAGTTTTTCTTCACAGCTCTCACAATGTTTCTCACATCAGCTGCCGTTGTTTTCCTTGGTTGACCTGTTCAATGTCTGGTTCTTAGTACTCCAATGGATACTTTATTTTTCAGGACATTGCGAATTATATGACAAATCTGCTGAAGACAAATTTCAAGGGCTGGCATATAACGCAGAATTGACAGAGTACAAAAGCTAGTATGGTGCATTATACAGAGCAAAGACTTAATCTGTTATTCCAAAACATGATAATGGTCCTTTGTAACATTAACTCAGATGCTTGTGTACAGAATACAATTCTTAAACGAAGAGCTACATTAATGATCAAAAATCTTTAAATGCAAAAGAGCTTAAACACATTTACTGTGTTTTTAAGACACATTATTAAAATAATATATATAAATTATTTAAATGTCAGACATTTTATAAAACGATTGCACAGTCACATGGTCATATATTGTTTTTAGAAGAAAAGCTGCATGTGGAGTTAACAACGTACCTGACAGGGTAATTATAATCCTTAGTTTTCAAGAAACTTTAACAAATCTGCTTTTTTTTTTTTAAATTACAGATTTTCTTTTTAAAATCTGAAGGAATGTGGCACTGTAATGGGGAGGGGCTTGGATGATTACAAGTCGTGAAGCATGCATCTATGGCAATGTGTCTATTGGTTTTTCTCAGGGAACCCAGGATTTTAGCATAGGCATTGCTAGACATGGGAAGTGAAGTCAGTTTATATTTATTTATCCATCTATCTCTCTCTCTCTCTCTCTCTCTCTCTCTCTCTCTCTTATATATATATATATATATATATATATATATATATTTGCCTTTGTTTATTTATTCATTTTCATATGATTCATTTACATGTGATTCATTTACATATTCATGTAATTAATTTACATGTGATTCATTTTCATGTGATTCATATTCATGTAATTAATTTACATATAATTCATTTTTATGTGTTTCATATTCATGTAATTCATTTACCTTTTCTCCCCTCCCTTCCCCAAATATTTCATTGAGAAAAAATAATAACAATAATAACAATAATCATTGTCATTATCATTATCATTATCCATTAATTAATTAATTAATTAATTAAAAAAAAAAAAAGAATTCCCCGCCCCCGGCTCATCATGGCTACTCAATAGCTGTTGCTGGTTATATAAAAATTATAAAACCCAAAAACTAAAGTAAAAATAAGAATATAAATAGCCAATTGGAGCTGAAGAGGGACACACACCCAAAGTCTCCATAAAAAAGGAGACAGCAGTGTATCACCCCTAGGGTTGTCCACAAAGTGGACCTAGAGTAAGCTAAAAAAAAAAAAATTACTAAAATAAAAAATTCCAGTACGAAAAAAGTCCCCTGCTGACTTCAAATCTACTAAATAGTCTGCGCACTTTAACAAATATAATGTCCTTACCTTTTAAAGACTTATACCTAATAATATTACACAGTGTAGCATATTAAAATAAAATACGAGAATAACAAGATGATAATAAAATAGAAATTAAAATAAATATTAGAATAAAGAATAGAGAATAAATTAGAATAAAGAATAAAGAATAAAGAATACATTTGAATAAAGAATATTATCAGAGAAAATAAATAAATAATAATAATAATAATAATAATAATAATAATAAAATAATAAATAAAATAAATACCAAATAAATAAATAAATAAATAAGGAACACTACACTGTGTAGGTGATGCGGTTCACCCCGGTTTTAAGAGTTTCACGTATTCTGCTGCTTCCTCCGCTGAAATAAAGTCCTTCTGGACTCCGTTGTATGTAATGCGAAGCCGAGCTGGATGAAGTATTCCATAGGGATCGCCCTCAATATCACGAAGTTGACGTCGAACTTCGTTAAACGCGGCCCGGGCCCGGGCTGTCTGGACTGTGTAGTCAGGGAAAACGGAGATGTTCAGATCCCTCACTTTAATCTGCTGGAGCTCTCTCGCATGGCGTAAAATATCAACACGGTCACTGTGATAATGGAATCTGCATACAATAGCTCGTGGTCGTTCACCAGACTTCGGCTTCGGCTGAAGGGTCCGGTGGGACCGGTCCAGAACCGGCTCCTTCTCCAGACCAAACGCGTCTTTTAACAAGGCCGCTACAGCAGCGGTTGTACAGGTGTCAGCGCCCTCTGGAACTCCGACTATCCTAATGTTATTGCGCCGTGACCTATATATATATATATATATATATATATACTTTATATTGTAGCAAAGTGGCATTTCTTCAGTGTTGTCACATGAAAAGGTATAATCAAATATTTACAAAAATGTGAGGGGTGTACTCACTTTTGTGAGATACTGTGTGTGTGTATATATATATATATATATATATATATATATATATATATATATATATATATATATATATATATATTCTAAACATATTCTGCTCTCATGGATCTCAAACAATTGCAAACACAACACAGGTTTATCAAAATAATCTTTATTAAATATATGTGTGGCACAATTATTGCCACACTATTAGTCAATACTTTGTGCTACCTCACTTTGCCAAGATAACAGATCTTCTCCTATAATGCCTGATGAGGTTTGAGAATACATGGCAAGGGGTCTGAGACCATTCCTCCATATAAAATCTCTCCAGACCGTTCAAATTTTGAGGTCCGCACTGGTGGATTCTCCTCTTCAGTCCACAGATTTTCTATGGGTTTTAAGGGGACTGGGATGGCCATGGCAGGACCTTGATTTTGTGGTCAGTAAAATATTTTTGTGTTGCTTCTGATGTTTTGGATCATTGTCCTGCTGGAAGATCCATCTACAGCCCATTTTAAGCTTTCTGGTGGAGGCTTTCATTTAATATCTGCTGATACTGTATTTGATGGAGTCCATGATGCCATGTATCCTAACAAAATGTCCAGGTCCTCTGGCAGAAAAACAGCTCCAAAACATTAAAGAACCACCACCATATTTAACCATGGGCATGAGGTAGTATTCCATATGGTTACCTCTGAGTGTGCTAAAAACCACCTCTGGTGTTTAGCAATTTAATTTCAGCAATTCTCCAGCTGTGATACTTGGAATTTTTTTTCTCTTAAACCATCCTCTTCACAGTGTGTTGAATTCCAGGTTGATTCATAACATTTCCAGCTGACTGGAACGGGGGGGTGGTTTTGTGTATTGGTTGGGAAAAAAAAAAAAAAAAAAAAAAAAAAAAAAAAAAAAAAAAAAAAAAAAAAAAAAAAAAAAAAAAAAAAAAAAAAAAAAAAAAAAAAAAAAAAAAAAAAAAAAAAAAAAGAAGGTAAAGAAATTAATTGTAAAATTAATAAATAAAAAAAAAAAAAAAAAAAAAAAAAAAAAAAAAAAAAAAAAAAAGGGGGGGGGGGAGGGGAAGGAGGGAAAAAAAAAAAAAAAGGGGGGGAGAAAAAAAAAAAAAAAAAAAAAAAAAAAAAAAAAAAAAAAAAAAAGGGGGGGGGGGGGGGGGGAAAAAAAAAAAAAAGGGAAAAAAAAAAAAAAAGGGGGAAGGGGGAAAAAAAGGGGGAGGAACGATTGTAATCAAAGAATATCGGAAGGCTTGGTATCGTAGAGAAAGAGGTTCACTGAGCGTATACTTCGCAATGCAACTCTGTGACTGGCAAACCTAAGTAGCTGTGCTTGAGTGTGAGTCTGTGATTAGTGACAGGTGTCTTGGATCAGAACTCCGGGGATGGAGAGCGCCATGCCCTGGAGTAGCACGCGCTGCATCTTGGGATTTGGAGTTCTGATCCGGCTGAGCTGTGACAGAACCCCCCTCAAAGGGGCTCACTCCGGGAGCCACGTTCTTCTTAGGCCTCCGGGGCGGGGGGCCGGGAGGTCAGGATGCGAGGCATGAAAGTCACTAACGAGTTGCGGGTCGAGGATGTCCTGCTTCGGAATCCAGCAGCGTTCCTCAGGACCGTAGCCCTCCCACTCGACCAAGTATTCCAGCTTACCCCTCCTGTACCTGGAGCTGAGGATGTCCTTGAGGCGGTAAGCTGGTTGCCCTTCGATATCCAGGGGAGGCGGAGGCGTCTCAGAGGGCACATCAGATGCTAAGGGTCCGGGAACGACTGGTTTCAGGCGTGAGACGGTGGAAGGAAGGGCGGCACGCGCTGTGCCGGGTAGTTGCAGCCGCACGTGACCTCATTGATGCGCTTCAGGATCTTGAAGGGGCCCGTATACCTCTGTGCGAGCTTCTTGCAGCTGTGGGGTTGCCTCAGGTCCCTTGTAGACAACCATACCCGATCACCGGGTTGGTAACTTGGCTGGTTGCTGCGGCGACGGTCGGCTTTGCGCTTGTATGAGTCGGTGACCCGTGTCAGACGTCGATGGGTGTCTGCCCATACCTGTTCACTCCGCTCAAACCACTGGTCGACTGCGGGTGAGTTAGTGATATCTGCATTCCACGGGAACAGAGGGGGTTGATACCCCAGTACGCACTGAAACGGGGTGAGATTAGTCGCTGAATGACGAACGAAAGTTTCCATGCGTACTTCGGCCCATGGCAAGAACTTGTCCCAATCGCCGGGATTGGCTGCGCAAAAGGTGCGGAGGAAACGGCCCAATTCCTGGTTGACTCGTTCCACTTGGCCATTGGACTGTGGGTGATATCCTGAGGTGAGGTTTACCGTGACCCCCAACTTATACATGAAACTGGTCCAGACTTGGGATGTGAATTGGGGGCCCCGGTCACAGATGATCTCCTCCGGGATGCCGAAATACCTGAAGACATGGGTGAACAGCAGCTCGGCAGTCCCAAAGGCAGTGGGTAAGGCGGGTAGAGGGATGAAGCGTACCGATTTTGAGAAACGGTCCACTATAACCAGGATGGTGGTGTTTCCCTGGGATTCGGGTAAGTCTGTCACGAAATCCACTGCAATGTGAGACCATGGGCGTTCTGGAATGTGTAGGGGCTTGAGCTTGCCCATGGGAAGCGTTCTGGGGACCTTATTCTGTGCGCAGGACGAGCATGATGCCACTATTCTGTGGATGTCCTTCTGCATGTTGGGCCACTAGTATTTCTCCCTTAGTAGGAGGACGCTTGCTGTGCCCGGGTGACCTGTGCCGACGGTGGTGTGCGCCCAGACGACGGTCGCCGCGGTGTTCCTCGGTACAAAACCGTCGGCCTGCGGGACATGCTGTGGGGATACGAGACGAAGGGAGGTTTTCTAGTTCTTTGTCCAGTTCCCATTCGAGGGTACTGACGATATACGAGGGGTGAACAATGTATTCCTCCTGGTCCTTGTTAACTTCCGGGTGATCCAGACGGGAGAGGGCATCGGCCTTGGTGTTCTTTGACCCAGGTCGGTAAGACAACGTGAACTGAAACCTGGTGAAGAACAGGGCCCAACGGGCCTGCCGCCGTGTTTGCCTTTTGCGCGCGCGAAATACTCCAAGTTCTTATGATCGGTGAAGATAACAAAGGGGTGTGCCGCTCCCTCTAGCCAATGACGCCATTCTTCGAGAGCTAACTTTACTGCCAGGAGTTCTCTGTTACCCACGTCATAATTTTCTTTCAGACGCCAAGAGTCGTCTTGAGAAGAATGCTACTGGGTGGAGCTTAGGCTTATCTTCCGAACCTTTGTGAGAGTACCGCCTTCCCCCAGTTTCAGAAGCGTCCACCTCCCCACCGAATGGTCTGGATGGGTCGGGATGCTTGAGAACAGGCGCTGTAGTGAATGCGTTCTTGAGCTTCTCCAGGGCATTCTGGGGGCGCGGGGGGCCCCATGACAGGTGCTTGGGTTTTCCCTTTAACAGGGAGGTCAAGGGATGCCAATTCCGGCTGAAATTGCGGATGAATCGCCGGTAAAAGTTGGCAAATCCGAGGAACCTCTGTAATTCTTTCACAGTCCTGGGTGGAGGCCAATTCGTGACGGCTCGAACCTTTTCCTGGTCCATGGTGACCCCTTTAGGGCTAATGATGTATCCCAGGAAGGAAATAGTGTCTCTGTGAAACTCACACTTCTCCGCTTTGATGTACAGTTGATTCTGGAGTAACCTCCTCAACACCTGGCGGACATGGTGAATATGTTCCTCCCTTGACTTGGAGTAGATCAAAATGTCGCCGATGTAAGCTATGACATTTCTTCCTAGCATGTCACGCAGCACGTCATTGATGAGACACTGGAAAACCGAGGGCGCTTGGATAGCCCATACGGCATGACAAGGTACTCATAATGGCCAGACGTGGTACTAAACCCGGTTTTCCACTGCCCCCTCACGAATCCGGATGAGGTTATAGGCACCGCGCAGATCCAACTTGGTAAAAATGGTGGCCGAGGAACTTGTTCCAGGGCAACAGGGACCAGAGGTAACGGGTAGCGATACTTTACGCAGCACTGGTTGAGGCCTCGATAATCGATGCAGGGCCTTAGACCTCCTCCTTTCTTTTCCACGAAGAAAAACCCTGCGCTGAAGCTGGGGATGTGGATGGACGTATGTAGCCCTGGTGCAAAGCCTCTTGGATGTACTCTTCCATGGCCTTCTGTTCAGTTAGGGACAGCGGATAAACTCTCCCACGGGGGGTGTAGCACCTGGTAATAGGTCGATCGGGCGCATCATAGGGCCTGTGAGGAGGGAGTCCACTAGCCTTCACCTTGCTGAAGGCTTCGGACAGGTCATGGTATTCGGGGGAATTTGGAGGAGCTTCTTCTCCTCTGGGCTTTCTATGGAAGTGGTTGCCACCGTGACGGCCGGGGTTCGTAAACAATGGTGCAGGCAATGGGGTGACCAGCGCACAATTTCTCTGTGAGACCAAGAGATCTGAGGGTTGTGAAGGTCCAACCAGGGCAGACCGAGGACCACTGGGTGACGTGCGGGATACTGTGACGTGAAAGATTATCTGTTCCTGATGAAGAGCGCTGGTGTGAGAACGATGGGTTCAGTGCAGTGGGAGATGAGTCCGTTTCCACGGGAGTGCCGTCAATAGCTTGGATACGACGCGGGATGAGGAGAGGAGGGATGGGATGGTATGTTGTGCTCTAGAACGGTGGTCTGATCAATGAAGTTTCCTGCCGCTCCCGAGTCAATCAGCGCTTCTAGGACACAAGATATACCTGAATATTCGAGTCGGATCTTCATGACGAATGCGGATTGAACAGAAGGGCACATTCCTGATTCAACACTCACCCCTGGATGCGGATCTTTGGGGACGGTTTGGTTCCCTTGGACAACCGGACGCTTGAGGGAGCATTGCTGAACGAAGTGTCCCTCCCCTCCGCAGTAGAAGCAGCGAAGTTCGCGGCGTCTTCGCTCCCTCTCCTGTGTGCTGACCTTGGCACGACCCAGCTGCATGGGCTCTGCGGGAGGTGCAGGTTCTGGAATCGCCACCAGAGGGCGCACGGAGCGGCGGCTTCGGAGCAGCCGGTCCAGGCGAATTGCAATGTCAATCAGGGAATCCAGGGTGAGCTGGTCGTCGCGACATGCCAGCTCCGTCACTATGTCGGCATTTAATCCCTGGCGAAACACTGTCTTGAGTGCCGGTTGGTTCCAGCCACTTCGTGCCGCGATAGTGCGAAATTCGAGGGCGTAGTCCGCGACGCTCCTCGCTCCTTGTTTCAAGGTGAGGAGCTCCTCCCCGGTCTCTCGGCAGTCAGGGGAGTGATCAAAGACGACTCGGAATCGTGTGGCTAGCTCCTCGTATGTGTGAATGACGGTGGCTGCCTGCTCCCACTCGGCTGTTGCCCAGAGCAAAGCTCTCCCGGTCAGAAGCTCCATGAAATGGATGATCTTACGGCGCTCCGGCATCTCCGGGTAAGTGGAAAAAAACAGTGAGCATTGCAAGAGAAAGCCTCGGCAGCGCGCGGGATCTCCATCGTACTTCTCTGGTGCCGTGTGTGGGGAGGTAAGCGTAAGGGGCGCCGGGCGGGGCTTGGTGTAGCTGAGTCACTTGCTCGGTGAGGGCGTCCAGGCGTTTGGTCGGCTGGCTGATCATCCGGCCGTGTCCTTCGATGGCTTGAGGCCAACCGGTGGCACCGCGCGCGCCTCCATAATAAGGCGGCGAAGTATTCTGTCACGGCTACGTGGGGGAAGGGGCACGGAGGCAAGCAGCAAGCGGCGGACGAAGCGATAGAACGAGGATAATGCAGAATCGAACGAGTAACAGGCAGGGGTCAGGCGACGCGGACGAACAGAGTAAGGAGGGCAAGACGAAGAGCGTGGTCGGCGCGGAAACAAAGGTCGAGGTAACGAGGTAATCAAAGAATATCGGAAGGCTTGGTATCGCAGAGAAAGAGGTTCACTGAGCGTACACTTCGAATGCAACTCTGTGACTGGCAAACCTAAGTAGCTGTGCTTGAGTGTGAGTCTGTGATTAGTGACAGGTGTCTTGGATCAGAACTCCGGGGATGGAGAGCGCATGCGTGCCTGAGTAGCACGCGCTGCATCTTGGGATTTGGAGTTCTGATCCGGCTGAGCTGTGACAAATAGAAACATTTTTTCACAGCCTTCTTGTGTGTGTGTGTGTGTGTGTGTGTGTGTGTGTGTGTGTGTGTGTGTGTGTGTGAAGGTATAATTAAATAAATATTAAGTCTTATTTTTAAGTTTAATTTTCACAGAGGATATTAAGTGACCTACTCACCCATTTCATCTGAATTCTTCACAATTGTGTTACATTTTGATGAAGAAAATACGTAAAGCTTCACTTAATGATATGTGAAAGAATATTGGTAGGAAATTAAAAAACCTGATGCTGGAGAATGGGCTGCTGTAATAAATAGAGGTGCCAGGACAGGAATTAAATCCTGCGCCAACATTTTATTATATTGTCTACTAACTGGCTGCAGCCTGAGATATCTGTGTTTATTAGCCCAGGGACTATGAGACACAAAATACAATTGTTGAACACAACTTTGGGGAAAAATTGCAAAAAGTTTATAGGAACAGAAAATGTTCAAACATCTTAAATAAAATGAAGAAAAGCAATATCCTTGGTTAGAGTTCCCAAGTTGTGTGTGGAAGATGGTTTTGTATTATTTAAAAAGATAGTGATAGCACAAGATAAATTATGCTCATTCCTTTTTTTTTTTTTTTTAGTTCACTTACAAAGGGTCCAATCATTTTTGTTATGGGAATCCATTACAAAAGGTATTAAAGTATTAAGGTATTAAAATAAATTATATATATATATATATATATATATATATATATATATATATATATATATATATATATATATAAACAAGAAATTAATGTAAGAAATAAAAATGTTTAAATGAATAAAAATTAATGTAATGAGTAGAAAGGGGAAATGTTATAGAGCTAAAATGATATAGATCAATCAGTAGAGTGCAGCATAGTGTTCTGTCAGTAAATGTGAGGCTAAATAGATGTGTTTTCAGTCTGGTTTTAAATGTGGCTAGAGTTTGAGCACATCTTACTACTTCTGGAAGATGGTTTAAGCCATGGGTGGTATAATAGCTAAACTCTTGAGCAATGGGTCTCAAATTATGGCAGCTATGATTGCTTTACCTTGTCAGAGTGGCAAAAATCACAAATCAAAGCTATTTAATTTATTATGGAGTTCTTTTTGTCAGGCAACTTGAATAAAATATGTTTAATCTCAACCTCAATAACTCTCATAAAGTAGGCCTATAAATAATTTCAACTTGGCCCGAATGCACACTGTGCAAAATTCAGGAATAAAATGCACTCTGGCTCAACTAAATCGGTACTGAGGGGATCTGTGCAATTTATTTCAAAGTCAAATTGGCCCCTGTTTGCAAACAGTTTGAGAACCCATGATCCTGAGCCACTCCACTGCTACCCCACAAGACCACATTCTGAACATACATGATTAGGTGGCACGTGGCTGTTTAACTGTTCAAAGTGTTTAAAGATACAGACACCTCTGAAACTATTGGAATGGCAAGGCCAATTAATTTCTTGCTGCTGTAGACTGAAGACATTTGGGTTTGAGATCAAAAGATAAATATGAGAAGAGGATTTAGAATTTCAGCTTTTATTTCCTAGTATTTATATGTAGATGTGTTAAATGACATAGAACATTTTGTATCAGACCACCCAATTAGTAGGCAAGTAAATCTATTGGAACATGTGACTGACAGGTGTCTGTTGTTACCCAGATGTGTCCTATTAGATTGACTGTTTAAACAATAAATAGACCTGAATAGCTACTTTTGGTTTTAGCTTTCGGTTTCACCTGTGAAGACTGCATTTGCTGTTAAAAAGGATAAGCCAACATGAAGATCAGAGAGCTGTCTATGGGAGAAAAGCCATTTTAAAGCTGAGAAAAGAGGGAAAATCAATCAGAGGCATTGCACAAGCATTCAATACAACAATTCTGAATGTCCTGAAAAAGAAGGAAACCACTGGTGTACTGAGCCACAGACACCGGATGGGTTGGCCAAAGAAAACAACAACAGCTGATGACAGAAACATTGTGAGAGCTGAGAAGAAACCCCCCAAAAACAACAATCTCAACAGGACAGGGGTGAAGGTTTCACAGTCCTCCGTGTGAAGTTCACGTCAAGAGAAGAAATATAGAGGCCATACCACAAGATGCAAACCTTTCACCAGCAGTACAAATCGGAAATCCAGATTTGAATTCGCAAAGAAATACAGAGATGAGCCACAAAAGTTCTGGAACAAAGATTAACCTCAACCAAAGTGATGGAAAGTCCAAGGTGCATGGCTGCTTCTGGAACAGACTCGCAAGTCTTTACTGATGCAGTCATTTCAAGCAAGGAATATTCAACCAAAAATAAGTCTTATTTGCTCTTAGACTCTGTTCCTATAAGTGGTCTGCCAGCAAAGGTGCCATGTTGTAAGTTATTTAACACATCCAGATGTAAATATCAACAACTGAAACTGATTCCAATCTATTGTCTCATATTCATCTTTTGATCTTAAGTCTCCCTACGCTTTCCCTGCCCCAAAAGAGTGGACAGAATTTAAAGCAAACAACGAGAAAGACAAAAATAAGTAAACAAATAAATAAGAAAAGGTATACAGTAACCTCAAAAGAAAAGCTGTAACTCAAAGAGAAATTTCATGCCAAACTGCAAAGAAAAAATATCACACACAAAAAAGTGTTAAGGGTACAAATGTCTCAATTCTTTGTTTTGTTTTATTCGCAATATTTAAGTATCCTTACAACTTGCTGAAGTATTGGCTTTCCAATATGTACTTTTTTTTTTTTTTTTATTAAATCAGTGTTTGTCAAAATGGGGTCCATGAAGCATAACCAGTGACTTTTAAATTTAGTTTCAGTGGAGGTGACATCCCACTATTACCAAAGTTATTATATTTATGACTGACTTCCTATAGACCCATTTCACAGGTCACTGGGTTTATTCCAACTCTCAATCAATCAATCAATAAATAAATAGTTTATAAACAATGTCAGCTTGGAACTAATGTCCCTGTGGAAAGTTCAGGAATAAAAAGTACTATGGCTCACAGTTAAAGAATGTGCACACTAATTCAACAGTGAGTTGGTCCCTGGGTGTGTGAGAACAAAAAGTGTAAGAACCATTCGTATTCCAAAAAAAAACAAAACTTTATTTCCCTGTATGCGCAGACGTGAACAAATTTGCGGGCTGGTGCGCATACCGCGCTTGTAATCTCGCGAGATTACGAGAACGTGATCTGCCCCTGTTAACACCGATGGGAAACCCCGCGTCACCCTCTTCCTTTTGCTGTCCGCAAGCAAGGTAACTTAGCGTGTGCTTCTCTCCCTGATTAAAACGTATATTTTAATCATAACGTGCTAGAAACGAGCACAAAACGGCGTCGAACGGTCCCTATATCATTTATTAACAACTCCTTGCGTGAGAAATCACGCTATAAACGGCTCAGTTTTTAAATAATATAAAAAAATAAACGCGTGTACACCGAGTCCTGCGTCCAATGGCTGCGCCCGTGCGTTAGCAGTTAGCACAGGCCTCGTGCTCTAGTTCGCACTCAGCGTGTTGTGGAGAATATTGTGGGTATAATGCACGTTTATTGAGTCGCTTTTGTTAATTTTCGTGCTCTTACTATTTGAGAATGCTTGTTGGCGTTGTTACTGCTATTAGCACTCGCACGTGAGGTGAGGAGGACGGCGTGCTAAGCTAACGGCACTAGCTAAAGCACCATGAAGTGATGAGACAAGGAGCTTCTCTCAGCTCCCCGGCTGTACCTCCATTTTCCCTCAGCCGTACAGTAAATACATCTTCTCTGGTGTTTATTTCCAGATGCCAGGCGGTGGTGTAACAGTAAAAGACGTCAACCAGCAGGAGTTTGTCCGGGCGCTGGCTGCCTTCCTGAAGAAGTAAGTATTTAACCCCCCCCCTCTCTCTCTCACACACACACACTTCAGCATCATCAGTGGCCTCTGTGTTTATAAATCTTTCATATAGGGTTTAGTTCAGTCAGAGAAAGTGTTTAAAACGGTGCCCGTTGTGTTTGGAAAGGGATATCTGATTTTAGTTCTCAAACCTGATTGGATTCGTGTATCAGACGGACAGCTGCAATCTATTATTATTATTATTATATTAAAAAAAACTCCTCATTCAGGACGTTTACCTGGACGACAATCCGATATTAACCTGATTAAGACGGTGGTCTGGTTAAGAAACTACCATGTAAACAGCTAATTATTGATCTTACTCTGATTCAGATAATAACGTTAAGGTGTTTAACATGAGTCGCTTTTAGAATACTCCTGTCACGTTCCTGTTGTACATGTTATAGGACATAATTAGATTAACGGCCTGCGAGATTGCGTCACGGCGCAACGCTGTCCGACATCACTCTAGATTTTCATGTGTCGACATACAATCGGTCTTCGTTGTGGGACCGCACACAGTTTTGAGTGTTTTTATTTTTTTTTTTTAAATTTGAACGCTTTAAGTGCAGTTAATTATTTGTCATGCTGTACGTGCTAATAGACGACTGCTTGAAGCCGTGGGCTATGTCTCAAACCGCGTGCTTACAGTCTATATAGTAGCCAAGATACATGTATTTTTCCCCACTACAGGCCTGTAGTAGAAAAGTATGCGGTTTGGGACACGGCTGGGATCTTTCTTGTTCGCCGTAAAATGTAAAACTCCTGTGTGTGGTCCTGTCTCAAAATGCGGTGAAAACTCACACGACGTTCATAATGTGATTAAGGTGTTTACATGTCTGTAATACACTCCCATAATGCGACTAAAACAGGAGTACTCCACCTGTCTTAATTCGATTAGAGCTTAATTTGAGTATGACCTTAATTAGATTAAGGTAAGTAAAAATTGCTGTTTACATGGTAGTTTCTTAATCAAAGTATGGTCTTAATCGGTTTAAGAGTGGATTATTGTTGTCCATCGAAACGCACTGATTGATGAGCTTAATCCGATTAAAGTCGTTCTCGAAGTAAACACCAATCGAATTAAGACATTCCTGTTTTGCAGGCAAGTACGTGGGTCTGGTAAACATCACCCGAGTTTATTCTGTGAAATGGTTGTTCCGGTCGTCTTGTTGGTCTTTAGGCTTCTTATTGTGCTTAATTTATTTACACTTGCGATAACCGAGACACATGGTGCATCATTTCTGAGCTTGTTCGGTACAGATGTTGTACAAATATACAGACTGTGGTTATAGTAATGCAGTAAAGTGTGTGTTGTGTACCAGGTCAGGAAAGCTGAAGGTGCCAGACTGGGTGGACATTGTTAAGTTGGCTAAGCACAAGGAGCTGGCACCCTGTGATGACAACTGGTTCTACATCAGAGCTGGTGAGTCTCCGTTCATCTTCTATAAAGTGCGGTTACCTCCAAGGTTTTGTTCCGAGCGGTAACTGATATCTGAATATTTACTGACTATCATTAAAACAGGAATAATGTTTTGAAGTGTTCAATTCTGATTGCTTTTTCTGTACATGCAGCACAGGTTGAATCACACTGGGTGTTTGTGTATTTAATTGAAATTTGTGTTGAAGTGGGGTAAAAAAAATTAAAACTTTAGTCGTGAATACTTATTGCTTATGCTTACTTGGTGTAAGCCATTACATGCCAACTCTAGAACGAGTCATGCGTGTAGTGTCCTGCACACTAATACTTCTCACACCAAAGTTGATCACTCGTGTGATTACGTTAGTCCTGTGACTCCCAATTATAGTTACAGTTCCTTGGAGTGATTATTTTTTTCTACTTCACACTATACTTAATAGTAAGCTTTAACAGAAAAGGCAGAGTACACAAGCAATTCTGCAAGTTATTAGACACGAGACTTGGATATATATTGACTGTAGGAAAAAGCGGCATATGGAAGAATCAGGGATGTTTATGACGGACTGACTTGCACGTGGGTGAATTATTGTACAATTTGGGCCAAATCAATATTTGAGACTTCACACAATGCGTTATTCATTCTAAACAAGCTTGGATTTTCTTTGTAGTAGATTTCTTTTATTCTACAAATATATGATGATCTGCAGTACCTCTTTCAAGATAATCACCAGCACATAGGCAATAAATGTCAATATGAAAGCCTTTAGTGGAAGCCTAAACTGCTCTGCGGCTTCAGACAAAGCAGGATTGGCATTTACCGCTTTTCCACAAATCAGTACGACAGTCCAACTAATCTGAACCATAACTGTTCGTAATCTGGCTGCAAGTATGTGATGTTACCTGTGAGAATATGCTGTTTCATGAAGTTTAACTGAGAAGAATAGAAAAACATTAGACCAGGCATCCTGTTTCTTTTATACTTTTATACTGGGTTAAAAAAAATCAAGCTGAATGGCTGCATGTGCATAGCAATGCGTGCCAAAACATTCATCTTTAGTGCAAAATGCAGGATCACGCATAATTTGCAGGGCTTTGTGGCACTGTCCAATGTGCTTAAAGTGAAAATTGGGTCACTAATATAACTTTACATAATTGCTCCCTCAATACAGATATAGTTGATCTGTGGAAGGCATGTTTGGGGTGTGAACTTTGTACTGGTGCCTAGTCTAATGAAGCTTATGTAGCTTCCAGAGGTGTTAATATGAACACTTATTCCCTTCTGTCCCAGAGATTGTTGAAAGAGGTAGTGCAGAACATCATACATTTATAGCATGCAAACTCTACACGTTAATGAGTCATTTCACTTATTTCTGGAACTTGTTTATAAAAATGGAGTATGTTGTGTACTAAATAGAGGTGGTCACTTTGAGGCTGGTATATTTTTCTTTAGTAGTGCATAGTTTGCTATCATCCTTCAGGGAAGTATCTAGAGATGATATTAATGGCAGAATTGTAGGTCAGAAGTGAATTGAAGGATAGAATTCCACTTTCAGTTGTAAATGTAATTTTCTACTTGAGACCTATTTATGCTTGTATAGCATCTTGTGTACAAATTGTATTACTTTGCCAAACATTATCTTTTGAGGCAGGTGTAATTTGGACAATGTTCTGCTGAAAGCAATAATCTCCCTGTACTCTTCAACTACATTAGCCTTGATGCTGTGCTGGGGGGAAACAACTTGGATGCAGACTTTAGACACCAAACATCTCTTGGTGGAATGTCTAATTGTTTTTCATTTTTAGTCTTCAGTGGCTAATAGTTGTAAAATGACTTTGTTAATGACCGTGTCCCTGGCTGTAGTAAATAATGGCTTCTGTTCCCCCAAAGCTGGAACTGTATGTGAGTGTGGTTTACCTAATCACATAATTTGTGCTCTTCCGGTGATTAAAGCTTTCCCCATTTCTCTTCTCAGCCTCCACAGTACGTCACCTTTACCTGCGTGGTCGTGTCGGCGTAGGCTCCATGATCAAGATCTATGGAGGTCGTAAGAGGAACGGCGTATGCCCCTCTCACTTCAGTGTGGGCTCCAAGAACGTGGCTCGCAAAGTGCTTCAGGCCCTGGAGGCTCTTAAGATGGTTGAGAAGGACCCCAACGGGTGAGTAGACTTGGATATATATTGTGACTTGAAGGGTTAAAAGCTGACCTTTTGAGTGTGAGGCTTGAGCGAGTGTTTTTTTTTTAACCCAGTCGACTCTTTTCTCCTCACAGTGGCCGCAGACTGACCCCACAGGGCACCAGGGACCTGGACAGAATCGCTGGCCAGGTGACGAACAAACACTGAAGATTATTTTGGTTAGCATGATCAAAACTAGCCAAGCTTATAGTTTTTAAACCATAATTGCAGAATCTCCTTTGCCATAACCATAGGGTCAAAGTTTCAGAACCCCACGGACCGTTAAACCCAGTAATGAGAAACACGGCATGTTTCCTGAGGTTACGGAAATCAAATTGACACATCGAAACTGGTCCAGATGCACATTAGGAATGATGACCTGAATCCTACAGTCATCAATCACTTGAAACCCGTTAAGCCGGGTGTGCTGGGGTGTCGTTTTAGCAGTGTTGTGATGACTGTAAAGAAACAGCCTTAAAGAAACATCAGGAACAGCCCACCTCCCAACAGCTCAAGCTGCTGTTTGGCATGGCCTTGCCCATCACTGTGCTATGACAGTCCAGGGCTGCAGGAAGTAAACAAGTCGATTGAATTTCATGCTGGCTGAGCAGCCGTATGGCAGTGCTTTGTTCCGCCTGATCTCCATAATGAGCTGAATTTAGATAAGCTAACCTGATTTCTGGGGCGCATCGCATAGCACTGCACTTTTAGCTTTAGAGTCGTGCTCACTCTGATCTCCAGTGGCATGAGAAGGGAGTTCGGTTATGTATGTGCATTTGCTCAACTCCCTGACAACAGGGTTGACTGGTGGGCAACTTCGTTTATTGCTATGGTTTTGAACCATTTCTTGAGGTCACCGTTTTAGTCCGATGAGTGATTTGACTAAAAATACCACACCATGTTTACTTTAAAATGATGGCTTATGGGGCACAGAAGCACGCTGTTACCACTGTGTCACTGCAAGCTATCGTTCATTGTTGCTGAAATACCCTCTTTGTGCTCCTGTAAATGTCTTTTTGTTGCAAATGTTTTATGGCATACACTTAACTGGCTTGTTTCTCTCTCCCAGGTTGCAGCTGCAAGCAAGAAGTCTTGAAATGTAAAATAAACTTTGAGAACTCAAACTCTGTTTTGTGTGATCTGTGCTTAGAAGGATTCTTCCATAACAAGGTTAATTGGGAGGACTGCAAGGACTTGTAGGCATCTGAATTTTTTTCCCCGTCAACTTACAAATAAAAAAATATAAAAATATCTTGGATCTTTTTTTTTTTTTTTTTACCTCCCTTAAAATCAATCCTTTTTCTCTTGACATGCTTGAAGGTGCTTCAGTTGCTATGAAATTCAGACGGCAGTTCAAAGTTGGCATCGGTCAGCAGAATGGTTGTATCAGTCATGTCTGGTCTCCATCCCCGAGCGTGGAGTAAGACCGCCAGTTTCCCCCCCATTCATAGTTGTCCGTTTCAAATGTGTTAAATTTTTTGGCAGACTGTCTTTTGAATGGTCGTTAGAGGAACATACTTCCGTTCCTCTAGCTACCATTCAATAAAGACAAAAAAGGTCAGTGTTGCTGTTTTGATAGTCTTGACTGCTGAGATGACTCTTAGGGGAACAGTGCCCTCTAATGGTCACAGCACTAGAATAAAGCAGGATTCTCAGCACCAGTTTGGAGGCACACTGCTATGCAGAGTTTAATGTCTTCCTGTCAGCATAACCTCATTCCACCAGGAGCTAATTATCAATCGCTCCATCCATCCTGAGGCCTGGATTAACCACCGGTAATTAGATTTCAGGACTGAACATTTAAAAAAAAAAATAATGATAATTAATACAAGGCTTTGCTTTATTTATTGTGCAAGCCAGCATTCCATATGGACAGCCTGCTATAAGGCAGGTATATTTCCTTATTCTACAGCATCGTTGAATTCTTGATTTTGTTGATTAACTTTCTACAACAGCGGCCAGCTGTGATTCACAGGTTCATATTAATGCACTTGTATTAATGTTATCATTTCTATAGTAGCAACTCCTTCACAGGTGATTGACATGTACCTAACACTAAAGGCCTCAAAATGGTTTTTGCTAAGAACATCTATTTGATGACTTGAAACTAGACTAGGAGTCTAGTGTTGACTGCTACAGATCATTGATCTTAAAATCACATTGGCTTAATGTCCTGTGATTAGGAGATCATGTTGTGTGGAGATGTATGTTTATATTTAGTATGTACTAAACCAGTGCAGGAAAACCCAGAAGTGAATGTTCCCTGTTCTAATGGGTGCTGGCTGTAAATGATGGTTTAAATCGGAGGAGTTTGCTATTTATAAGTATTACCACAGGTTTTTGGCCGATTTGGGCTAAGATGCGTCATGACATCACAATGCGCTATCAGCCAAAGCCCTGTTTGATTCGTGTGTCTCCAAGAATACGGCGAAAAGGTCTCAACAAACATCACCTGCGAAATATTGTGCAAAAGAATTCCAGGGGACTTATTTATGGGATACTGGATTTAGTATCCTGGTGTTCATCAAAGCAGAGTTTAAGGTTTGAAGTAACATCCGAAGTGCCTGCAGTACTTGGTTCTTACATGCTGGTTCTTAAGACTTGCTAAATGTGTGAATATGATGAACATTTGTCCAATCTTTCCCTTTTTGACATATAATTTGAATGACACTATATATATTTTTTGTTTTATATTAATTTTTTTTTTCTTTTTGGTCAATTTTAATCTTTAAATAAGAATGTTTCTCCAGCGGTCTGATAATTGTGCACTTATTTACACTGGTGCATTGTCAATGTTAATAATAATTATAGGCCTGTTGATCCATAGCAGTGTTTTTCTCCTGTGTGTACTGCTCCTCACATGGATTCCTGAAGGGGGTGTTAATTATTGGCATAGGAAGGTTAATGGAGGTCAGTTGGCAAGCAACTAACAATTTATTTTTAAAGCATTTCTCAAGCCATAAAATAACGATACAGTCAGTATTTTAATGCAAAAAAACAAAAACAAAATCTGTATCATGATTTAGTTCAGGTAAGGTTCAATACAACTGCTCTAGTACCTCTAGTGAACACCAGGGAGAGACAAAACCCCATGATGGAGCCATAAGAGCGAACAGAAAATACAGTTTAATATTTAAAATGATTTGTATGAGTTATTATTCCACACACCAGTCTGGAGCTGGGTTGTTCATTTATTTGGAAATATGCATCTTATGCAGACTTGGTTGTGGGAAAACATTGTCAGGAGTATATCATATGAGGGTATTATTGGAGCAAAACAACTGAGCACAACTGACAGTGGAATTTGCACTTGTAGATTCATTTTCCTCTCTCCCACAGCAAAACAATTACATGTTCACAAATCCTATTCTACAAATTAAGAAACTTGTACACTCACATTTTTTGCTAAAGTGGGGCGTATGTACTAACCCTCCAGGCAGCCTCATGTTCCCCAGCTGGCACTTGATGTTTATGGTATTTGTTTTTTTCCCCTGATCTCAGCCACAATTATACTTTTGTTTATAGTTGTATGTCTTAAACATGGGGCATCAAATGGTCAGTGTTAATTTTCGGTGCCTTGACATCCGTCATTCTCAAGGTCAGCACTCTTACCATCCATCTTCAACCGCTTATTCCTGCTTCAGGGTCGCGGGGTACCTGGAGCCTATCTCAGGAAGCATCGGGCACAAGGCGGGGTACACCCTGGACAGGATGCCAGTCCATCGCAGGGTACAATCACATACACACACACACCCATTCATACACTATGGACAATTTACCAACCTGCCGATCAACCTACCATGCATGTCTTTGGACTGGGGGAGGAAACCCCCGCAACACGGGGAGAACATGCAAACTCCGCACACACATGGCCCTGACGGGTATCGAACCCCGGCGTGAGGCGAACGTGCTAACCACTAAGCCAAGATTTTTTTTTTATCTATTTTTTATTGAATGTTTTGATGTTTCCCTCAGCCTCAAGCAAAACTTTTCTGAGCCTTATTGCCGATTGCTTACTGACAATGTTTCTTCCACACATTTGTTGATCTAAGAACAAAATTGTTGTTGAACTGTATGCTAATATAGGCTATATATTTCTGATACATAGGTATAAATCTGCTGAATCTCCAGCATCGATGAGCAGACCACATTTGAAAAGATCCCATAAGTTAAAAAAAAAAAGTTAATGTGTTATAAAACATAACACTTATGAAAAGTATGTTTATATTTAAAAATTTAGGGCTAATGAGGCATCACTGACTTTTGTCAAAAGTGTAAGCAAGATCTTTGATGATGGACACAACAGTTTGCCTCAGAACCACCACGTCTTTTTTTGAATTTTAGTTTGTGGAATGCGTCTTGAATGACAAGCCTGTGCAATTTTCTGCATCTGTAAATGCAGGGAAAGCTCTTAGAATGGCAATAGCAACTTGCCTTCTAAAGAAGACTGGTAAGAATACTGGCCAGTTTATAATTATGTATTAACTGTAAAAATGTGGTGTTTACATCACACTCCACTGCATTTTCTACCCTGATCTCATTGACTAGATGACCTGAAGGACTTGTTACTTCTGTGGGGGAAGAGAAAATGGAATTGTAAGTGTAAGTGTACGAGTAAGTGTAACATTTTTGTTTCTCTGTCAAAGATTAAAATTTCAAGAGTTACTGCAAATATTGTTTTAATAAGTAATGACTAAATAGTCAAGTCTGCTTTTTTAAATCCTAAAATATGTGTATATCAGTATGTTTAGATGTCAGATGGTACAATCAGCACTGCCATCAAAGACAATCTCCCAGTTGAAACCTGATTGAGAACTTTTGCCAGTAGTCAGCACCATCTGAGACAGTGTGTCAGCCACTTGTTCTTAGTAGACTAGTTCATTGCAGATATGTCTTGATGTCAGGAATTTGTTTGTCAAGTATTTGTTTGACTAGAACGTTTGACTTGGTAAAAGCTCTAGCTCCTCAGCCATATGTATGGAAATGCATATTCTGATTTTACATTATACTTCAAAAAATTAATGTTACAATGTTTTGTAACATTAAGAAAACAACAAGTTTGCAACTGTTTGCATTAATATGATTTGTTTTTTCATTACTTTATTAAAACCATTATTGTTCAGTAGTTACATTTACAAATAAATTATTTTAAAGGCATTTGTAATGCATTATAAGCACATCTTCAACATTTGCTATAAACAAATGTGTTTACAGAGCAGTAATACTTGCTTATAAATTATTTTAAATGGGGCTATAATTCATTATAAGCATGGGTTTAATTGAAAGCTGAAATAAAGGCAAATGTAAGGAAAGCAATGCAGAACATCAAATACATAGCTACAAGAACAGATTCCTCAGAGTTTTATTGGGGTGCCCGCTGACTGGATAAATCCTGACATGCTAGATAGATGCTCCGTATGTCTTGCTTGCTGGAGGCTGTTGTTTATGGAAATTGTTGTGTGTAGGCACGGACAACATCAAGACCCACTTGGAACAGGAGCCAGTGCAATCCCCAGGTAACCTCACAGGGTCGTCAGAGAAGTAGGACTACTTCTGTATCATGAAGGGCAACATTCAAGAGGCCACCAGACAGCTAGATGTGTACTTTGCCCGCACAGCTACTACTATGGATGTACTCAAGTCAGTGCCTGCAGTGTGCAGTTCGTCTCTAAAGGTAAACACACCCTTACCTGCCTGTGCAGTCTGCGAAAGACTTCAGTTCAACAGGACAGATTTTCTCTCCCAAAAGAGCCAGGCTGGACTCAGAAACCTTTGAAAATGAACTCTTACTGAAGGTGAACGAGAAATTCTGGTGAGATACATATGAGGTTTAAGGAACTGATTGGATATTAGGAAGGGCTCCATATGGCCATTGCCAGGTCGATTTTATTTATTTTTTTAATTTAAGACTTGGAAGAGTTGATGATTGAGTTAAAATATATTCAATTAAATGTACTGTAAAATTATGAAAAGGACAAGTAAATCCCATTACTTGCACGTCCCTGTAAAATTAGAAACTATGCACAGAAATAAATAAAAATATTTACGGGTAGGCCTAGTCCTTATACATAACTGCTTGTTAAATTCTAGAATGGTTTTTCATGTGAAAGTTAATATAGCAAGAATATCCTTACAGGCTTATCTCTCTGTCGAGTAGACCATCTGACAGGATTGTCATCATTGTGATCCTCCTCCTCAGTTGCTGGTACTCGAACATCAGAATTTTCATCCACTGGGACATTCTCAATTTTCACAGATTCCACTTGAATTTCCTCGGGATGCACAGGTACAGGTAAATTGTCTGGAACATCCACACACAAACTGTCAACAGGCGATTTGTCATCTGGAACTTTGACAGGCTCAGCCAAAGGTATAATATCCAGTATTTCCTTTGGAAGAAAGGAAACTGTAGAAACTCTTGTTTCCCAAAGTGGTGGCTCTTCAAACCAGTGATCTTGGATATCAACATAAAAATTATGTGGACTCTGTCATGTCCTACGTTTTGGAATTGTCTTCTTCAAGACTGATAGACTTGACTACTCTCAGTTTGGAAACCATCCGATATCAATTGTTTAATCCCTATTCCAAGCCCTTAACACAGTCATTGTCAATTCATTGGTTGGGGTTGGAAATTTAGACAGTTTACCAAAGTTATCATATAGTGAACCAAAGTTTGTTACCTGTCAACCAAGGGACTTACATTTTCTAGTGGGCTACACCCTCCCCCCTTGAATTTATGTAAGTAAATAAATATTTAAAACCGAATTTAAAACAATGTAGATTAATTAAAAAGAAAGCAGAATGTAAACCACTATACTTTCAAATACGTTATTTGAACCAGTTAAAATGTTTCATCTATAAAATTTCAACAAATTAACACCATTTTACACATACAGTGAGGGGAAAAAAGTGATCACCTGCTGATTTTGTACGCTTGCCCACTAACAAAGAAATGATCAGTCTATAATTTTAACAGTAAGAGACAAAAAAATCCAGAAAAACGCATGTCAAAAATGTTATAAATTGATTTGCATTTTAATGAGGGAAATAAGTGGCCCGACTGTGGCCTCCCAATTCCCCAGGCTGTCTTTGGGGGTTGGTGGGCTGCCATACTTGCTTTCTGTGTCTCTCTCACACTAGCGGTGACCCAGGCACCACTCATGGTTGCCCGGGTGAACTCGACACAACAGAGAAGGAACTGGCTGAATGCCACCATATGTCGAGCTCGCTCAGCAGGTCTGCTTTGTAGGCCTGCAACACTGTCTTTGTCAGCAGTGACCCACAAGCAAGACTTCTGCTGCATATGCCTTGCCCAGCAATGCCACGGTGGCTTGGATGGCAAAGCCGGCCCCCCTAAATTACCTGTCATCAATGGAGAGAGGTAGCTTGCGAGCGCCTCCTCCGCCTTCAGCATGGCTAAATAGCCATGCTGTTCATTCTCCACAATGGCCGAATAACCCAACATCATGAGGTTATAAATACAGCTTATGCATGGTTTTAGCCCAGAAAGAAGCCTGATACTTTATCATGCAGTTCTGGAAGGAAGGGGAGTTTTCTGCAGTGTGAGGGATTTATTTTCACTGTCGAGAAATAGGCTCATCCAGCCTTAGTAATCACTTCAAGCATATCTTTATATGCTGCTCTCAGTTTTTAACACACTGTTCTGGCTCCTTGGAGTCAGAGAGGAATTATTACTATCATTTTTGTGTGTTTTTTGTGTTTTGTTTTCCATAGCAGGAAGGAGTCTCGACACGAGCTCCATAATCCACCTGAGAGCCAGACCCAGGAGACAGAGCAAGAAGTAGCTTCTCTTCCAGATCCATAAGAGATCCCCTGGACCTGAGACGTCATGCAGCCTCAGCAGCAGCTGGCCCAGATCTGTGAGGCTCTGAAACCAGACTCGCGAGAGAGTGAGTCGTGAGCATAGCTGCCTAATGTAGATGTTACAATGCGCAGTCAGACCTCTCGAGGGCTGCCGTCACATGCTCCAACCCTAGACACAAAACTAAAGGGTTGCATCACGTCCATTAGCCACTGGGAGATGGACGGATATTTAGCAGACTTCCAATGCAACAGTAGGGAATGTCTTGCTATTAGGGATGTGAAAGTGATAATATCTTTTTGTACAGAGTTTAATGGAACTGAGCCGAGGAACCTGTCCTGTTCTGCCGGGGACGTCGCCCAGCAGTCCTGTCCTGCCGGGGACGTCGCCCAGCAGTCCTGTCCTGCTGGGCGACGTCCCCGGCAGGACAGGACAGCTTCCTCGGCTGGGCTGGACAGCAGGACAGCTTCCTCGGCTGTGCAGGAGCTCCACTGCCGAGACCTTCTCGTAGGCCTTTGGCTGGAACCCTGTTGTCATCGTTGCCGCCCCCAAAAAAATTTCTGAGCTAGCCTTAGTAGACTCTGGCATGAGCCGAACTGGATTCACTGGCTCCGCAGGCTTGGACAAGACGTCAGGAACTGGAGACTGGACTTGGACAGCAGGAACTTGAGACTGGACTTGGACAGCAGGAACTTGAGCTTGGGCTGTAGCTGTGGCTGTGGCTTGGACTGGAGGCGTGGCTGTGGCTTGGACTTGGGACGCGGCTTGGACTTGAACCTGGGACGTGGCCTGGACATGGCTTGGACTTGAAACTTGGCTTGGATTTGAAGCTTGAGACTTGATTTGGGCTTGAGACTTGACTTGTACTGGAGTCATGGCTTTCGGCTTGGCATAGTCCATTACAAATGCCGGGTGTGGCCTGGTGCATGGGCTGTCCTGCCGCAGTATCCCGAGCAAGCGGTCATTCTGAGCAAGAAGCTCATCAGTGCTTATAACACTCCATATATGCGGCAAACCAGACATCCATCTTCTTTATCTGCTGCTTTCGGATATTTGGCTCGTTATTCTGTAACAGTTCGTCGACGGAGGTGGATGCAGGCGCAGATCAAACTCTTAAACATAAATACCAAACTCAAAGCAAATGTGGCATAGACAAACCATGAAACCGCTACAACTAATACAACCGCAACAACTAACATTCCTACAAACAATAACGAGCAATGTGCTCCGTAACTCAAGCGATTAAATAACAAGTGTCATTAACAGAAAGTACACACGCCTGTGACCAATCCGCGCTAACGCTTGCACTAGTCCGGAAGCGAGCGAACAAAACAATGTCATGGGACTTGTCCAGGATCGAGCCACAGTGCCCTCTGCTGGACATACCGTGACAAAGAGGAACTAGCTGAAATAAGAATAGAAACTTCGGTAATATATTCATTTTGTCAACATTGATCCTGCCAATTAGAGAAAGGGGGTGGTTACACAAACTTTGAATTTTGGATTTAACCTTTGAGATAAGGGGAGTGAAATTAGCTAATACAAGATTAGATAAAGAACGGGTCAAATTGATACCTAGATTTTTAGATTTAAACCCTGACAACCTAAATCAAAAAGGTAGATCTGACTGTTGGTGAGAAAATGCTACATTATTGATGGGGAAACGGGCACTTTTCTCCAAATTTAACTTATAACCTGAGACAAAACTAAAGGTTTCCAGAACACCTAAGACAGCAGGCATAGAGGCAATAGGATCGGTTACATAAAATAACAAATCATCAGCATATAGCAACAATTTGTATTCGACACTGTATCGGACTATTCCTTTAAACAAGTGGGAAGATCTTAATACGATAGACAGAGGCTCAATAGCGACCGCAAAAAGCAGAGGGGATAAAGGACAGCCTTAGCGACACCCTCATCCGAAAGCAAAATAATCAGAAAAAATATCGTTCATATGATCCATGGCTTTAGGGGAAGAGTAAAGCAGGCGAATCCAAGAATTAAATTTATCCCCTATTCTGAATTTCCTCAAAACTGCAAACAAATACTCCCACTCAACCCGGTCAAATTCTTTTTCATCATCTAAAGAAGTTACAATCTCGGGAAGCTCAGCCGAATGCATTGCATAAATGATATTATAGTGTTCGTGTATTGAAAACCAACAGACGTCCCTTTATAAAACTGTTTTGCTCTTCAGATATAATATAAGGGAGCACGTTGTCTAAACGAGATGCAATTTCTTTTGCCAACACCTTTACATCTGCATTAAGCAGAGACAGCGGTCTATAAGAACCACAAGAGTTTGGATCCTTACCCTCCTTAAGAAGGAGAGCTATAGTGGCTTGTGTCAGAGTTGGAGGAAAATACCCACAGTCCAAGGAAACGTTAAAAAAAAAAGAAACCTGTCCAGGCCAGGGGCTTTGTTAGACTGCATAATTTTATTTGAATTTAAAATGTCTTCAAGAGAGAGTGGGTTAGGGTTAGGGTTACTTGGCAGTATTAGAATCAATAACAGGGATTCAAAGCTAAAATGATTTAAAAGTAGCATTAATTTCTATGGGCTCTGTCGTGACAATATTATAAGTGTTTTTAATACTAGGTATGAGACAGGAACTGGCCTGTTGCCGTAGCTGATGTGCTAGTAAATGACTTGGCTTGTCACCATGTTCCTAGTAAGAACCACTACTACGTAACAAGCATTCTTCGGTCTTTAAGCCTAACAGTGTGCCTCTTATTAGAGAGAGAAGAGTAAGAAATAATCTGCCCTCTGAAATAGGATTTAAGTGTCTGCAATAACAATGAATAAGAGGTGGAGTCATTCTGATTGAAGAAAAGAAAGTCATCAGTAGAAGTTGAATGTCTCAGGTTCAAGCCATGTCTCTCGTCCACGCCATGTCTCAAGTTCAAGCTCAAGCCACGTCTCTCGCTCAAGCCGCGTCTCTCGCTCAAGCCACATCTCTCGCTCGAGCCATGTTTCTCGTCCAAGCCATGTTTCTCATCCAAGTCATGTCCCAGGTCTCAGCTGAGGATGCCGTTCAGCAGCCCTGTTCAGCTGAGGACGCCTCTCAGCAGCCCGGTTCAGCTAGGGACTTTGCTCTGCTCCCCTGCTCCAAGGACACAGTGCAATTTCTTCCTGGCGCTGCTTGGGACATTTAGCCAGGGGGCCCGGGGCTGCCGGTGGAGGGGGAGGACTCCGGGTAATCCGAGAAGAGTGCCTTTGGGGGGGGAGGGTGGTTCTGTCATGGTTCTCCCGGAGTAACAGCGCGAGCTGAGCGGACTTCTTCCAGGGTGACATCATGTTTTCGCCCCCTGGTGTCATGTGTGACGTATGCGGAAGTGCCCGCAGCTGGTAACTTTTGTGGGCTAATGACTGTGTGGATATATACTGTGAGCCGTGCTTCACGCGGCGCGGTTGAATGTGTTGAATATATGTATGTATGCCATGTATAGCGCGAGTGCGACTTCAGCGAGTAATTGTTTCATGTCCTGTTTATTCCTTAGCCTTAACCTTAGCATTAGCGTTAGCATTAGCATTAGCATTAGCGTTAGGCAAAGTCTTAGTTTAGTTTAGCTTAGCTTAGTAGTAGAGAGAGCCTTGTTTCTGTTTATGTTTCTGTTTGCTTTCTTCACTTGTAAATAAACCTCACCGTTTGAACTGCGAGTGCATCCTATATCCTTGTCTGCCGTGACAGTATGTTAGTATGAGGTCAAGAGTGTGACCACCATTATGAGTAGGTCCGATTACATTCTGATTAATCCCCACTGAATTCAAGATGGACACAACCGCTATTCTTAGAGGGTCTTCCAGGTTATCAAAATGAATATTAAAATCTCCGACGATTAAGGCTTTATCTACAGACACAACCAGGTTTGAGACAAAGTCTGCAAATTCTCTAAGAAATTCAATATATGGCCCTGGGGGTCTGTAAATAATAATTAGAGGAATTGACTTATTGTTTCTGGCTACATAGTTTACACTGGTATAAAGAATTTCAAAAGAATTAAATTTATGATTAGGTTTTTGTGTGACGACTAGATTTTGACTGTGGATGAGACCAACACCTCCTCCTCTACCAGTTGAACAAGGCTGATTTACATAACTGTATCCAGGAGGACTGGCTTCATTTAATGCTACGTACTCGTTTGGTTTAATCCAAGTTTCTGTTAAACACATTAAATTAAATTCCTGCTCAGTAATGATGTCGTTAACAATAAAAGCCTTAGATGCAAGAGATCTAATGTTTAATAGTCCTAGCTTCAGATCAAAAGTGCTGGCTATGCATTCGATATGATTAAATTTTATGTTAATTAGGTTATGAAGACAGACTTTCTGAGATTTCCTATATATTTGTATAGCTCGGGGAACAGACACAGTCTCTATATTATGTATTACAGGTGCTGGACTATTAATTGAGCATTGATTATAATGAATGTTGTTATTGTTGGAAGATGTACACATCTCCAAGGTGCTGCCTTGGAGATGTTGTCAGACAGCAGTTCCGCTCCAAGGGTGCTGGGGTGCAGGCCATCAGGACGAAACAACCTAGGACGCTCCCAGAACATCCATCCATCCATCCATCCATCTTCAACCGCTTTTCTGTAATCGGTTCGTGGGGGTAGCAGCTCCAGCAATAGACCCCAAACTTCCCTTTCCTGAGCCACATTAACCAGCTCTGACAGCGGCTCTACTCTGAGTTCCTCTCGGATAGCCGAGCTTCTCACCCTATCTCTAAGGGAGAGGGCAGACACCCTCCTGAAGAAACCCATTTAGGCCGCTTGTACCCGTGATCTAGTTCTTTCGATCACTACCCAACCTTCATGACCATAGATGAGTGTAGGAATGATAATTGCCCGGTAGATCGAGAGTTTTGCCTTCCGACTCAACTCTCTTTTTGTCACAATGGAAGCGATTGCGATTGCAACACCGCTCCGATTCTCCAGCCAATCTCCCGCTCCAATGTCCCCTCACTTGTGAACAAGACCCCGAGGTACTTGAACTCCTTCACTTGGGTTATGTTCTCATTCCCTTCCCGGAGTAGGCACTCCAGCGGTTTCCTGCTGAGAGCCATGGCCTCAGATTTGGAGGTGCTAATCCTCATCCCAGCCGGTTCGCACTCGGCTGCAAACCGATCCAGCAAGTGCTGGAGGTCATGGACCGATGATGCCTTTAGGACCACATTATCCGCAAAAAGCAGCAATGAGATCCTCAGGTCACCAAACCGACAGAACCCGCCCCCCCCACCACCACGACTATGCCTCGATATCCTGTCCATGAATATCACAAACAGGATTGGTGACAAAGCGCAGCCCTGGCAGAGACCAACCGCAACCTGGAACAAGTCTGACTTCTTGCTGAGCATACGGACACGATTTTCGCTTTGGGAATACAGTGATTGGATAGCCCTAAGAAGGGAAACCTTCACCCCGTACTCCCTCAGCACCTCCCACAGTAGACCCCTGGGGACACGGCCATACAACTTCTCCAGATCCACAAAACACATGTAGCATACTCCCAGACCTCCTCCAAGATCCTTGCGAGAGTAAAGAACTGGTCCGTTGTTCCACGACCAGGATGGAATCCACCTTATTCCTCCTCAATCCGAGGTTCGACTATCGGCTGAACCCTCCGTTCCAGCACCTTGGTTTAGACTTTACCAGGGAGGCTGAGAAGTGTGATACCCCTATAATTGGCACACACTCTCTGGTCCCCTTTTTTAAACAAGGGAACTACCACCCCGGTCTGCCACTCCTTGGGCACTGTCCCTAACTTCCACGCAATGTTAAAGAGGTGTCTCATCCAAGACATCCCCTCCACACCCAGAGCTTTCAGCATTTCTGGACGGATCTCTTCAATCTGCGGGGCTTTGCCACTGTGTTGTTGATTGACCACTTCAGCAACCTCCACCACGGAAATTGACGATGATCCCCCATTAGCCTCCACCTCTGCCTCTACCATAGAGGGTGTGTTAGTCGGATTCAGGAGTTCCTCAAAGTGTTCCTTCCACCGTGCAATTACTTCCTCAGTTAAGGTCAACAGTGTCCCCTCCCTACTGTACACAGCTTGGATGGTTCCCCGTTTCCCCTTCCTGAGGTGGCGGATGGTTTTCCAGAAACACCTTGGTGCCGACCGAAAGTCCTTCTCCATGTCCTCTCCAAACTTCTCCCATACCCACTGCTTTGCTTCTTCCACGGCAGAAGCTGCAGCCCTTCTGGCCTGTCGGTATCTTGCAACTGCCTCCGGAGTCCCCCGGGATAACACATCCAAGAAGGCCTCCTTCTTCAGTCGGACGGATTCCCTGACCATTGGTGTCCACCATGGTGTTCGAGGGTTACCGCCCCTTGAGGCACCTAAGACTTTGAGACCACAGCTCTCCGCCACAGCTCCAGCAATGGAAGCTTTGAAAATTGCCCACTCGGGTTCAATGCCCCCAACCTCCACAGGGATGTCAGAAAAGTTCCTCAGATCAGATGATACGATTGCTCTGGTACCAAGTACCCTTATGAGCCTCCTTATGTTCGAACATGGTATTCATTATAGACAGTCCATGACTAGCACAGAAGTCCAATAACAAATACCCGCTCGGGTTTAGATCAGGGAGGTCGTTCCTCCCAATCACGCCTCTCAAGGTATCTCCATCATTGCCCACATGAGTTCTGCTTCCAGAACAGATTCCAGTTATTAACAAACACCAGATTCTGCTTATTGCACCAAGAGACTAATTAAAATTAAAATGAATGTTAATTGTAATGTGCCCCTGATGGTTTAATTTACTTTATGCTAAGATAATATTAGCAAGGCTAATACTGTCATGACCACGGCATAAATAAACAATTTGCTTTTGGATTTGTTTAGGAACATGAGACTAATTCATGAAGCAACAGTACAGACATTTAGCTAAAATGGACCTACGTTGCTTATGACATAGTTAAAAGGGAAAGCTTGTTACAGCAGCCTTAATTATGTCACTTTAGAAGGGAGCAAACACCAAGCTCACTGAAAATGACAGAAGTTGAATTGAAATTACCTTGTGACAGGTTTTCTTTTAGTTGTAGTGGTTGTGAAATCAATTTATAAACATCTTATCTAAGCCCTGGATTTTAGCAATGAAGAGCAAAAAACACATTATTTTTTATTAGTCACCGCCACATCCCACACCCACACACGACGTTCTGTTTATATAGCAGTATCATAATGATAAAATTGTGAGTAAAAGCAAGATGGTTGGTGATGTTTTTGATCATTTACTTAACTTTATCTTCTATGTGAACTCAATGTTCATTAAATGTTTCCATTTCAGAATGAGAGAAATAGGGGAGAGCGAGGGACTACTTGGGGCAGTGGCAGTGGTTAAAGGCTCTGGATTACTGATCAGAAGGTCAGGAGTTCAAGCCCCAACTGCTATCTATCTAGTCTATCTATCTGTCTGTATAGAAAAAGAGGAAGATAGATAGATAGATAGATAGATAGATAGATAGATAGATAGATAGATAGCGTTCACTTTAGTATTATCTGTTGGAGATTCGGACTTATAAAGCGAAGAGTAAAAAGATTTAAAAGTAGCATTAATTTCCATGGGATCTGTATTGACAATATTATAAGGGTTTTTAATACTAGGTATTTTTAATACTAGGTATGAGTGGCCTGTTGCCATAGCTGATGTGCCAGTAGACGACTCGGCTTATCGCCATGTTCATAATATAAACCACGAGTACGTAACAATAAGCGTTCCTCTTCTTTAGTCGAAATAAGATTAAACTCTACCTGTAAGTCAAGACGCTGTTTAAGAAGTTCTGGGGAGGGGTTTAATGCACATCTTTGATCAAGACTACTGATTGCAGATGCAAGTTCATTAACCCTAGCAGTGCGTTTTTTATTACAGCGAGCAGAAAAAGAAATAATCTGCCCTCTGATATAGGATTTAAGTGTCTCCCATAACAGTGAATAAGAGGTGGAGTCATTCTGATTGAAAAAAAGAAAGTCATCAATAGAAGTAGAAATGAACTCACAGAATTCACTGTCTGCTAAAAGAAGAGAATTAAATCTCCAAGGCGGTCGGCTACGTTTATAAGCAGAAAGATGAATATCTAATTGTAGAGGCGCATGGTCAGAAATTACAATACCCAAATAGTCAGAAGAAACTACGGAAGAATCTAGAGTGCTGTCTATGAAAAAAATAATCAATCCTTGAATAAGAATTATGAACCTGGGAGAAAAAAGAAAACTTTTTAAGAGAGGGGTTACGAGATCTCCAGGGATCAACGAGACCATTCTGACATAAAATAGGAAAATGTTTTGGACATTGCAGATTGATTCAGAGTACGGGGATTAGACCGATCCAAGTTTGGGTCAAATACATAATTGAAGTCTCCCCCAAAAATCAACAGGTGAGTATTTAAGAAAGGGAGATTGCTCAACAATCTATTAGCAAATTCTACATCAAAGTTTGGAGCATATACATTAACCAACAATACCTGTCTTCGCATTAAAGTACCAGAAACCAAAATATATCTACCGTTCACATCACCAATAACATTAGTGGATGAAAACTGTAAAACTTTTGTCAATTAAAATAGCAACCCCTCTTGCTTTTGAATTAAAATTCAAGTGAAAGACTTGACTCACCCAAGGGCAGTGTAACCTATGATGATCTTTAATATGTAGGTGCGTCTCTTGTAAAAATACTATATTGGAGTTCAAACGTTTCAAATGTGTAAATACCTTAGATCTCTTAACAGAATTACTCTGACATTCCAACTAATAAATCTTAAAGGTGTGCCTGTCCCAGCTATGCTGGGATCCATGTTACTACTAACCATTTAAATAAAGTAAAGAATGTGAATAGCCAATGAGAGCCAAAGTGGGACCTGAATTAAAGTCCTTCTGGACACCATTATATGTAATGCAAAGCCGAGCTGGGTGAAGTATTCCATAGCGAGCACCCTCAATATCACGAAGTTGACGACGAACCTCGTTAAACGCAGCCCGGGCCCGGGCTGTCTGGACTGTGTAGTCAGGGAAAACGGAAATGGTCAGATCCCTCACTTTAATCTGCTGGAGCTCTCTCGCATGGCGTAAAATATCAACAGTCACTGTAATAATGGAATCTGCACACAATAGCTTGTGGTCGTTCACCAGACTTCGGCTTCGGCTGGGACCGGTCCAGAACCGGCTCCTTCTCCAGACCAAACGCCTCTTTTAACAAGGCCGCTACAGCAGCGGTTGTACAGGTGTCAGCACCCTCTGGAACTCCGACTATTCAAACGTTATTGTGCCGTGACCTCGACTCCAAATCCTCACATTTATTCTCTAATTGAGTGAGAGACTCGATAGTAGTCTTCATGTGAACTATATCAACGGTGCAACCGGAGAGCGCGTGCCCCATTTCCCCCACAGTACCTTTCAGTGTTGATATGTTGGCCTCGGTAACAACTTTTTCACTAGCCTGCTGTGTTTTCATGACCTGCAGGTCTTGCTGGATAGTAGACAGCGCATCCCTGAGAGTCTTCTGTTGATTCTCATGGTGATTCTCCTGGTGATTCTCCTGGTGTTTCCCAAATCAGCGATGTCCTTCCTCAGTACAGCCAGCAACTCAAGCCTTAATGCGGCGAAGTCAGAGCCACCACTCAGGGACGCGGATGCGACCGCAGGTTCATAGGGGGAAGGGAGTGCGGCTACAGGTTCATGGAGAGAAGGAGACGCACGCGGCTGTGGATTCACGACAAGAAGGAGACGTGCTCGCCCCACTGATGACACGGAGGTTAATGTGTCCGCTGTCTCTGAAATCTCAGGGAAAGCTGAGGGAGCCAGTGGGTCCGGAGTAAAAGGCACATGTCATTATTGTAAGAAACCTGGCCACCGGGCTCATGACTGATTTGCTAAAAATTGAGATCAGCAACAAGGGAGAGGTCAAGGTGGCCGTGGTCATGGTTTTATGGTAAGAAGTGGCCTGCAGTATTTTCCTACACAATCTGTCCCATATTATCATCCTGGTCAATATCAGCCCACTCCTCATATGTATGGCCCACCTCCCATCCCTGCTGCTGCACGGAGGGAGAGGTCCCAACCAAACCATAAATCAGATATGTTTCCACCACCACCTCCTCTTGTACAGCAGGATTATTATTATCACAATCGATAGGGATGCCCACAGAGCTCTTGTGACCCGGTGTGCCGATCATACTTAAATATAGCTTTTTATTCTCCTCAAATCAAGAAATTACTCATGCTTGAATTAAGCGTTGCTGAGGTCGTGTATGCTTTTCTTTTAGATACTGGCGCTACTATGTCGTCGATTGGAAAATTATACACTGGGCCATTAACCCCAAAGTCTGTGAGCTCTTTGGGAATAGAAGGGCTTGTGGCTGAACAGTATCTTAAACCATCTTTGCGTGTGTTTCCATGTTTGGATCCTGAATTAATTGTCATATATGAATTTGTAAACATGCTGGAGTGTCCCTTTAATATTTTAGGACGTGACTTAATGAGCAAACTGCATCTCACACTTGCATTCTCGGGCTCTAAATTGGTGGTATCTACACCTCTGGTGGAAACGGCAATAAACAATCCTAAATCAGCAGTCCAATGTGTCTCCCTCACTCGGTTCTCTCACACTGAATCCTCAGACCCAAGGTTACTGACTCTGGCTAACTCTCTGTGGGCAGATCACAAGGACGAAGTGGGACATGTGCAACGCGTTCCTTATCAGGCTAAGTCAAAACATTCTAATCCTGTGTATGTAAAACAATATTCCTTATCTGAATCGAAAGCCTGTGGCATTGATGTTATTGTTAATTCTCTGTTACAGCAAGGCGTTCTGAAGCCCCGTGTAAGCACATGTAACACGCCTGTCAATCCTGTTCCTAAGCCTGATGGTACGTGGCGATTTACACAAGACCTCAGGCGAATAAATGAGATTGTAATACCGTTTTTCACCTGTTGTTCCTGATGTGTCTAGAATTATTACATTAATCCCTTCACACCATGCGTGGTTCAGCATGGTAGATTTGTTCTGCCTTTTTCAGTGTACCTTCAGTGGGCTATGTTAACTCCCCCGCAGTGTTCTCCCATGTGGTAAGAGACTCTTTGCAAGATCTCCATGTCACAGACGACGCCCGTGTTATGCAATATGCGGATGATCTTATCACTGTAGAGTCAGAAACTGGCTACTGGATGGCAACCTTGAGACTGCTGGAGCATCTGGCTCACAAGGGATTCAAGGTGTCACGTACAAAATTGCAACTATGTAAAACAGAAGTCAAATATTTCGGTTCATCACAAGTAACAGCTTTGTGACAATTTAGCTATTGACTGAAAATTTCAAATTAGACCCTTAAATTCTTCATGAATAAGAGGTGAACAAATTTGTTTAAAAGTAATGAATGCTTACCCAATATCTTTATTTATATCTTTACTTTTATATTCTATTCATGTCATAACACACAACATGATTTACATTAAGACAAGTTGAACACCAGGACAAATGTCACTGAATTATGTCTCCATCAATATTTTGTCAGCAGCTTAAATGTGGTGTGTCTGTGACCTTGTAAAGCTGTGTTGAGGAGGGGAGAATTATATATAATTTTAAGATTATGGAAATTATACTCCCCCTGGTAAACCAATCCTATTGAGGGGACAGTCAAATGATTAACTTTTAATCACCATTGATGTGACTAATAGTTTGGTTTCTTTCTTTCTTTTTTTATTTTTTGATGTAATGAAATATTGACTTAACTATCATGCAACTTTTAAAAATGTGAGAGTATGCCATCTACAGGACTATTGTTGCACTGCAAATATTTAATGGCTTCCAACATTAGATAATGTATGGGAATATATATATCTATTCTTTCATGAAATGTTTTTTTTTTTAAATATTAGTATTTTTTATGCCATTCAAATATTCAAGTGCAATGGGAAGAGTGAAATAGTACATTTACGTTACTAAATGTCATCAGCACAAGTGTGTTGGATCTGAAGTTCAGGCAGCAGGACATTCATTTCAATGTGAAAATGAACAGTCTTGCATTGGCAACAGGTCACTTTATTCTTAATACTGTTGAAACCTCGGCAGTTTCCAAGTTGAATGGATCTGCCATGTTTGTTTGTTTGTTTTTGCATCCTTTATCCAAAGAAATATCAATTTCTGCTTATTAATTTAAGTTTAGTTCTTGGTGATAGCTGTGTGAAAACCGATTATAGCTCAGTCAAATCAAAACCTAGTGAGTACAAAATGCTGCCTAGATAGGAAGCTCACTAGGTTTTGAGACACAGTTAATGAATGAACCATATGGGTTTATACTCATAAGATTGCTGACTGTAGATTTTGCCAAGTCATGCATTTATACATTTTTGTCTTTTATATAATAGAAAGCCTATTTTTATTCTTGAGTCACATTGTGTTGGTTCAGAGGGTTTATCGGTGCCTAGATACTGGTCTTTATTAACTAGACACTGTATGGACTTAACCCTTAAATACTGTAGACTACATATAATCTGAATATAAACATCACCTAAAGTCATTATTTGACTATTAAAAGCAATGTTGCAACCAAAGACCAAACACTGCTACAAAATAAATTTTGACCTATTAATTATTATTTTTCTTCATCTGCAGTAGCTGATGATAACTTGTAGAAAACAATGAAACACGAATATTTTTCATCATTCAAGTGGCATCATTAGTGGCAGTTCATGACTAAACTGTAGAAAACATTCTAAGATAGCAGTCAGTGAAATTTTGTCAATCTTAGTCTGAATCAAGCACAGTCTATGGACACAGTTTCCTGTTCTGTTTAAGCAGAACATATACTGTGTGAACCCATCTAAGGACACAGTCTCAAGCAAATCGGATAAACACTCTTGAAAGCATAGAATAGACTCATATGGGTGCAAATATGTCCGAGAATATGGATACCTTAATAAAACAAAAGAAAACAATTGAATGAGAAAGTAAATGATTATTAAACTATAAACGATTAACTGGTGGATATATGAATAAGAAAAATACTAGAAAAAGAAAAACATCCTTTTCTGATCCACCAATTGATATATAAATAACCATATAACAACAGGAATGCTATAAATATTGTTTTATATATTCAATCTCATAGTAAATTTAGTATGCCAAGTTATTTACTATTATAATAAAGCAAATTGCATTTAGTTCAGACCGGGGTGCAACTCTGGTCTGAGAAGTGGGTGGACTAAAATTGAGTCTTGGGTGATGATTGGTAATATCCTGAAAACACATTCTGATGCAAAACTAGCTTTCCAAACGTTGTAATTGTTATATTCATTACACCATATTGCCATAATATTGGCAACAATTGTATAAATAGGGAAGATTGGTTCAAGTGGTCACAAGGTCTATATCTAAGTAACTATAATCTTTAAAATCAGGTAAGGGAGACATCCAAAATATGTATTGTTGTCGAGCCTCAAGGAAAAGGGTCACGTTGAACTGAATTTTGACCAGAAACACAACCTAAAGGTCGTTAAGTCTTACTGTGGAAATCATGTGGCTAGGCTCGCAAAACTGTTTCAGAGAAAATTCCTAATTACACAACGAGCTACATGTTTGCTAAATTTAAGCCAATTTATTTTTTTTTCATATATAAATGTGAAGGCAAAAAGAAGTAATTAGATTGAATACATGATTGTCATAAAAAAAAGAACAAAATGTTCTTACAGGGATAGCAAACCCCCCCAAAACATCTACAAAAACAGTTGAGTATAATGAGCAGAGTGGTTGAAAAAAAAAGTGAGTGGTTAAAACAATGAACCAGATAAAAGATGTATATGCAGTCAAGACAAAACATCTAAAAACAAATTACAGCCCTTGTTGAATTTGATCATAATGAACTTAAAAAAAAATTGGCTGACATTAACATAATTAAAGTCACCACATCCATCACAAGGTGGTACATAAAACATGATTTTAAAAAAACCAACAAAACACCATATAATGGTTTTGCCCATGGTAATTTTGGTATCTAGTGGTTTTCTATGTAGTATTTTGATTATTTTTGTTTGGAAAATGCCTTTACCCAAGTCGTTCACAAGCTGTACGTGCAGGTACTGATAATAAAAAATCTTTTGACATCGCTGGCAAACTATTAATAAAACTAATAGACTGTAGGTCTATTGAAACAGCGGCAGAAAATACAGAACACACGGCATGATCGCTGACGTTGACAGAAATAGTGCCGAGTAAAACAAACAAACAAAAACAAGCAAGCAAAAAGAAAACATAAACAAAACTTGGTTGAAAAGGAGACAGTGTGATTTCAAAAGTTGTGGGGACATGTCTCCATAAAACCCCTGGGAATTGTGCCACTGGTTCAGACTCATCAATATTATTCATCCTATCCATTATATTTTCTAGGGCTGCCGTCCTCGTTATACATCAGGTCAGTAATACAGTTTATAAGCTTCTTCTCAGATTCCTGTAGATCAGGAACAGGTTCAGAAGGTGCCGGATTTAGATTGCGCCAGGTTCCCCATTGCATTTTCCTTCTTCTTGAAATCACCACCAAAATCGCCCTTCTAGAAACATCATGGAATTTCCCAGTTGGAGGAACATGTGTGTCACAGCTGAATCCAAAATCATTCCATTTATCGCCCTTCATATAAAAATCAGCATGTTCCAGAATCACATTTACTGGATCATTGTTAAGAAATAACTTGTATGCCAATTCCCACCAATCTTCATCCACTTCGTTTATTCTTTGCCAATTTGACATCTGTTGAAAAATATGAAATAAAAATCAACATGATAACAGTTAGTTATGAAGTCAAGTGTTATACTGACAAACTGGTGAATGTCTATGTTTAATGGTTATACTGGTGAATGTCTATGTTTAATGGTTATACTGGTGAATGTCTATGTTTAATGGTTATACTGGTGAATGTCTATGTTTAATGGTTATACTGGTGAATGTTTGTGGCTGTATCATATGATACTGGGCTAGTAATGCTTCTATCATAAATTATCACGCTTTACAGATCATTGAAAACTTACTGTTTGTAACCGATGTCCCGTGAGTTCCTGTAAAAGTTCTGCGTTGATACAGACCTGTCACAGACGACTGTATACTTTCTTTGGAACAAAACCGTTCAGGAAGGATAATAAAGTTTGGTCGAGGGAAGCAGCGTAATGCTAACTTCCGGGTTGGCCTACATATACACGTCATCCCTGCAGGCGTGACTTCCACGTTAGTGTCCTACACGTGAGAAGGGGGACCCCCCCTCTTAACGCAGAGATAAAGTCCATCTCTACAGCGGGGGATTATGAAGCTGTTTATAAGCTAAGTATTATATATGAATCTTTTTTCCACTTTCACTGACGTCGATTTTTATTTCTTATTTATTTATTTGTTTATTTATGTGTTTATGTATTTATTTTACCAGCATCAGTTCTAATCATAATGACCAAACATTCATTCATTTTCAGAATTGTAACCTGGTTTGTGCGCTGGTTTGTTTACATAATGCCACAGATGTTTTTTGTTTGTTTGTTTGTTTTTATGAAAAAAAGTAATTATTTTCTCTATACTAAATGCTAAGCAGAATTTTTTTTGTTTAATTATTACAGTCTTTGATATGTCAGTGATTAACAACAACATTCATTTTGATGCATTCATATTTTTATGCAGTGTCAGATTTAAAAACAACAACAACAACACCTATCACTCAGGCTCATAAAGGACAAATATATCCATGTAAAAAAAAAACTGTCATAGAAATATTATATATGAATATTTTTTTCCACTTGTCACTGACTTTTTTTTTCCCAGCATCAGTTCTGATTATAATGACCAAACATGCATTCACTGTCATGATTTGAACCCGTTACACGCCGGTGTCTTTATATAATGCAAAATCCTCAAAGCTCAGTAACCTTGTGTGACTCGTATGCATGGGGTGGGATTTGTGATTTCCAGTACAATATCATTACTTTCGTTCAAACTGTTCACACACACAATTTTCAGTATATACACACACACACACACACACACACACACACACACACACACACACACACAAAATTATAGCTGCATCATTTATTCAGGTGGTCTGCAGTGCTCTATAATACAACAAAATCAGAAAAAAGGAAAAGCATGGATTTTCCCCATAGGCTAAACCTGAGAAAATAGTACACGTTTTAGAAAAAAAAACATTCAGTGTTTTGAAACCTTGTCAATAAAATAAAAGCCTATTAACACAGAATACTTGATTTTATGCTTAAACGTCACAGGGATTAAATATTGCAGTTTAAATGGGTTTCAATGGGGACCTTTTTTGTCCTTGAGGTCCTGAGTCTAACTATTTTGTCTACCTAGGTTAAAATAGATTTATGAAAGCAAATGAGGGTGAAATATTAATATTCCAATAAAAATACATCCTTTTGCAAAATGTATGCTGTTTGCATTAAAACAGGCAAAATGATTTTTAAAAAAATGAAAAAGATTAAAATGTCCATAAGGACACATGATTAATTTTTTTATGAGTAATCAACTAAAAAACTTGTGTTTATTATACAAATTATTAATTAAGTGTTAATCGAAAATACATTTGATTGTACAGGAAAAGGTCATTTCTCTAACTCTATGTAGTTCATTGGTTGAACTTAATTAGAAGTTGAATTTCATTTGATGCAAACCGTTACTTTTTTTGTTAAGCCTAAACATTTGTTTTTAGAGTATACTTTATCCATAATGTGAGACCATTGCTCTAAAAAGAATAGTTTTTGTGCTTAATATAGAAAAGACTCTTTTGATTTTGTTGTAAAAGACAAACAAACAAACAAAAAAAAAACTAAACATACAAAATTATACATGGCTTATTTGAGTTGTGATCAATCTCAATACTTTCTCTGGTAGTCAATCATCTGTGCCCTGGCTTTTGTGGAAAATCTGTCCATCCTGGTGGCTGAGGAGAAATTTCTGTGAGGACCTGTCATTGACATAAGGTACTGTAAGTATCCAATAAATGAAAAATCATCCAAATGACATCCTGCCATTATTAACATCTAACCATTTTCATTAAAAACTGTCCAACTTGTGCTTCTTCTCTTTTTATTTATTTTTTATTTTATTTATTTTTATCAGTGAGCAGGAGCATTTTGATAGAAGGGTTAAAGAAGAGTGGAGGGAGTCATCGTAGTTCACGGTTTTAATAAATTATAATAATAATAATAATAATAAGTTCTCTTTTTCTTCTTAGATGGCTAAATGGCCCGTGGCATTTTAGAAAGGGGTGAATTGTTTGTCTTCATAAAATGCTATGTAGGACACTGTTCTGTAGCTGTATGACAACCAATAGTGAATATTACAGCAAATATTTAATCGATGGTCCATATGATTACACTGTATGTCTGATGGGCTAAATATTGTTAATATCTGAATCTAACTTTATATATAAATTCACATGTATTTCAATCTCCTGTATATATGAAAACCAACAATGAATGTAAATAGACTACTGTAGATCATTACATTGTCCATCTGATCCAACGGTGTATTATAACTTTTTTTCAATACACAAAATAACTAAATTCAGTTGCAGTTCAGTTGGCTCCTTTAGCACTGATTCTTAAAAGAATTGTTGAATGTGGAAATATAAGGAACCCATTTTTCCCTTTTTGATGCATAACTATTAAATATGACACCAGATACATTTTTTGTTTTTATATCGATGTTTTAAGGTCAAGTTCTATCTTTAAATAAGAATGTTTCCCAGCATTCTATTAATTATGCACTTATTTACACTAATGCATTGTCAATTTTAATAATAGTAGGCCTGTCGATCCATAGCAGTATTTTCCCCCTGTGTATACTACCACTCACATTGATTATCTGCTTAGTTAGATTAGATTAGTCGTTCTCAACGTGGGGGCGCAGAGAGATCAGAAGATCGGAAAACAAATTGTTTTGAAGAAAAAAACACAGACAGGGCATCATTTGTGTACTCTGTGTATTTTATTGCTTTTCAAATAGAATGTGCATAAATGAAAAACCCCGCGTTCCTTCTCCCTCTGTATTTTCTTTTTGCTGATGAGAGGCGGAGCTTAGATGCCTTTTATCTAGCTGTCAGTGCAGACCAGTGTTGGCAACTTAACGACTTTTCAGACCCCTTTAGCGCCTTTTTTTTTTAACTGCCTAGCGACAAATCTAGCGACCTTTCGGAAAAACCTTAGAAACTTTACAAATGTGGCCAGTACTGTCCTGCAAAAGTGCGCGGTCTTGCTTTCCTGCTACACTCACATCTCTCTCTCTGTGTCTGCTCTGTTCAGTGAGAGGTTGAAAGCCTGAGATTTAACAATGTCATGGATAACGAGACGCGCCCTTCATCCCAAACTACATCATTCTTAGATGTGTTTAGAACGCAAGATGAACGGAATGGAACATGTTTTACATGTAAAATAGTCCATGTTATTACAGCCTAGTTCTCTTGTTCAAAGAAGTTATAGTGTTCAGAAACATTTTATATCATGCATGTTCCACACCTGTCTGTTAGATTGTTTTATACAAGTTATAAATGTTATTTTAAAAATCACAAGTTATGAAAAGTAATAAAAAAGTACAAAAACATAAAAGCTAAAAAAATCTATCTATCTATCTATCTATCTATCTATCTATCTATCTATCTATCTATCTATCTATCTATCTATCTATCTATCTATCTATCTATCTATCTATCTATCTATCTATCTATCTATCTATCTATCTATCTATCTATCTATCTATCTATCTATCTATCTATCTATCTACCAAAACAGATTATAGAATAGATTTATATATAGAACGATTTTATATAGAGTTTAGATAATCATTATATTTGCTCTCCTCCAATGGGGGTGTGTGCCACATGATAGGTGAGGCTTGGTGGGGTTTTAGTTACAAAAGGTTGAGAACCTCTGGGTTAGGGCATGGATAGGGTTAAGGTTACTGGCATAGGAAGATTAATGTAAGTCAGTTGGCACGCAGCTAACTCTTTTAAAGCATTTCTCAAGCCATAACATAACAATGATGCAATCAGTATTTTAATGCAAAAAAACTAACAAAAACAAACAAAAAAAACCCCAAATCATAACTGGATCATTGTGATTTGTTCCGGCTAGATTGAACACAACTGCTCTAGTAGCTCTAGTGAACACCAGGGAGAGACAAAACACCACGATGGAGCCATAAGAGCGAACAGTGTTATATACAGAAAATACAGTTTAATAATAAAATGCTTTGTATGTACTATTATAGTATACACCAATCCAAAGCTGAGTTGTTTATTTATTTGGAAATATACATCTGGTGCAGACTTGGTTGTGGAAAAACATTATCAGGATTAAATCAGGACTAAACACACACTGTATAGAGGTGTTTTTTTTTCTAAGGGGAAAAAAAGTGTTCTGTAGGAAATGTCTGTAAATCTCTTTGCTCTCTCTGCAACCTTTGTCACATTTTACACTTAGCTGAAATCTTGACCCCCAGCAATGTTACATTAATCAGTAACCAGTTTACAGGCCATAGTGTTCATGAATTCAACCTTTAACCTCTTGCAGCTCGGTGCTGATAAACTGCTGGCCTGCTGCTCCACCAAATCCCCAGTTTTAAATGATAAATGAACACATACACTGTTTATATAAAGTGGATAAAAAGGAGTTAATTCAACACTTGAGATTTCACTATGGGCCCCAAACGTGTCTACAGATTTAGCCACAATGTTAAAGCATAACCTTCAGGTTCTGGCACCTTAGCACTAGACTGGAAGATTTTGTAGTAAGGTTTAAAGAAAAAATAATAAAATAGTGTTATTATAGCACATATTACAAAAAAATGCTTACAGGGTATTAAAGTTAACACCTGTGTAATAGAGTCAGGTTTAGATCATTGGTCAGGATCTGTGGATCAAACATCCAAAGATGCATGATTTGATATTTTTCCTGAGCTGGACAAGAGGAAACCCTCTGGACTGAAATGACACAGTGACGCACTCCCTGTGTGTTGGAATAGCTGTGTTTGCTAGAGTGTGACACTTCATTTAATGGGTGTCAGTTAACACGGCTGTTTGGATATTCCGTGTGACACTGTGTGGTCAAAGATAAGTGTGTGACAGTGTGCTCTGTGACTCTGTACATTGTATCTGTGTGTGTGTGTGTGTGTGTGTGTGTGTAGGTAGGTAGGTGTCCATAGGTGTGCACAGGCATGACGATCGTTTAAATAGAGCCAGTGATCACGAAGAGGCCTTTGATCATTTGAGTTAGATGTCTCAGGGAATATGAATCAGTGTATGTGATTTCCTCTAGCAGCTGTTCTGAACACCTGAACTCCTTCCACCTCTCATCCCCCTCTCCCCTTCTCCTTCAGCCTTTAATTTGGGAGTGAGAGAGGCAGATAAACATGTCCTTGAGGCCCACAGGAGAATGTGAGGAATGCTGCCTGTAGAAGTGTTGTTTTTCTCTACTACTACTACTACTACTACTACTACTACTACTACTACTACTACTACTTGTTGTGGAGTTTTATGCTCATGCTAGCATTAGGAACTTATAGTCACAACACACATTCACACACACATACACACACACACACACACACAAAATAAAAACCAACAACAAAAAACAAATTTTACTTGTTAAATTGCAGCTTTTTGATCAATAAAAGAAAACTCCACCATACTTATCTATGGTATCATTTTGGGTCATAAAACCAACTGTAAAGTGCTCATCTAGGTGTCAGCTTTAACGCACTTTGGTTTAATGACCAAGTCCAGTCAAGTCAAGACCAATGACCTATTGAAGTTAGAAACATGTATACCAATATGTAACTTTAGAGACGGTCCCTTAAAACCGAACGTTCAACATCAAGCCAACTTTATGCCAGTCTGCTAGGTTCATCTTGTGAGACCCGGATGTGAATTTTTGCTGCCTGAATTTGTGAAGTTGAAAAATAATGTGTTGAAATATTACCTGATGATTAATGAAGATGGTATTTTAACAGCTCAATATTTTTGGAACTGTATTTTAGGAAGGTGAATGTGTGCACTGAATTTTGAATGCTGGAATTTTGTTTTCAATCAAAATATATAAACACAATGAATTGCAAAGGAAACTAATTCAAGTACTGATGTTGCTGTGTTTTTATTTTTAATTTTTTCGATTTTGTGTCAAATTGCTGGGCAGAAAATTTCAAGTACTGTATTGCCTTGACATTTGGCACTATTATACATAAAGATCAAGACGAGATCAACACCAAACATGGTGGGGTCTATATCAAGACCGAGACAAGATGCTCAGATGTGTTAATTTGCTGATTATAGTGTCTTCCTAACCTGGCATGTATTTTCTCTTGAATTGAAGTGCACAAGTCATGCTAAGGTTAGCCCATTCTTCTAGCAAGTGCTGCAGAATATCATAGTCCTTTAGAATTCTACCATAATTTTCTATCATTGCATTTTGGAACATTTGTGGAATTTATAACTCCACATGCAGAGATAGATGTTTACATTTTGTACTGTAACAAGAACATTACAAAGTACTTGTACAGTTCATAGAAAGGATGAGATGGTTTTGGGTGGTGCTGAAAAAATATCCCCAGTCCTCGTAGACCAAGGAAGATCGAATAAAAGTTCACCTGAGTTTATGACAAGACGGAAACCATTGATTTGTGGTCTCAAGACCAAGACTGGTCTTGTACCAAAACACTAATTTTGTCAGTAACTCAACAAGCTGTAATTATTTATTTTATTTTTGCCTATTTAACATCAAAAGATGAAAAAATGAGGCTGGTGATTGAATGACTGTTCATTGCTGTGATAATGAAACTTGTTTTTCGGAAGTTCCAGAACATGAAATGTAACTATAAACAAATAGAAAGTACGTGTAGTGTTGCCATTTAATTAATATAAAAGGTCATAATTGACAAATAGCTGTGCTATAAGAGCTGTGCATGCTGTGCTTGACACCTTGTGCCATGCTGTTATTAGAAAATAATCTACCTCGGGTGGCAACAGTAACTCTGGTTAGCATCAGACCACGTTATACTACCTGTTGTTGTTGTTTATTTTCAATATTGCAGCTTGCAGTTTATGTTGATTTCCCCAAAGAGGTTAGTCATCCTTACCAAATAATATATCCAACTTATATTGTTGAGATAATGATGTACGTTATGTTGGCCATGTCTAGCTGCTGCAGTGATATTCTCATCAGAAAGCCGCAGATTATTTAATATCCTTTAAAACATTTTTTATTTAATTCCTTAAATATGCATGACAATTGTGTGATAGTAGCTAACTAACAAAGCTGGCTGTGTATGTTGAACTACGCCAATGACAACACCTCGGCGCTAGTCAGATATTTATGCTTAGCTAAAAAACCCCAACAGCACCCTCTCTCTGCAGTGCTTGCTAGCTTTAGTTAATCATTTCACATTTTTAAGGATTTAAACATAAATAAGGAGCATGAGATAGGGCTGTCTTGAGTCCAGCCTTGAGGTGTCTTCTGTATTATCTTGGGCTTATCTTCTACATTTGTACTTGGACTTGTCTTGGTTTTGGGCTTGGTCTGAACTGAGAGCTTGAACAGAGCTTGTGTTGTCTTTTTTGACATCATTTCATCTTCTAGAAAGCATAGCTACATTATTGGGTCCTGACATTCATGTGGTTGTTACTTTGTACTACCTACCTAAACATTGTTGCAGACCAAGTATACACTCCTTCATGGCAACAGTATTCCCTAATGCAGTGGCCATGACAAAGAGTTCAAGGTGTTGACTTTGGGCCTCCAAATTCCCCAGATCTCAGTAAGAGCAATCGAGCATCTCTGACATCTGTGCTGGAAAAACAAGTCTGATCCATGGACTCCCCATCTCACAACTTACAGGATCTTCTGCTAATGGCTTGGTGCCAGATACCACAGCACACCTTCAGAGGTCTTGTGTAGTCCATGCCTCGACAGGTCAGAGCTGTTTTGATGGCACAAAAAGGATGCAATATTAGGAAGGTGGTTTTAATGATATGGCTGTGTTCAGTCTCGACTCTTACTTTTGGACTCGATCTTGACATGGTTTCAACCTCCTTGAGTATCCATCTTGACTATATCTTGGCAAGTCCTCATCCTGGACAAGATTTTTGTAAGTAATGTAAATATCCATGTAGCTGATTTCACTCAACAGTGCAGTGTCTATGATTTGAGGGTGGAGCAGCTTGACAAGGGGATGCATGCCTGCCAGCACAACAGAATCTGAAAACCAGAAACAAATAATTACAAACAAATGTCCTTGTTTTGAAGAGCCAATTACCATATCAATGATAACAGTATCATTCCTCATCATTTATTTTTTTTGCTTGTATATTTGTTTTTAACAGATCCAAGATTTGCTATAATCTTACTTACAGCTCACTGTTATCTGACCTAGGAAAATGTACTTGATGATTATCTTTATTCAATAGCATGCTTTGATAAACATCTGTTCCTTTACCAGGGATAAAGGGAACACACTGATAACACCCTGAGCTCTTTATAAGTTCATGAGACAACAATGATTGGTACACAATAGTAGGCACTGTTCTCTGGCTACATGCTAAAGCATGTCACAATTTAATTGGTTATTGGAAAGCCAGTTATCCGTGGAAACAAATGAATCCACTGAGTAGTGGATTAGGGAGAGCATGCCTAGTTACGTCAACATTTTATAGAGCGAGCTGATAAATGGAAAAACGGCAATTATTCCTTACAGTATGGCACATTATTGTTTTATAAACAGTGCTACCGTATCCTAGGAGACTGTCCAAATTTTATGCCTGCTAATGGAAAAAGGTCATGTCCTTCACAATTAGTACCTTTGTGGTGTATGAGGCGGCTACAACAGTAATTACGATCATTAAACTCAACTGTTAGTTAACTGAGTCGAGGTGACCATTTTCTAACCCTGTTTAAAGCAAAACACAATGAATCATACCAGTGTTGTCTTATGTAATAATGTTCCATAATGTATTCGAGTGTTTCCAGATAAACTACCATCAAAGAAATAACACCGTAAATCGCATGCAGTGCATTCCCAAAGTATTTGTACCTCTATAAATGCTCCTCTTAGTGCGACCTGACCCGAAAATTAATTCATTTTTACTGATCAGTGTGCAGAAAAAAAGTCTTGTAAATCTGCTTGTATGTGTAAATATTACATAAGTGCGATACTTAAGCTTGAATTCTTTACTGAAAATTCTTTACTGAGTTGAAGTAAAAGACTATATTTTTTTTTCCAATTTTCTAAATGATTAAGGATCACACGTGTTGTATAAAAAGAGATGTATAAAGTGATAAATATATATGCATATTACAAGCCAAATAACTGGTAACAAAATATGTTTACTAAATTGTAAGAAGCTGTCTTGATTTTGAGAGATTGCTAATGAAATGGAAATGAATTGTCTAATTTTAACAGAATCACATAAAGAAGCAAAAAGTGTGATAAGCAACGGTTCTAAGGAGCACTGTTCTACCTGTGTTTGGTATTTCTTTATTTTTCTGAGAGAACTATTTTTATTTTATATAAAGGTGTCTTGTTTGATTATATGACATTGTTTTGATGGTAAAAAGTGACAGAACATGTTGTTTTCAAAAGCAATATTCACCCTTTAAGCATTCAGTCCTTTTATGATGTGTACTCATGCGATGTCATGACATGCCTACCGTTTCTGTAGATCATCCCTGAGATGTTTCCAGAACTTGATTAAAGTTAATCTGTGGTAATTTCTGTTCATTCGATTTGGAAAGGCACACTAATATCTATAAAGCCCTACAGCTAACAATGCATGTCAGTGCAAAAGAACAAGCCTTGAAAGACAAAGGAGTTGTTCGTTGATCTCAGTGAAAGGAGTTTGTACAGGCACAGAGCTTGGGATAAGCATGGAGAAAAATCTATATTGCTCAGGATCAACAAGACTCTTCCTAGAGTTGGCCATTCAGCCAACCAGAGCAAATGTGGAAGCAAAACTTGCAGTCAGGAGCACCCGAAGATCACTGTAATAAAACTCCAGAGGTCTTGTGTGGAAATGGAGAACCTGTGAGAAGCACAATCATTGCTGCAGAACTCCACCAATCATGGTTTTAGTTTAATTCAATAGATGGAAACCATGCCTTCAAATGTACATTTGAGATGTCAGAGGATTCAGGACTTCAGGACAGGTTTCAGGACAAATCTATGAATGCTCTGGGGTGGGCCAGGACTGGAAGCTGATAAAAAATATCTGATCAGCATTTGGTAAAGGACTAAAGTGCTGTTGCATCGGCCCCTTCAGGCAGAAACTAACCAAGGACTAATTCCCACTGGTCCCATTATCTTTATTTGAATGGCATTGTGAGTAATGTAGGGTAGTCCAAGTGAAAAATAGAGTAGCATGTCTATGAAAGAAGCTAGCACCAAAAATACTCTTGATTTCATTATGAAATGAATCGTGGACACCAATCACATATCAATTATAAACACTAATATGCAAAACCTGGTGGTTATCCAGATTTTCTCCATCTTCCCCAAAACATGCTGGTAGGTGGACTGGCTAGTCTACGTTCCACCTAAATTGCGAGCATGTGTATGCATGCTGTCCTGTGATGGCCTGGCTTCACATCCAAGGTGTATTCCTGCTTAGTGCCCAGTGTTCCCGGGATAGATTCCCGACCAGGATAAAGCATTACTGAAGATGAATGAATGAATATTGATCTGCAAGTTATTCACATCTGATTATTTTCAATTGCCAAGATTTCATCTAAGAGCTGAGTGAGGAATCTGAATACGTGTGTTGAGAATTGTTTTCTGGATTGGCAATAAAGTGAATTTACTTTTAGAGTAAGGCTGTTATGCACAAAATGCGAGGAAATTAAAGACTCTCTGAATGCCTTATATTTACTTAAAAAACAACACACTACAGTTTTTCTCAGTGGCCAAATTCTCAAATGGTATTTTCATATTTTTAAAGCAACAGTGTAAATCTCAACACCACTGGTCACTTGTTCACAACAGAGGCCGGTCCCTGAGCACAGCCTAATGTGAACCAGTCCACAGTGTCTTCAAATGTCTAAACATTCTGCATAGAAAACTGGTACATACTTACTCAGTACTGGAAATGTCAAGGATTCTGGTTACAGCAAAACAACAAATAAAAGTCTGAAACATTTTGTCAGAAACATGCTGTAAGAAATGCATAAGGTATAGTGTACAGCACAGTCTATTTGTGAAGTCGAGTGTGTAGGACTAGGTGACTAATATAATGCTAACTGAGAGAGATCCAGTTTTAGTGCAATGCTAGACGACAGTAACGTCCTTCAAAATATCAACTTGGACCGTATTTCTACAATAGAGTATTGAGGAGAAGTCAGATGACAATGAAACAGCTGTACAATGTACCATTTTTCAAGAAACTGTGACCGTGAAAGAGCTGTGGCACTACACTGTAGTATATTGTAGAGTATTATGTGTTTTCTTTAATTATGGCCTATATTTATGTATTGAAGTTGCAGAGAAGAAAAGAGAACAATTGTACTTTGCTATAGTTCTATGATTCTATAGTGAAACCGATGTTATATTTTGTTTACTGTATTATAGAGAATAATGGAACTGGAAGGAAGTGAAATCTCACACACCCTTGTGTTTGTGAATGAAGTAGTTGTAGTTGTACAAGGACAACATGGGGACAATATAGCAGTGTGTGCCACAATATCTGAGAATGGTGTGAGTACACATATTCTCAATATTGGCCCAGACAACACCCAGAATCTCTCAACATTTTTGGACACCCTTTACAGAGATTTTATTCCTGACAATGAAAGAGGTTTGGTAAGAAATGACTTGCTAAAATGTGTATTTGTCTGGGAAGTGTAAGCTTCCATCGTACAAATGTCATCAGGGAATCGTTTGCTGTCCACCAGAGAATGCTGATGGAATTCCATCCAGCATATTCTTGATTCCTGAATCCGGAGGAATTTTGTGCATGAAGGTGGAATGTCTAAGATCATCGACCTCAAGACTGCAATGGATGTTGCTTTTCATGACATCACAGCAGAACATTGCAGAGGAAGGTTGTAGCATGCAAAAAGATCCCCCCCACCCCCATTGCATTGCAAGGGAAAATATCAGGTGTGAGTCAGACAGGAGGGACAGGACATCCAGTGAGGTGGAGTCTTTAGTGTAGCACTGTAGCGTTACAGTACAACCCCAATTCCAAAAAATAAAATAAAAGTAAAATGTAAATATAACAGAATGTAATGATTTGCAAATCTCATAAACCCATATGTTATTCACAATAGAACATAGAAAACATATGGAATGTTTAAACTGAGGAAAATTTTGAATTTGATGGCCACAGCACGTCGGGAGAAACAAAATGCTGTAAAAGTAAGTGTTACTAAAAAGAAACCTTTTGCAACTAATTAGGTTAACTGGCAACAGGTCAGTAACATGATTGGGTATAAAAAGAGGATCTCAGACAGGCAGAGTCTCTCAGAAGTAAAGATGGGATGGAATCCGGATTGAAGCATGTGTTGCACTAAAACCTGTATATACCTTTCAGCATTTATGCTGCCTTTCCAGATGTGCAGGCTGCCCATTACATAGGCACTAATGCACCCCCATAACATCAGAGATGCAGGCTTTTGAACTGAGAGCTGATAAAAAAGCCGGATGGTCCCTCTCCTCTTTAGTCCTCTTTACTTTAAAGGACTCAGCCTCCATAGTTTCAAAAAGAGTTTAAATTTTGATTCGTCTGACCACAGAACAGTTTTCCACTTTGTCTCAGTCCATTTTAAATGAGCTTTGGCCCAGCAAAGACAGCAGAGTTTCTGTATCATGTTCACATATGGCTTCTTCTTTGCATGATGGAGCATTAACCAGCGTTTGTGGATGGCACAGTGAACTGTGTTAATTGACGATGAGTTCTGGAGGTGTTTCTGAGCCCATGCAATATGATTTTTATCATCGGGCATGCAATATTGATTTTTCGGTTGGCGTAGGGTTGGCGGTTTGATTCCTGGCCCGCATGACTCCACATTCCGAAGTGTCCTTGGGCAAGACACTGAACTCCAAGTTGCTCCCGATGGCAGGTTAGCGCCTTGCATGGCAGCTCTGCTACCATTAGTGTGTGAGTGTGTGTGAATAGGTGAATGAGACACAGTGTAAAGCGCTTTGGATACAGCATGATTTTTTTCCCATTTTAATCCATTTTTCTCTGATGGGTTGGCACCCTGTCCAGAGTGTCCCCGGCATTGGGCCCAAGTCACCTGGGATAGGCTCCAGACTCCCTGTGACCCTGTGTAGGATAAGTGGTACAACAGATGGATGGACGGATGGATGGATGGATGGATGGATGGATAGATGGATAGACGGATGATTAATTTTTGCTCTCTAATTTGATGTGTCATTTTTCTGTTTACCGTATTGTATTAAAAATTAAAAGTTACATGGAAATGTGAGTGGCCTTTTTGCTGTACAAAGTATACAAACTTTGTACTGTTGAAATGTGCATCTGAATAGTATTCAATTTGATACCCAATAGCATTCAGTTATCTAGTGAAAAAGGACATTCTGGTACAGTAAGGATTCAGTGTCAATGAAAAAGTAGAACAAGACTGAAATTTGCATATTTATGTAAGGAACACTTCCAGGTGCACTGGCATAGTGACAAAATATCTAAACATCTTGCCCACCACTACATACACAATGACAAAATAACTCATTTTTAGAGGCACTGGCTAACTTTCTGATTTAATAACTACATTCTAAAGCATGAGTTAAATGGCTTGGATGAATTATAGCCTTTTGCAGGTGAAGTATAATGTTGTGTGGTCCCATATAAGCTGTTTTGACTTGGCTGTACCTAGAGCAGTGGTCATCAACCTTGTTCTTAGAGATCTACCTTCCTGAAGACTTTAATCATTGCCTTAATTCGTTGTGTTGTGTTAGATTATGGTTGGAGATGAAACCTGCAGGTAGGTAGATCTCAAAGAGGGTTGTTGACTGCTGACTGTGAGTTTTGAGAACGTTAAAACTTTTTTAAGCAAATGAGTCAAAGCAATTAAGGAAAAACTGTATTATATAGTTGAGCTCATTCCTATTATCTGGCTACATTTAAATGCATGCTGCTCCACTGAGTTGCCACTGTTTGCAATACACAAGTGTACACTAGTTTAAAGCCACCAAAACAGTATGCTGTGTCCATTAGCCTACAGAGCTGCTCCAAAATAGTGCTCTCATCATCAGCTTCTCCAAACCTCGCTTTTCTTCAAGAGAGGATGGAGAGGTTTGTGTGTGGTGGGGTCAAGATGACCGAGCTCGACCCTGTGGGTGCATAAACACTCTGATAGAATGGCTAAAGAGATTAGCCTGTTCCCATCAAACAAGGCCTTCTCCTTTAGAAAAGGCATTGTTAAATGTGTGGTCTTAAGTATTTTATTTATTTATTTTTTGGCAAGTGCATTACAATGTCTTCTTCCACACAATGCCAGTGTGTGTGTAAATATTTCTCCATCTCTTTCTCTTGCCTTACAGATTTTAACAGTGCCTGCACGCTGATTGAAGAACAATGTGGCTGTTGTTGGTTGGGAATGGTGTGTGAAGAGGAAAGTAAACGCACTGAGAGGAAACCTCTCCTAGAGTTCATTAGCTAAACAAGCAGCCAGCGACGAGAAGCTGCTCCTCATCTCTCTGTTAATCATGCCTGGCCCTCACACACAGTCTCTGTTTCTTTATCCGTCTACCATTGTCTATCCATGCTTTGTTTGTATTTGGAACACATGGTGGTCTGGGTATGTTGCTATAACCACAGTCGGGTTGGCACGTGCGTTTTCTTTAAGCTCTTAGACTGGATTCCTTAAACCAGTCACCTGTTATGAAGGGAAAAAGTATAGAGAACAGATGCGAGGTGGAGTGAGTGTGTATGTTGGTTTAGTACTACTAGGTTGCACACCTGTCCATTGATAACAAACGGCTAAGCCTAAAAAAACTGTTAGGCATAGATTCAGAAAAAAGGGGCACCCCAGGAATGACTAGCTGCATGAAGAAAGAATGGGAGAGAACAATACACTGACGAAACGTTAGAAGGTCAAGTCTGTTTATGATCTAATGTTATACCAACTGTAAATAATACATGCCTTGAGAAAAATCTGGGACCTTATTCTATCTTGAGGTTGATAATCTCCAGACATGCTTTAGTAAATACAATCTCTATATGCCTGTGTCAGTGTTGGGTCAAACTTAACACTCTACTTTCAGAGACAGTCGAGACTGAAAGATTGTGGATTGGTAAGGACATGTCTCTGTTTTTGCTCCTAAACAGCTCCAGTGAATCTAATCTACAAACACTGACATCTTTCAATCTCTTCTCCACTTCTCAATCACCTCCTTCAGCTGATTGTATTCTTGGTTACACTCCTGCTGTTATGTCTTTCCAGTATGACTGTCTCGTATGTTTCCAGCCAAATGTTGCAGAAAACTCAACTCAAAAATGCTTTGTGTTTCCATCAAATAAATATAAGTGATACAACATGTTGACAACGATGTCAAATTGCTGTGGTATAAAAGGAATAAAACACATTGCTGTTATAGGAAAATAATGTATGAAGACATGGTGTGGTATCAACAATAGCTAACAATCAAATGGGCAAGCAAGGTATAGACAGGAAAATTTTAAAAGAAAACTGGTATATCTGTTATGCCGTGAGAGCCATTTTGCTGGCATTGTTTGATTCCACTTTCTCCTTAGAAAGAAAAGTTACTGCAAATCAATGCAAAGTTCTTCTTACTGATCACCTTTATCCTTATGTGTTATTGTAGAAAAACATTTCTATTCTGATGGGTGTTGACAGTGTCCCAAACCACAGGTCACTGGATGGTTTGATGAGTAGAAAAAATATGTAAATCATATACTATGACCTTCACTGTCACCAGATGTAAACACTTATGATAGATTTTGGACTACTGTCATTAATTACCATAGGTATCACAACTTAGATATATTGTTTTCTGTGTATTTGTTTTGGGGAAACCTAATGTACCTTTTTTTGTGGAATTTGTGCTTAAATGAATTTAAATTATGCTTAACACCCAGTTTCCTCTCTTTGTCTTTCTGTCTCTAATCCCTCCCTCACCTTTTCCTGTCACTCATTGTGTCATTCTCACAGTCTTTAAGTCATCCATTACCCAATCTATAGTCATATTCTAATAGTCCTTTGGCCTCCTACTGACCTCCTCCTATTTGGTCTTCTCTCGTTTCACTCCACTCCCATTATACATCACTCACCCGCCCGCTTCATCCCACGTTCCGCTAACAAGAATTTTGCAACAACCCACTATTAAATATTTACCAGGTTCCTACTCTAAACTGTCCATTGATATGTAGCGATAAGCTATCCACCAAGCCACTTTTCAGATGGTACTGAAAAGTGGTGGATGTGGTTAGGAAGAGAGCTATTGCCACATATTGCTTAATCAATGTTTTGATTATTTATGGTCATGTGGTAATTATGATTATTTATGGCTATTGATGTGATTGGTAATGGTATTAATTGCAGGTGAGTTATGGTTAGAGAGATAAACACTGCTGTCCCCTTGCTCTTTCTATTCAATACTTGCTTAAAGGGAGTGATAAGGAGTAAGAGAGAGTAAGTCTATGTATGCTGTGGCTGTGGATGGTCGGTGTTTTTAATCTATTACACATACCCCTCACCTGGCCCCTTGGCTCTCTCTCCCAGGGCAAATACCTGAGCACATTCCTCATCACAGCCCTTTTCCTTGTGAGCAGACCCCCCCAATCACTTGAGTCTGGTTGTCTATCTTATCTCAGTTTACTCGTTCCTGTTACTGTACAGTCTTTCTGTATCCTGAATTGTACTCCATTCCTCCATCAATCTCTCATTCTCTTTCTCTCTATCTCTATCTCTCTCTCTCTCATTCTCACACTGTCTTACACATACTATTACTGCTCAAGCACTTTTAGTGCATCAGTATGCAACGAATAAACCTGGTCCAGCTGCTCCTGGTCTCCTCAAAAAGCCTCAGTGTGTGAAAGAAACACATGGTCCCAGGCTGTTCTCAATGTCTGTCTGTCAGCTCTGGTATCTCAAAGCTCTGCTTCAGCTCTTTACAGTAATACTGTGACACTGGGAACATGGCCTGCTGCAGCACTCAAGGAGAATCCTCACGGGAGCACAAACACACACACACACACACACAGAATGCTAATGCTAGAGTTGAAGTGAGGACACTAGAAGTTTGAGACCTCTAAACCAAAAAACATTGGGAATGAGCTGCCTCATTGTTTAGAGGGGTAGGGTGTGCGAGATATACACTAGAAAGGATATATACACCATAACTTTAAAACCACCTGCCTAATATTGTGTAGGTTCTCCTTGTGCTACCAAAACAGCTTTGATCTGTCAAAGCATGGACTCCACAAGACCTCTGAAGGTGTGCTGTGGTTTTTGTCACCAAGATGTTAGCAGTAGGTCCTGTAAGTTTTGAGACCTCCATGGATCCGACTTATTGTCCAGCACATCCCACATATGCTTGATCCGATTGACATCTGTGGAATTTGGAGGCCAATTCAACACCTTGAACTCTTTTTCATGTTCCTCAAGCCATTCCTGAACAATTTTTGCAGTGTGGTGGGGTGCAATATCCTGCTGAAAGAGGCCACTGCAATTAGGGAATACTGTTGCCATGAAGGGGTGTAAGGAGGGTCTGCAACAGTGTTTAGGTAGGTGGTACATGTCAAAATAACATCCACATGAAAGCCAGGACCCAAGGTTTCCCAGCAGAACATTGCCCTGTCCCTGGTCCACTGGTTGTCCTTCCTTGGATCACTGTTGGTAGGTACTGACCACTGCATACCCGTTGTTTTGGAGATGCTCTGAACCAGTCATATAGTCATCACAATTGGGACCTTGTCAAAGTCACTCAGATCCTTATGCTTGTGCATTTTTCCTGCTTCCAACACATCAACTTTATCAACGGTCTGTTCACTTACTGCCTAATATATCCCAACATTTGCCAGGTGCCACTGTAAGGAGAACCAATGTTATTGACTTCACCTCTCAATGGTTTTAATGTAATGGCTGATCAGTGTATAGCATGTACAGTAGGGGAAATAAGTACTGAACGCATCATTTGTTTCAATAAATATATTTCCAATGAGGCTATTCACATGAAATTTTCACCAGACTTTGGTATTAACTAAAGAAATCTGGAAATATAAAGAATTCACAACATTAAAGTCCATTAATAAAGTTATGTGTAATAAAATGTAATGAAACAGGATAAAAATGTATTGAACATGCTAAGAAAAAGGTAAGGCAAGGAACCAGCTGAAGTCTGTAAGTAATTATACCCCCGAATCTGTGCAAATTAATATCAGCTGGGTTTGTAAATTGATGGTCTATAAAAAGGCTTTTTGTTTCCAAGGTGTCACTAAAGAAACATCTCATGATGTGCAAAAGCAAAGAGCTCTCCCAAGACCGTCTCAACCTTATCGTTGCAAAACATATTAATGGACTCGGATACAGGCGTATTTCAAAACTTCTGACTCCTCCAGTAAGCACCATTGGAGCCATTATCCACAAGTGGATGCAACATCACTCCATTGTCAACCAGCCAGACACAGGAGCTCCTTGCAATATTTCTGCCAGGGAGTCAGAAGAATAGTCAGAAGAGTAGCCCAAGAGCTGAGTAAAAAGTATTTCATAAAAATATTTTTTTTGATAAGTTGACAAAAATAATTATGAGTTTCTTGATGATATGAAAATCTGATGATCGATGAACTAACATGTGCTTCAGTGGAAGGTAAAAGACTCATGGAACATCTGACCTTTTGTACAATGGAAGTAACACAGTCAATATAATAAATTAGCTTACATTTAAAAATGTCATCTTGAATACTGAATAGACGCAATGTTTCACATTTTCTGTTTCTTTGTGTTTATTTCAAGTTTTAAATGAAAAAATAAAATAAAATAAAATAAAATTCCAGATTTTCAATGTGCTTACAGACTTTTGGATCCCAATGTAAATATTCCACCATTTACACTGCAAGAGACTGTTATGAAGGCCCATGTAGGTTGCCTTTAAATAAAGTATTACTGGGCAACGCATCATTAAAGCAGGGTGGAAATAATGAAGTACAGTTGAGACGTAATAATCACATAGCAAGTAGATGAGTATTAAAAAGTAAATAAATAGTAACTGAATATTAAAAGTATAGAGTGTTCCAAAATTCTGGAACCAATGAGAGTCAAACAACATATGCCTTATTTAGTTTTTTTTATTGGCTTAGTGGTTAGCACGTTTGCTGAACTAAAATAATAATGCTGATATTAATTTACTATTAAACATGCAGGGTTTTTTTTGCATTCTCAGGCCCAGGATAATGAACTTAAAAGAGGATTTTATTGAAGATGCCGTTTTGTGTACATCATGAAGAGGTCGAGTACTGCGGGTTTTCAAAGTGTCTAGCCAGCTATGATCACTTATTCAGTGTGTTATTTGCATGTACCCCTAATTGAGTCTGAATAAAAAGCCCTGCACCTGTGAGCTTACCCAGTGTTCAGTAACACCAGTGTAACAGACAGGCATTTAGTGCAACATATTCACTTGCCTGAGGCCATCCACTACTACCATAATAGAGAAGGTCATGCTTCCCTGCCTTATGATAAATGAATGACTCTTTATTTCATATTTCATCACAGGCTGAGCTTTCTCCTTTGCAGCTGTTCCTTACATCGGGCTGAGTTCTGGAGCAGCAGGGCAGAACACACGGCATTTCATGAATAACAATGTAGACGGGGAGAGCGCGGAGACAGCAAGAGGGAGACGAGGTGGGGAGGTAGATGCCTAATGTTGTCTCCAGGCTAATAGGATGTAGATGTCATTGGGTGCCTGGATATTCTGCATGAAGGTGTTTGTTTCTTCTCTTCGTCTCGCTTCGACTAGGGCTGTAGTTATGACCATATACAGTAACATGATGAGTAAACCTTAAATAGTTCTTATGCTACACCACTATGGATAGATGAAATAATGTTAATAAAAAAAAAAGTAATAAAAAAATAGGGCGCATTGTGGCTTAGTGGATAGCACGTTCGTCTAACACCTACAGGGTTGAGGGTTCAATTCCCACCATGACCCTGTGTGTGCGGAGTTTGCATGTTCTCCCCGTGCTGCAGGGGTTTCCTCCGGGTACTCCGGTTTCCTCCCCCAGTCCAAAGCATGGTAGTCTGATTGGCATGTCTAAACTGTCCATAGTGTATGAAAAGGGGAGTGTGAATGTGTGTATGTGATTGTGCCCTGTGATGGACTGGCACCCTGTCCAGGGTGTACCCCGCCTTGTGCCCGATGATTCCTGGGATAGGCTCCAGGTTCCCCGTGACCCTGAAAAGGACTAAGCGGTAGAAGATGGATGGATGAAACTGTATTTTGTGTTTATTCAGGTTGCCTTTGTTTTATCTAAGATTTTGTTTTAATTTCTGAAACAATTTAGTATGAGATATACACAAAAGCAGAAGAAACTTTTTCATAGCACTGTACTTTTTACAACTGTAATTCCTTTCTATATCGCGTTTAAATAGGCTAAATAGGTGGCAAAAAAACCCCTCTGCAATTTATAATCTGGAAATTACAGTAACTGGAAATATGGCAATCCAATATATGTTGTGTTATTATTGACTACATAATACTTTCAACCATTGCACACTGTTGCCATATGGCAACAATTTACCAACTACTCGCCCTATTAAAAAAAAGTATTATATATATACTTATATAAATACTATAACTAATTCAAGTAATAATCCATTCAAACATTTTTGTTAATGTAAATGTAATATTTCCTGCAGTAAAAGGTTAAGAAAACAGCCATACAGACACAGCATGCACGGATGATTTATATTCTGTCTGTGTGTGGGTTTTTTTTTGCGTGTACACATTCAAATTTGGCATACAGTGGACTGCATTATCATATGACTTTCAGCACTTCCTTAACTCACACTGTATTGTGTCAATTATGTTATATTACAAAAACAAGACCCAAATATCTGATTGGTTATTAATTTCCACAAAACCCCCTGGCTTCCACATGGATTAACTAAAATAATGTATTCATTGCAGTTTGTTTTCCAAGTGAATGAGAATCCAATCTAAACACAGAGCAAAGCAGCTGTGGACTCAAGGGCTTGTTAATATCTCTCAGAGAGTCATGGTATTTGAACTCATAACCTTCTAGTCAGTGGGACAGAACATATGACCTTTTTTTTTTTTGCTTGTGAATGAAGATAAGAGCATATGTTGCCTGAACTCTGACACGGAAAGAAACGGCTGTATTTCCTCATTATGGTCTAAAGGGAAACTCCACCCTGAAACACATTAAACATGTTTTTATATTTGTGATGTGTTTAACCTATTCCTGTTTTTAATCGCATTTCCTCCCATTTTGGTCTTTGAAAATATCCACCATATAGCTAGCTTTCCCCAACACACAACAGCCAGCAGCCAGGGAGCGTGAGCACTAGAATGGGCTTCCTTTTTATATTGAAATGTGTTTATAGACATGTTGGTCTGTTTTCACTGTGGTTAACAGTTTCCTACATTAACCACAATGCCAGTCGCCTACCTGCTGGCATCAGTGCGAATCTTGCTGCATTCATGGTGCTAATTTGCAAGTTACAATGACGCAATTTCTCACCTCAGGACTTTCAATGTGTGAAGCACGAAAAAAAACAAAAAAACAAAACATGGACACCTCCATGAAAGCATGTCTTTTGTTTGCTCTGTCAGAGCACGTAAAACTCATAAAAAGCTACTTTACTTTAACTGCCCTTTTACAGTTACAGCCCTGAGTGGCTGCTGATACTGTTCTACTGTAGTGAATTTTAAACATTCATGCAACATTTTGGACTGAAATTGCAGCACAGCAACAACAGCGGACAATAGCATGTAGCGTTAGCAACAAACTATCGAGAAGCAAAGCAACAAGCTAGCTAACGTTGGTCACAACGCTAGTGTTTCATTTGATTACTTTCTGAAAACTGATTATTATGGACAGTGTTATGGATTCAACCAAGTATCCTGTCTGTATATTAACTGATCTAAAGCTAACACTGCTATAAAATCATTGAAATGTAGAGAAGGGGTTCGCTATTCTGTTCAGTGTGAGCAGCTATGTTGATTTAACGTCACTCCCTAACCAGGGAGGGACCTGGCAGTTGAAAAGGTCTATTCTTGTCAACTCGGAGATCTCTACCTAGCCGTGCCAAGTCTCTAGCGTAACTAAGTATAACTGCATCATAAACAGTAGCTGCATCGCATTATATTATTATTTATACTATTATATCGCATTAAACATTGTTGTTGAGTGAGAAATTAAACTTTTACTTTTGTTTTTAGGACCTAACCTGACTAATATCACTTGTGTTTGAGATTTTCTCCTAAAACTTACTCCACTGTAAGTGCATGTGGAAAGTCCCTCTTTGATGTCAATGCATCGCTGACCAGCACCAACCATGAAATTAGCAACAACAGCAATTTTTTTTTAGTTCTCCATAGACTAATACATTTAAACTATGGGAACAAAACTGCTTACGTTCTACTGATATAACCGGCTGCTGAACTTTTCTCCAGACATTTACATGACATGAAGGAAATCAAGCAAACCCTTTGTGACCGTAGTATTATAAGGTTATATCTCTCATTCATTCTTCACCCAGATTAAACATTCTAATAGTAACCTTATCTTACTTAACTCACGACTTGTAAATACGGTCTACAAGCTGTTTCATGACTCATTATGTGCACTGAGAATTGGCTTTTATGCCTTCTGCGCTCTGTGATTTTCTTAATGACGCACTTAACCCTTGTACCCCCACTGCACCCACAGAAACACTCCTTCCTGGTCCCTCTTCTGTAACTCACTCACTCCAAAGTGTGCAAAGATCCTCCATTGTGCACGTTGTGTCGTGCTTGTTTGTGAAGCTTGTCTTTCCCAATACCCCGTCTCTCTGTTCTAGAAGAGTCTAATCTGGCTTTTGCTCCTTCCTATTTCCATTTCAATTCCTTGTTCACAGCTGGAGCCCCGAGCCTTTGAATGCTGATGGCGGCGGAATCAGTGGATACCACGGATAAGAGCTTAGGAGGAGGGGCAAGAAAGATGGAGAGGAGAAGCAGATGAGTAGGAGGGATGGTGGAGAAGAAAAAGATGAGAAGTAGTAAGGGTAGGGGTCTGAGTGTGTGCTGGTGTTAAGATAAGGGAGTAACAGTGCCAAGAGAGGGGCCAAATATTTCAAAACCACCCAGAATAAATCCATTATTTCCCTTTTCATGCAAATGGATTGTTCATGCCCTCCCCAAGCACCCCCCCCACCCGCTGCGTCATTTTTCCTCTCTTACAGCTCATAATACAGTACAGAGTGGCTCGAACAGGCAGAGCACTCAGTCATCAGAGATACTCACCATGATAATATACTGTAGGTTATCGAAGAGTGCTTTCTGACAGGAAATTCTGAATAACTGGTCACGCCACACAGCACTTTTACTGCCACTGATGACATCAACTCGGACAGGATGTGATTGAATATATGCCAGGCTTAGTCATGAATATTTTTTGTGGGAAATGTGTGTTTGTGTGTGTGTGTGTGTGTGTGTGTGTGTGTGTGTGCGCACATGAAGGGCAGAGCTGTGGTGCAGGACCACAGGGCACACAGGCTTATTATTCTCTCCTGAACCCGCTTGCTTGATCAAAGGGACAGCAAGCTACCTCACACTGACTCAGTCTGACACACACACACACACACACACAGTGTTCCATTTCAGCCTGAATTTCACCATCTGCTGACTATTGATTATGATTCTTGCTGATTAATTCTCTAGTGCTTCTGGAGTATGTCTGGGTTTTTACCGGAGATGGAACTTACAGCACTGCTTGCCTAGTGGAAGTGTTTCATTAGTTGATTAAAGGAACTTTCTGTCCAAGTCCCAGTCAGCAAGAACCAGAACAGCAGACATTCCAGGATCGCGTCCAGCCTTGCGTTCCATAACTGTTTTGAACAAGTGCACATTAATGTCCCCACCTCTGCATACAGTACACATAGCTGTGTATCAGCTGTCACTCAAGTGGCCGGTGGCAGCACGAGGGTATCCACCCGAGAGTGGATTGATTAACATTTTTCAAATATGAAATACTTTATTGTGTATAGATATATTCATAAATAGATATTTCTACTGTTATGCTGACTTGATCTGTTGACTAACTGACCACCTTATCTTACTTGTTGTGATCATAAGAAAACATCTATGACACGGAATGTACTAAATTCTTCTTAGTATAAACTAAATGGGTACGCATAATTTTGTGACAAGGCGATTTTAGCTTGTATGGATCCATGTTTTACACTGCAGTTTTACAATACAGTATATTCGCATTTTCCCAGAAATCCTACGTGATCAGAGCACATGTAACACATGCTGTAAATCTTACACAACTGTTAGCATTTGTCAAAGGTAATGTTTTGAGATTAAATAACGGTAAATAGTGAAACAACAACCCAGAGATCATTTGTAAATGCGCACTTATATAGCGCTTTTATCCAAAGCGCTTTACACTGTGTCTCATTCACCCATTCACACACCCATGGTAGCAGAGCTGCCATGCAACGCACTAGATTGCCATCGCGAGCAACTTGGGGTTCAGCGTCTTGCCCAAGGACACTTCGGCATGTGGAGTCACCCGGGCCGGGAATCGAACCGCCAACCCTATGATTAGTGGACAACCCACTCTACCACCTGCGCCACAGCCGCCACATTTGACATTTTGGGCTAGTAAAAATTATACTCGGTTGGGCTAACATAATAATATTAACATTACTATATGGTTATTTATTTATGTAATATCACAGCAAACCAGGGACTCCATTTCCAAGAATGCATCACGAATTCCAAACATGGCCAACGAAGACTACAACTCCCAAACTCTCACACAAACACACTCACTATGGTCTGAATTATAATTAGAGACACTTGCTGTCAATTACACCATCACCCATACCACTCCTTTATGGAGACTGTTCACACACAATGTCTTTGTGAACCATACGCTTTGACCAGCTTGAGAGTTGAACAGCTCTCTGTCTATAATCAAACCTTGATATTGTTTTCTGGTTTTGATTTTGCTCTGGGGTTTGTTTTTTTTGACCTCGTATCTCTGCCTAACCTTGTTTTGACTGTTTGCCAGATCGCCTGACCTCTGCCTGTTTAAGTTTGTGGATTTTGCATTACCCTTTGGACTGATATTAAACTACATAAGCCTACACTTGCTACTGTCCTTGCCTCCATTTTGTGACAATGTAAAACTTTTTAAGATTTAAACTTTTTAAGAAAGTTTATTATTTTATTATACCACAGCACTGCTGAATTGTTGAATCTGATTGGTCAAGATGTTTTTGCTTAATTTTCTATATCCAAATAATTAAACTATACACTACTGTCACGTATCTGGGAAACCCGGACTCCATTTCCCATCAGCCACTGCACTACACCACATGACCACATGCGCTACTTCATGCACCTGATTCACGTTTCTGTTAATAAGCACTCGTGTATTTATAGTCTTTGTCTGCACTTTCTCCTGGTCTTTCGTTATTGTAGACTCCCGCTGTTTATGTCCGTGTCCTTGTCTCATGCCACAGAGGTTTTGTCACTTTGTCTTTGTTTCAAGGTTTGTTTGTTTGTTTGTTTGTTTGTTATTAAATGGTTAAATCTGCGATTGCTTCTGCCTCATCCTCCCGAAACGTTACAATTACTTGTAATGCAAATCATTAAGTCTCTTGTTCTAATATGTAATTGTTTCTACAGTAATAATTCATTCACAGTTGGCATATAACATTTTCTGTATCTGATTAGTGTGAAAAATATTTGTATCCATTTTCATATTTAGGATTAAACCTGACGTGGGTGTGGTGTTTACCCAAAATTTTTATTTTTATTTATTTATTTATTTATAAATGTTTAAAAATGTATTTAACTTTTAGTTTTTGTATTTGTGACATTCCTGTAAGATCAGAAAAGTACACTGGACTCGAGAATTTACTATAAAGCTGGGATGCACTGCAGTGCTTCTGTGAGTCAACACGGGGTCTTTTAGACTGCATTTCCTTATAAATCCTTTATACTTTTCTGTTCATTATATGAGCTCAATATATGAAAGTGCATTTCTTTTATGTGTACAGAAATGTTTTTATTTTGGAGCTCAGTAAAGCAGTGCTTTGATCATGAAAAAACTCCCAATATTTTTTATTATTTATAACCTTGGTCTTTTTTTTTTTTGTTCTGTGAACAGGCTTGTTAGCGTATATAATGTCCACGTATAGCAGATACATTATATGGCCACAAGTATCTTGACACCTGAGCTTCACACCCATATGTAGGCCTTGCCACAAAGATGGAAGCACACCATTGTGTAGAATTTTTTTTGTATGATGTAGCATTGATTTCCCTACATTGGCACGAAAGGACCCAAACCTACCAGAGAGTGTATGTACTGTAGGCTATACATAATGTACATTATTTATATACGAATCAGAAATGTCCACCACTGTTCACTTGGTCCCGAAAAGACTGAGAACAATACAATACCTCAGCCTTTTCTCATACCCAAACATTCTGCGATATGATCGTCTTTTTTGTTTCATTGTAGTTGGGGTGGGAATTTTACTGAAACCTGCCAACTTTGACTACAGACTTTGACAAACAGGTCCTTAAAGCGCCACATAAAAGTAAAAACCTCGAGCGTGACCCCCCCAACCAACACACACCCCCCAAAAAAAACAAATACTCCATTTGTTGTTCATATCTCTATTCATGTCCATTTAGGACAAATGATCTGTTTCATCAATAACGTACCTGTTTCGGTTACATCCACAGTTTACAGTGACTTATATGGCAAATGCTCTATACAGCATTACCTAAGGCTAAAAGGAGTCAATGGAAGGAATCTCCAGCGTCAGCACTTTATAATGGTTAGTAAGTATGCCAACGTGGTGACTCTACACAACAAAGGATCTTGTTCCTCTGGTGAGGGAATGATTATTTATTGCTGCTATAAGGTAAGTGATAACAGGAACTAACTTGCTTTGTAGGTGTTCCACAACATTAAATGCAATTGTTGGTAAATTATTGTGCATCGAACCACCCTGTTGTTGTTTCGTTTCATATAATGGCACATCCCAAAGCATTTGATTTTTTCATTATATATCTTTAATAGTGTTGGTAGAAACAATGTTCATCTTATTTTAAGATGAGCTGCCAGCTGGGCTGCTGAATGATTAGAGATGCCCTGTGGTGTTTGTCCTCCTTGCTGCCCTGATGCATGGTTTTGATATCAGTCAGGAACTTGGCAGTGTACAGCTTGATGGTAAATCACATCAGCCTGGTCTGCTTTTGTGCTGGATTTTATTACTAACGTACCGCCTACTCACAGCAACAGAGACTGGCATTGATGCCCGATCGCTCTCCTTCACAATATACAAGCACGTGTCAGAGTCACTCTTCCCTGAATGCACCGTCATTGCGGCTTAATACCATAATGACTCCCATTATGAGTAATAGTGCAGGAGAAGGAAAGATGGACAAGCACAGAGTGATGAAGCAAAGTTTTGCAGGAGCATGGAGGGAAGTGGGGAGAGGAAGGGAGGAGTGAGAGGCATGGGAAGGGAAAGTTCAAGGAGTTTTTAGAGAATCAGTAGAGGGGAATAAACAGCGGGAATGAGTGCAGCATGTTGGGGACAAAGATGGTAGAGTGGCAGGGAGGTAATGATGGAGGGGGTGAAAGGGGTGGAGAGGTTGGGGGTATGGAGAGAATGACATGAGAGATTGGCTGCGGATTAGTTTAATAGTTGGAGGTTCAATAAGATATGTGTTAGTGTGGGCAGCGTGGAGGTCATTTCTTTTACCAGAGGGGGTAGACACATCAGAAGAGGCCGGCCTCTCTCTCTCTCTCTCTCTCTCTCCCACACACACACAGACAGATCAAACCACACATAGGTGGACAAACAGAAGAATAATACAGAATAAAACAAATGCACATACATTTTCCAAATGCAGTCAGTAAAAATATCTGCTTTATTCTCTTTTATTCTCCTTGACTTTTATTACTATTGCATATAAATTCATATAGATTGTACCGTTTCTTTATTCAGTGATTTATCATGAAGTCTTCATGTCGTTATTGGATTAAATATGCACGTTGTTTGTCTTTAAAGTAGATTATGTGCATGTGTTTAAATTTTTCACATGGATAGCTTTAGGGTGAGAGGCAGAAAAACACACACGTTATTGGACTCAATTCAAAAAGCTACTTCAGGCAATATAAATGTGTGCATGTGTGTGAGAAAGAGAGGACGAGACTATGAGGTTAAAAATAGTCATCTCTTGAGACTCCAGTTTTCAAGGCATGTTGTTTTGAATTTTGCAGGATGGGTCTTTCGGGGGGAAACTGTGGAATACATTTCTAAAATATCGAGAGTGTTGGATGACAGCCAAAGCCTTGCATGGTTCACAGAAATTCATGCCGCTGATGGCAAACGATTGTGTTTTAAATGAACAAAAAACAAGAATTAAAGGAATTCTGAAAAGTTTATCATATATCATAAAATTAATTGAATCCAACAACCACTCAACAATCCAAAATGAACAGCAAAATATTTATGACCTCCTCGGTCTTGGGATATGATCTGAAGAAGGGACACTGCAATGTCTAGATTATGAAAGAGGTTGGAGGCAGTTATGAAAGCATACATTGAGCAATCATGTTATAAACCCTTTCTAGCAGTACACCGGCATTCCATTCTGCTGAGAGAATGGACATCGACTTATCTTATACTCATTTTCAATGAACTCATTTTCAATGAACTATAAACTATTGAATCATTTTATCACCGCTTGTCTATTATAAGATTAGTCAGGACACTGTTGGGTTTCTGTGTGTAGAGTATCGTGCCAATGTGTTTAACTGCTGGTGAGCAGGGCGATGGGAAATGGGAAGGGTGTGAGCCCTGTGCTGGGAAAACAATTCACACTTTTCCATAATAACACTGCTACAGAGATGATAAAAAAAAACAAAAACGGACTGCACAACTAAAGCTTTTTTTGATAGTAAACACAGTATAGAACAGCCACAATAAAATTATAACATTTAAACCTAGTAGGCTGGATAAAAACAGAAATACTTAAGAAAAACTATTAAGCCCTGCGTGTGTACTTTCATATGAGCCTTTAAGCACTACTGTGGAGCATGACAAATACATTGAACGCTAAACACTGGCACCCCCAAAACAGACTGAAATTTCAAATTTTTTGGGCCTCTGGTAATGTGTGGTACAACAACAACAATAAAAATAACAACAGCAGCAATACTACTACTACTACTACTACCAGTACTACTACTACTACTACTACTACTACTGCTAGTGAATAGATAATAAACATAGGTTTCACATTTTATGCAAATTAGCTAAAACATATATGCTAAATGGCTCTTAAGGCTTTTTTTGTTTTTTGGTTGTAGGACATACAAGTCATGGAACATGGACTAAAATGTGAAGCCCTGCTCTATAGCACCTGCTGGGCCCAGTTTGCCTAATGGTGCCAACTTGGAGTAGTGGGATGAAGCAATATCTATTGATCAAGTGTCCCATCTCTAGGAATTACGGTTTGGTTTACCCGATTCGTCTTATGGGGAGAATAAGAAAATGTAACCTTCGGTGCTTGGACCCCTAAAATAATAATAATAATAATAATAATAATAATAATAATAATAAGAAGAAGAAGTATTATTATTATTACTACTACTAGTAGTAGTGTTATTGTTAGTAGTAGTATTTATCTGGGATATTACAATACATTAATTCTCAGGTAAAAGTTTTGATCGATGAATTGATACACAAAGCACAGAATAGTAATAGAAAGATGTTTCCACATTGAATGGAATGATGGCATGGAATCTAGTTCATAAAAGACATCTGATTCCACAGTAAAGCTGCATCAGATTCAGACATCCACTGAGTGGAAACTAAACTTGTCTGACTGAAAGAACTCTTTAAAACTGACACAGCTTGCTGTCCTGACCTCAGCCCTCCCAATTCAGATCAACTCTCGCAGTTCTAGCTGTGTAGTGTGTGTCAGGAGTGTGTCTAGAGGCTGGAGTGGACAAAGGCAGTGGGCAGAGTGATGACAGAGACTATTGTTTGTGCCTGGTGAAGAAGAGTGGGAAAATGTCACTATCCTCGCCCATGTGGCATGCTGCTAAAATCAGGCCCAAGCATGTAAATGTCTTGCAGAATCCCACAGTATAGACACTACATGCTAGGTTTGTTGTGGCTGGATGATACTGTGTGTGTGTGTGTGTGTGTGTGTGTATATCACTGAGCAAATCTATAATATGAAACTGTGTGGTAACGTCTGTGTGGTCATGCCATGGTTTATTGTTCATGACTGACAGCCACTAAAAAGTCTAGACATATATGGGCACATTCTCATAAAAAAAAAATCCAGCGTGTATTTTTTTCCCCCCTTTTCGTCAGTTTTAACATGTCTATTTCCACCATGTCCATCATGTACATCTTTGCATCCGGGTGCAGTTTATGCCATTTAAATCTCCCCCATCTTATTTCTTAAGTTGGCCAGGGTTGTCTATGAAAAATGCAGGGAAAATGACCCATTATAAGAAATGATGGAAGTGTCTTTGTGAGAGATTACATAGAAACAAATTATTTTCTACCCTTCTGCCTGAAAGAGTGCTTAAGTGATTTTCCATTACAGTAAAGCCATTGTTATTCCGGAGAAAATAATTGCAGGGGTACCACTTGGGATAAAATGGAGGTGCATAGGCAAGTAGAATTATTCAAAACAAAGGTGCATGTGTTTTTGTCTTAAAAAAAAAATCTGTCACTGTCACAAACACAAATATAACTTCAGATACTATTACAAAGCTTGTTTTATTATTCAAGGCTCCCCCTCCCCTTGTCAGTCCATTTATTTTTCTCTTTCTTAACATCTAATTTGTAATTCAGAGTCTCTCTCTTGTCTCTCACCATACATGTTTTCCCCCCTGAGGCTCCATGTTAACCAGGCTGTCTCCCAGAAATCAAAGCTTGTACATCCACTTACATGCCTTTTTTCATCATTCAGTTTTCCATGACTTTATCAGGCTATCCTCTGACTGTGCTCCAGACTACGGCAGGTTTCTAACGGGAAAAATTTGTTTTTTGTCTTTCAAATCACTTCCATTTTAGGCTTCTTGTAGGGTAGAGCTACTGGTGCTGTTGTGGTAGCACTGTTGAGTGCAGACTGTGAGAAGGTCAGTAAGTCAGCTTAGATTACCAGAGCGATCTCTTTTGCTTGGCCAGGACTGATAGGGAAAATATGCTCTGCAATTCTATGCTGCATGTATTAGCAATCAAATGTTATGTTGGCTTAAGTTCAGATTTTTTGTCTTTAGAAAGAAAACGAACTGCAATGCGTGCATCAGGCAGCTAGCTACAGTTTTCCTTTGCATTTAATTCACTGATTTAGCAGTAGTCCCTGCAGCCCCTTGCACATTCAAGACTTAATATTAGACACAGAAGTTTGAGGGTAACACTATAGGCCTGAATAGCTAAGCTCAGTTTTCAGGTCTCCCTCATAGTGTACAGGGGGGTGAACAAAAAAAAAATGGACACACTACTTGGAAAAAAGCCTTGGCTTTGAAAAGACTGAATCCCAGTTGCAAGTCCAGCTGCACAGGTAAATTAGGCTGATTATTATCTTAGGTCAATTATTAAGGTGATTGTCAACAAACAGTCTGACACTTAGCTCTAGGATTTTTGAGATTTTGAAGCAATATTAGGCAACTAAGGCTGCTTCCATACTCCCTACTGAAAAGTCCAACTTGGGCTGACCAGCTACCCGCTGCCAAAACACGGGTTGATCTGGTCAAGCTGGTAGACTATCTTTGCCAACTGCTAAGTGGTAGAAAGAAAACAGTTTTGATTAACACTGCTCATCACCAAGAGTGCACCATCCTCACAGAGAAGCATGGTTACGATAGCATTATGTTAAGATTTACCACTGGACATTGGTTACATCTTACATTACGACTAATGCTCTCTTTATCGTGTTACTGACTTGGTTATTCTCCCTATCTTAAGTAGAGTTGCCATATTTTTTCCATGTGTTAATAAAGATTTCATGGTGCTCTGTGAGATGATCAATGTTTGGTATTTTTCATAACCAAAACCCTGATTGATACAATAACTTGATCGCTCCTTAGTCTTGATTATGATTATGTTTCCTTAGGTCAGTTAACTCTGGGCCTTCCAGGAACAGGTGCATTGAGATCATGTGACATTTTAATTGCACACAGGTCTAGTCTATTCAACTAATTGTTTGAATTGTAATGGCAATTGGTTGCACCAGAACTAACTGAGAGATTTTAGAGGACTGGGGGTGAATACGTATGACTTATGCATTCGCAACGTTTATATTTTTATTTGTAGCTAAAGTGATTCTCCTCACTTCAAAATTAGTGCCTATTTTGTGTAGATTCATGGCATATAATCCCAATTAATTCTGTTTCAGTTCCGAATTGTAACATTACAAAATTGTTGTGGTAGAGGAATCCCTATGACTTTTGCTGTGCTGTCATGCCCCAGGAATAGCTTTCAGTTACTAAAGTAACCACACAGCTGAACATTACACTATGTATAAGAATGTATGTCAACATGTGACCTCCCCCCCAACCACCACCACCCCCAATTTGAAATACAAGATCAGGAGCTCACGCCACCCCTTTAGTCTGTGTTTAGTCCCCTTTTTGTTCTTCTTATAGTAGAAAAGCAGTTTTTGTACAGCTATCTCAGGAATTCCAGATTTGGATCTTCACTGAGATAGTATTATTATCTGTGAGGGGTATGTTGTGTCAACATTAGTCTGGCAGATTAAGACTGTTTGAGAGACTCCTCAACAGGTATCCTTTCTTCAGAGAAATCACCAAAGCACTCTAGTTAGGAAAGGCACCTGTCAGAAAGGATTGAGTCTTTGTTTAAGTCATGGAAAGTAGCATATCATATAAATCGCATAAGCTGTAACAGTACCTTTCACTTCGTAACAACTTGACACAATGCGAATAGTGATTGATCAATTTATGTGCACTCTATTATATTACTTCAAAGGCACAGCCAAAAGTATATGGACACCTGACCATCACATCCATGTGGTTCTTTCCCAAAACTGTTGAAAATTGTCTAGAATGTCTTTATGCTATAACATTACAAATTCCCTTCACTGCACCTAAGAGGCCCAAACCTGTTCCAGCATGACCGTTCCCCTGTGCACAACGTGAGCTCCATGAAGACGTTGAAGTGGAGGAATCTTAAGTGGCCTGCACAGAGCCCTGACCTCAACCCCACTGAACACCTTTGGAATGAACTGAAACGTTGACTGCACCCCATGCCTCCTTAACTAACATCAGTGCCTGACCTCTCTAAGGCCCTATTTACACTAGTGTGTTTTCATTTTAAAACGGCATTTTAAAATGATAACGATCCTCGTCCACACTGGCGTTTCCACTGTGTTTCAGAAACGGTCTCCGTCCACACTACACGACAGAAAACGCATGTCACATGATTGTTCATGTGCATACAAGCGTAAACAGGAAGTTGGTTGCTAATCATCAGCAGACACAACAAACCGGTCATGTAAGGCTTACATTGCTTGAAATGAGATTTTTTGACGATTGACGATAATCATAGCTTGCCTCTTGCGCATGTAGGCAGCTGCAGTATTATAAAATATAGACTATAACTGCACAATGGCTGCTGAGAATGATAACAAAGCCAACAAAGTTTGCGGTTCAGTCTCCATGTATACGATCAAGGTAGTGTAATGGTCATATGGTAGGGGCTTGTCGAATCAGGGAAGGATACGCAATGATCCATAAGACCCAATCAGGGCGCAAATGTGGGCAACCACACCAAGTCTTTGTTTTTTGTCTGTTTACACAGCAAAGGTTATGTGTTTTAAAAAAAACACATGACCTTTTTGAAAACACACTAGTGTAAACAGGGAATAATGCTCTTGTAGCTGAATGAGCACAAATCCTCACAGCCATGCTCCAAAACCTAGTGAAGGCTGTTATAGCAGCAAAGGGATGACCAACTTTGGAAAGCACATGGGTTTTTTTGGCCATATAATGTGACTTTAACATGTTATTTGTTTATTAGTAATTCTTGAATATTAACAGCAAAGTAAAGACCTGGAAAACTTGGGCGCGTGTCTGTGAAATGACTGACAGGACGCCAATCCAAATACTAACAAATATACTGGAACTGATGTCAGGTTTCCAAAACTTGTTAGGTTGTTTTTTTATTTTTTATTTTATTCCCCCAGCTACAATATACACTTGTTCTGAGAAAATGGCTTCATTTTTTGTAATATTTTTTTTTTGCAAAATTTGACATTGAATTAATGGAAAGTATTAAATATTTAATTTTCACATCAAATTCTGCTGTGCTTATCAAAAGTTCTAACATGACGCACGATTACAAAACAGAAAAAAAATAATAAAAACTTCAACCTCTTTTATTTATAGCCATAAACTAATCATTAATGGTCACTGATTATTTTAAAGGTCACCCTTCACTTATTGTTAGTTGACTTTTCTACGCTGGCGCGTTTGCCTCACACCTCCAGGTTCGGTGGTTCGATTCTCACAGTGGCCCAGTGTGTGTGCCCAGAGTTTGCATGTTCTCCCCATGCTGCGGGGGTTTCTTCTGGGTACTCCGGTTTCCTCCCCCAGTCCAAAGACCTGCATGGTAGGCTGATTGGCGTGTCCAAACTGTCCGTAGTGTATGAATGGATGTGTGAATGTGTATGTGACTGGCACCCTGACCAGGGTGTACCCCGCCTTGAGCCTAATGCTCCCTGGGATAGACTCCAGGTTCCCCGTGACCCTGAAAAAAGGATAAAGCCGTATATAAGATGGATGGATGGGACTTTTCTAAGCAAGGAATTGCTGGATCTGTAAACATATAGTTGTATAGCAGTTCTGTAGGTGCCACAGTAGAATTTTTCTTATGGAAGGTGTATTGTTTAATAAATAAATAAATAAATACATAAATAAATAAAAGGTTATAGCTACATTTCATTCTATGGTGTGTTTACACGGGCTATGTATAAGATATGTGTAATGTTTATATTTCATAGATTAATACTGAAGGTCTGTATGGTCTTCTGCTGAGAACATGCCCCACTGAAAGAAGGTGGAAGCGGTGGGTGGAGGGTCACCTTTTGTGCGAATACATCAACCAAAAAGCACCGCCCGCCGCCCGCATCTCAAGTTTCTCTGAGCACAGAGGCAGCGGGTGCGTGTGTGTGTGTGTGTGTGTGTGTGCGCGCGCGCGCGTCTGTGCTGCGTGTGCGTGTGTGTGCGCTCGCGCGCCAGTGTGTGAGAGATAGACGCAGAGTAAGATCGGACAAGCGAGCGGACTTGACATACAAGAGTAGGCTATAGAAGAGAAGCAAGAAGCGAAGTAGTTGAGAAGTGATCATGGAGAGGATGATATCAGGACGCGTGTGGCTCGCCTGCGTTTCTCTCTTCTTTACACTGCAAGGTAAACCGAGTTTAGACCAGAACTTAATTATTTGCCCCATTCTTCTTCTTCTTCTTCTTCTTCTTCTACTTCTTCTTTTCTTCTTCTTCTTCTACTTCTTCTTCTTCTTCTTCCTGAATAATCTTTGTTGAACTCCATTTTATCTTCATTTTGTTTATATATATATATATTGTTTTTTAACTCACTAATATATATATATATATATATATATATATATATATATATATATATATATATATATATATATATATATATATATATATATATATATATATATATATATATATATTAGTGAGCTTAAAATAAATGAATGAGAAAATGTTTTAAGGCGCATTTCATGACGGATCCGCCTCGGTTGACAGATTGAGTGAGTTACCTGGGCTGTGTTGCACTATTAGTATTCCCAAAATTGACTTCTGGTTTCTTGGTTTAAAAATAAATAAATAAATCAAACAAACAAACAAACAAAAACAATTATAGGTTTCAATTTGATTGAAGCATAATTGTATTGATTTAGAGAAGAATTAAAGATGCTTAAGGGCTGGAGAAACAATGAGTGAAATCTGGCAACCCTGCGTGAAAGCTCCGGCGCAACAACCTGCTCATTCACCTGCAGCAGCACAAGAGGAAGAAGTATAATAATACATAATAAATATAAAACGTTGTAGATCTGGTAGTTTGAGAAACTGTTGCATTAAACACACTTAACGCGTGTGTGTGTGTGTGTGTGTGTGTGTGTGTGTTTATTTGTGTGTGTGTGTGTGGTTAACACCTTGTTGGAGGCTTTATCTTTTCCGGAAAGGAAGCTCATGTTCATGTTCCGCAGAAGAACAAACAAACAAACAAACAAACAAACAAATAAACATGAACCCCTAGACTGCACAGTGTTAAATTAGTTACTGCAGTTGTGTCCAGTTATACAAATCTGCCCCTATGAACACTGCAGCTCTCAACTCCCCCAGAACACACTATCATTTTGGATACACAGGGATTCTTTGGAGCAGGTGTGTTGAGAGGCTTGAAGCAGATCTCCAGCAGACCAGCAGTTGGTGCCCACTGACCTGCATGAATAATGTTGATTTATGAAGTCGTGCTCATTGGGTATGCATTAGGATTAGGTAACTGCTGTTTTCATGTCTCCATCCAACATTTGATCACTGTTTGTTATGTAAGGATAGTGATATATCAATGCACAAAAATAGACCCAGCAGCAGTAATCTTGACCTCGTCCCCCCTCTCCATGTATCAGTTCCCGCTGGCTTTCTGAGATTACCTATCCGTCCCGTTCACTCTATCATCACTCGTTCTGTTTGCCTCCACCTACAGCTCTATATCTCTGGCCTCATACATTTTGTTGTGTTTTCCTTTCCGCTGTTTACACTTTATCCTCCCCTCCTACACTTCTTCCCACCTGTCTGTGCTGGTGGTTAAGTACTCTCTGCATCTGTTTCTGCCCCCCACCGCCTTCTTCTCCTCCTTTACACTGTCTCTCAAACATTCTTTCCACTGCTTTATAATTAAAGAAAAATCTGAGTAGCTTTCTAAAATGACTTGCAAATAGAGATGTCTATAGACTCGTCCTGATTACTTGGGTGTTGGTGGTCCACATCATTTGTATTTCTGTCCTGTTTAAGGGGCTTGGGGTGCCAAAGAGGCCAGAGTGTTTCCTCTGAGCAGCTGCCAGAACGTTACAACGTTTCAACAACACCAAGTGTTTAGGGATAAAAATGCCGACTCCTGTCTTTAAGTTCTCACGAGTCAGCTGAGACGCACAACTGTCAGACTGTCACAAAATTTCACGCACATCCTCCAGATGTGTCAAAGTCAAGTTGGGTGGTTCAAAAGGTGGTACAGATCAGTTTCAAGCTGTCTTTATACACAGAGGCGCTGGTGATACAAGGTGTATTCATGATCACAGACATAAGTCGGATGCTGGCGGAGAGAATCGTTGAGACAGTGTGTTGGCAGTGTGTAAGGTGGAAGTCGGAAACACAGTGCTTCCCGTCTTTGTCTTTTCCAGGCTTATTTCCCCACACTCATTTCCTTGCTTTTAATTTTCCTTAAGACCAAACCCCCTCCTCTTTTTCACCTTTCCATCAAGCACACACACACATACACACACACACACACACACACACACACACACACACAACTACCCCCACAGCCATCAGTAATTATTATGGCATTAGGGAGCCATCAAATGAAAAGCCTGCTCTTTCATCTGGGCCAAAAAGATAAAAGCCAAACCCAATTTTAAGGACCTTTCCAGTCCCAGAGGCCACCGGATCAGGCAGAAGTACACATCTACATTCACACAAACACACACACACACACACACACACACACACACACACACACACACACACACATATGCACACACATATTCACTTGAACATGTATTCGCACATTATGATGAACAATGAGTTGGGATGGTAATGTCAGTTTGGCGAGTTGCTGGGCTTGGTGAAGCTGTGTGTAGGGGTGTGAGGGGGAAGGTTGGGTTGTAGACTGTGATTTAGCATGTAACTCTGACTTTCTTATTAGCTTTGGTTCAAGAGATGAATCAGCCTGGTATGAGAGGCATTCAACTGTGGACAGGCTGTGTCTCGCCCCCTGACTCTCTACTTCCCCCGCAATGCAACTATCTATCTCTCTCTCTCTGTCTCTCTCTCCCTCTCTCTCTCTGACACACACACGCACACACACACACACACACACACACACACACACACACACACACACACACACACACACACACACACACACACACACAGGTGGCCAACTGTAGACTACAATCTACAGAACTACAATCTGCTGGCGCACTGGTGTTAATCCAACAGTACAATATGGCAATTTGGTGTGACGCTTCGTCATGAGCACACCACATTTTTCATGGGATTTAGAAGCCCTCCATTCTTGCATAATAAATGGCATCGTGAGCCCCCCCGTTTTATCGATTCGTTTATTTCTTTACATTTGTTGAGAAGAATATAGAAGGACTATGAAGTCCACATGGCATATTCAATGATACTATAGCCCTAATGTGATGCATTACATCCCAAATAGGCATCTCTTAGCATATTGCTGGCAACAATATGCTACAACAATTTCAAATTTGTATTTACTCTTTATATCAAGTAGTGAATAAAGATTCTGGATCCACTGTTAGCCTGAACAGGATAAAGTAAAAAGCATTTTAATTTGCAAAAAAAAGCTATTTTATTTAAAATAAGTAATATTTTGAATAACATTTTAAGCATTATGATATGTTTTCTTGAAAAATTTATACCAGCAGATTGCTAGAGTCCAATTCATATTTACCCTTTAACGTGGGGATCACGGTGGCATAGTGGTGAGCACGTTTGCCTCATGCCTCCAAGGTCAGTGGTATGAATCCTGTCTCCACCCTGCATGTGCAGAGCTCGCATTCTCTCCCTGTGCCTCGGGGGTTTCCTCCAGGTACTCTAGTGTCCACCCCCCACCCCCCTTCCCAGTCAAAAGATGCACTGTAGGCTGACTGGCATATATAAATTGTCCATAGTGTGTTTGTGAGTGTGTGAGAGATTGTGCCCTGCAGGGGGTTGGCACTCCATTCAGGGTGTCCCACTGCCTTGTGAGTTCCCTGGGAGAGGCTCCAGGATCCCAGCAACCCTGTGTAGGACATATATATATATATATATATTCTGTGATTGCCAACAAGAGTTTTGCCACCAAGTACTAAGTCCTGTTTTGCAGAGGGGTCAAATACATACATCCCCTCATTAAAATGCAAATCAATTTATAACATTTTTGACATGCGTTTTTCTGGATTTTTTGTTGTTGTTATTCTGTCTCTCACTGTTCAAATAAACCTACCATTAAAATTATAGACTGATCATTTCTTTGACAGTGGGCAAATGTACAAAATCAGCAGGGGATCAAATACTTTTTTCCCTTACTGTAGTTGAATAAAGCCTCTGGTATACTTTGTATGCATAGACTTTCAAAGCATATTCCTATTGACATGTACACGTACACAGGCTGTCGCCGCATGCACATTACAACTTGCACTACGCCTACTGACCTACAAGAGTCAGTAAAGAGCAGTAAAGCAGGTCTTCTAATGTAAACAATGACAACGAAGAAGGATAAGGATGACAATGAATGAGTGAAGCAGTGTAAATATTAAACCAGACCAAGTCTACATTCATAAGCTACCCTTTTGAATAAACTCGATGGTTAGGTTGCTATAATGCAAGTGTTAGGGTTGGGCTATGGTTACTATAATGCAAGTGTTAGGGTGTGGGCTAGGGATACTCTTTTGCTAGTGTTAGGGATGGGCTAGTGTTACTATAATGTGAGTGTTAGGGTATGGCTAGGGTTACTATAATGCGACTGTTAGGGTTTGGCTAAGGTTGCTATTATACTAGCATTAGGGTTTGGCGAGGATCAGTATTATGCTAGGGTTAGGGTTGGGCTAGGGTTACTATTGTGCTAGAGTTAGGGTTTGGCTATAGTTACTATAATGCGACATTGAGGGTTTGGCTAGGATTGCTATTATGCGAGTGTTAGGGTTGGGCTAGGGTTACTGTTATGCTAGTGTTAGGGTTTGGCTAGGGCTGCTATAATGTGAATGTTAGGGTTTGGCTAGGGTTATTACTATGCAAATATGGAAAACATATATTTTTTTAATGTTTACTCATCATTTATGTAAACTGCAGTGTAACCTGTAAAAGAACAATATAGTTTTATGGCTGGATTTGGAAATTTAATTGAAATCCTTGTAAATTTGCAGAGCATATTATTGAGACAAGCTAGAGTCTTGGTTATCCATTTTGGCCTGAGACAGCTACTTCCCTAAATCTCAGAGAATTATGTGAGATATGAGAACAGAAATCTCATCCACACCAGTCTACCTTTTAATATCTTTAAAGTCTGCTACAGTACAGTAAAAATACACACTCGGGTAATGTTACGGATAATCTCTGTTTTGGCTGCTCTACCACTTTTCTGTCTCTCTATGGGTGTACAGTAATTTTGGTGTGCCACTGCGATCCGTGAGCCTGCATTCATGTTGGAGCTGATTTACCATGTTTGCTTCTGTTGTTCGTGACCTGGCATTGATGATAATCTTACTGTGTGCTTTTTGGGGAAAGGTCCTAAGGTGTGTGTGTGTGTGTGTGTGTAGTTCTCAGAGGCTAGAATGTAAAAAGCATTCACACAAACCCAGGGAGATCACTGCTAACATCCATCCTCCACCGATGACGCTGTATTCACTTCAAAAACGAAAAACCTGTCTCCCTCCCTTCAATCAGCCCCCTGCGAGTTTGTTGTGAAGAGTCCCGGCTCTCCCAAGAGCTCCAGCGTTCAAACACTCTCCTCACACTACAAAGTGCTTGGAGCTGGGTATAGACAGGCACAGAGGAAGTACTCTGGCCTTTGATTCATGCAAGGCTCTATTTTTAAAGGTTGCCCTGTTATTATGGCCAAGCAGGAAATGCAGAGGAGGGGAAAAAAGAGAGAGCATCAGTATCTGCGCACTATATAGGGTGGTGGTAGTCTAAAGGATGGCCTTGAAAGTGGGGTGATTATGATGAGAATTGTGTCTTGGAAGCGCTTTGGGGAGATATATAAGCCCCGTCTGATCCATTTAGCAGTGGAGAGTACTGGATGATAGGTACTGATGGTCATGGGGTTTCCTTTGGGGGAAAATATTGCTCTTTCCTAAGTAGCCCTGTTTAGGAATAGGAGCCATCGTACATTAGTGAAAGATATCCTCTTTCCTTGTTCCATTAGATGTGGATCGATAAGGAACTAAACATTAGATGTGCCTGATTGATCTGTTTTCTTGTTGTTTTCATGTCTATCACCAATGGGTACCAAACTGTAGCCTTTCTATTTATAACTCTCCAATTTCCTTCTTCTTGTTTTGGTTCCTGCAGGCAAGTTTTACAAATATGTTTGTGTCAAACACTAGTGACTTTGGACTATCTGTCTTCTCTGGGGTACCTCCCACACCTGCCTTAAGCTAGTGTAAGTTTAACACACACAGGTCAAAATGCCACGGTATGTTCAAACAGGCCTAGAGTAAAGACTCTTTAAACATTCCCTTCCTCCACTAGACTGTGTCCATTGTCCTGTTCTTCTCAGAGGGCAAACATTCCCTGGAGATCAGCATGTCCGCGCAAGGGGAATAAAAGGTTTTATAGCCTAGAGCTGATGGTTGTTTGGTTGGTTGAATGCACCCTTGAGCCTAAGTATCCACTGCCCCCTCTCCAGAGTGCCGCTCGGGTGGGGTCTCTCCTGAGACACTAGATGTGGTTCGAGGCAATTCTCTTTCCCAAATATTGCAGTCAGACTGTATTAGATATCACTTTAGGAGGTGGGTTCTGATAATCAGTTTTGTGATTCAGCTACTGCAATATTAAACATATCGTTATTGCAGACACTCAGTTGTAGATATGGCTATGATAATTGCATTGGAGTCACATGGTGATAAACGGATAAATTCTTTAGTCTTGCAAATTCTTTTTTCTTTTTATCAATAGCAGCATTTGTGTTTAAAGGTCACAAATTGGTCCAATCGTTAAATTTAACTAGGTAGTGTATGCACCTTGTTAGCTAGTATTAGTAGTTACCTAGCTATATTAGACAGCTCAGTCTTTTCTACAAGAACTAACCCTATTTAAAATGCCTAGTTATATTTATAAACGAGTAGCTAGCATGCTGAGCAATTGTGAGCAATGACGTACAATGGTGCTAAAGTTCACATGTCTTAAGAAAATCGTTTTTGGTTAAAATACTCTCCAGTTGGACTAGAACATTACTGCGTGCTTACAATGTATCTAGACACTAGCTAAATCTCTAATACATACATACATACTGAGCTAACAGTAATTAGCTAACGGCTACCGAGGAGAGTGAAACCCTGCTATCCTGCGCACCAGATGAGGGCATCGCCATCTGTGCACTCGGGCTTGGGCCCAATTGATGCGGCAAAAATTTTCCACCACCCAGCCAACAGAGCTACATATGCGATTGGCCAAATCTTCGCCAGTTTGTGGATTTGTTTTGGCTCAACAGTCACCGTATTTGCCAAAATCCACCAAAACACAGCTTTCTGCAGCTTTTTCCACCAACATACGCATACACACATACAGTACATAAAATGTATAGTATCTACTTTGATATAACGTGTTATAGAAAACACACCAAGTTAAGCAAGACATTAAGTAGAGAATAAAATAGACAGGGAAAGATATATTTTTTCTCTCTTATACCACAGTGAGTTACCAGCAATGGCAATTTGTAATGACACATCACACTTTCTATCTGTTTATAGCCTAATGTGCATAAAACAAGTTAGTTCACTTATGTTGGAGCACCTACTGTATAAACTTGTTCACTATCTTCAAGTTAATAAGACGCAATGCTTGTAAACTTACCACCGAAACTGGAGTCTCCTTCCATACATGTTAATCAAACATTTCCCTCAGAAAGCATCACCATATCAACAACTACACAATCTTCTTTTTTTTCTTTCTTCAATTTGTTTATCTTTAGGCGTTAGATTATCGTGGAGTGTCCACTGTAGAATTCGTTGTGAAACAGGTGGTAGTATAGAAATAACATATTGCGACGAATGCTTAATAATCACCTATGGCTTGAATTACAGCCTGCAGTACTGTACACTCAGAGCCATGCTGGTAAAGATTAGATCACTGTTTGCAATCTCCTTCTTCATCCGTTTTTCAAGGTTTTCAGTGCATTTACATATAGCACAAAAAGACCTGCTTCCTTGCAACATGTTTCATGGTCTTTAATCTAGTTAATGATTAACAGGTTATCATGAACTTCTCCATGGAGGAAGGTGACTTTCTTTCTTTCTTTCTTTCTTTCTTTATTTATTTATTTAATCGCTCTAATGGTGCATGAACTGGGAGCTCTGTAAAGCATTTTTGTAGTGAATGTAAACATTATGCCCAAGTCCAGAAAAGGGCTAAAAGGAGTAACAGTAAAACATCTTCTGAAGAAAGCTGATAAAGGCTGAAGTATATGAGGTCAGTTCCGTTTGGATGGTCATCTTTGACATGTGTTCTCAGGCCTTTAATGTATGAAGTCGTACTCTTTTTTTTTTTTTTTTTGTGAAACAAGCTGTGCTCCACAGGAATCGAGATAAAGACGTCTATGAGAGAAGGGGTTTCCCTGCTTTAGCAACGGATCAGGTAGCAGATTGTATGTCCTACCGAAGCCGCATATTCAGGTGATTCCCTCCGGGTCTCAGGAGCCTCACACCGCCTGTCTCCTAGACCCCACAAAACCTGTGTGAGCATGACTTTACAGTGGCAAAACTAGCAGTCTTGAGTTACCGGAGACATATATTATGTGAACCATGAACTGTCTCTCACCCATCCTTTTATCTCTCTCTTCAGTGACTGATTAACATTTCAGAGTGTGCAGTGTGTTTGAGCATGTATTCCTAATCACCATCCCAGGCTGCTAGCTAAAGAGTTAAATGGTGGCTAAAGAACCCATAGGTAGACACTGGTGAGTGCCGGCGCCAATTCTCATTCTCTGTTTGATTGACACCTCATCACATAATCATATTCAAGCCTGCGGCGGATGATCTCGCATTCACCCCCAGTGTAATCTAGGCCAGTAGGTGCTTTCCTCTTTTCTACAGACCCTCCATGGATGATGGGCAAACAAAAAATGCTGAATTTTCTCTGCAGATGTGTTGATTCAGTATCAGGCTCCAGGCCCTACAGTGCATGTCCATCCTGTTGGATAACCTCAGGTGAAACTGAATCCTGGGACACACAATGAATTTTATATGGCAAATGAGGTGCATATTATATTGTCAGTCATATCGTAGCATATTCCCGGTCGTGCTGTGGCAGTGCTACTGAAGAGTATCGAATGAATCTTTATTACTTGATGTACTTGCTTGTGGCCATGGAAGTAAACTTAGCGCTGACCAGTGGAAATGACCTTTATGCAGTTACATGACTTTCCTTTCTGAGCACTCTCAATTTTCCATTCATTCAAACCAGAGACCGACATCGTGCTTATGGTAAATAGACAGGACGTTCTGTGTAAAATGCAAGAAGCCCAATGAAATGAACAGGAAATGCTGCGTTTTGCCGATGCAAAAAGAAGTGTGGTTTTAATGAATGGCTAATTAGAAAATTAACTGGATAGCTGATGAGGTTGAGGATTAAGATCAAATCTGCTGTGCAGGGTATTTCTGAATAGGGTCCAGTGGTTGAAAATCTGCTCTTATCTGTTCTGGACAGTGCCCCCTTTGCCCATAGGACACCCCCTCAATCAGCAGTTGGAGTGGCCATGTGTCCTTTGTGTGTGGGTGAGTGTGTGCATAAAGAAGTGCCTTAGTAGGGAGGGTGTGATATGAGACACATGTTCAGTAAAAACAGATGCTCACAATGCAGTAAGTAAGCATTCATTGTTGGCGCGACATTTTTCCTCTCCCATTCCCTTCCTCGTCTCTTTGAGATGAGCCTGAATTGCTCACTTGGGTATGAGTGCGATACCTTTTTTTGGGTGAGCACACGGGCACACATACACATCCCACCACACCACCATTCTTTTTTTGTTCTTCCTCAAAACCACCTTCCTTGCCTCAGTTTCCTCTTTATCGATATGGCCTGGGACCCACAGTAAATGTATTTAGTTTCTTATTTAGTTCTGCCCTGAATAAGCAATTTCGCATAACAGATGTTTACATATAATCCACAAGACTCAATAATAACTGAATTTGTCTACAAAATCTCTACAAAACCTCCTTAATGTTAATGTTTACTGAATTTACAGGAAACATGATTTCACAAAGTAAAATGTCTCCTGGACATTATTGGTTGGATGCTAATTGTCCTTTTTGGATGCTAATTGTCATTCAAGTTTTCTCCTGTTTACAGAGACTGGGAAGGAACAGAGATTGGATAGTAGTGTGTTTTTACTTAAAAAATTGCTGACACCTCTAACGCATTTATTATTATCTGCCAGGACCCTTCGGTGGGCCCAAGCTCAACTACACACACCCTTAAATACACACCTTTCCTATCAATTTCACTGTAAGGTATTGGAATATGTATCGCAGGTACAGAATAATATGCTTTACAATGAATCGCAGAATAATAATCTGGGCTTCCAAAGTCTGATCCCTCAGTACAAAATAAGTGCACAGGCTATGTTCTCGTCTTTCTGGGAAATTAAAAACAAAAAACCTTATTTATTCAGTAATGCTCACATCATGTTCACGCTTGCAAAAGAACAAAGTAACTAGCTATCTAGTTTGTACCATTACATTCTCTCTGAAATCACATGACACTCAGACAACCTGTACTTGTGTCTGTTTCATGAGCAAAAGAGTGATGGGAGGCCACTGTATTAAGCAGAGAATTTTACACTGAAGTCTTGCTGGCATATGTCTCTGTTTCTCTTTGTTTCTCTCCGTCCTGCACATGTACATGTACGTCAGTAAGATGACAAGGCTACGTTGTTAAGGAATTCCTCTGGAGACTGGAATGCAGGTATTAATGCAGTGCGATTAGACACAGAGTGAGGCAGCGTGGAAAAAATAAAAGGGAGCCAGAGAAGCAGAGCGAGGATTTTGGAATGGCAGAGAATTTGGAATGGTAGAGGAGGTGAAGAGAGAAGGGAGTGGCAGAGATAGATTAGGATTCAGGATAGAAGAGATCAGAGGGGATGTGTGGGATGGAAATTAGTTTTTATTAACAAGTCAGCCATTGTTGTCTGTGTAGACCAGTCCCGTACAGAATTTTGCAGTGTTTTTTTTTTTGTGTTGTGATTGTTTTGTGCTTTTTTTTTGCGGAAAAACTACTTGAATTTGGCGAAATTGCAATTACACATTTTTTTTGCTGTGATGTTTGTTGGTAAACGAGTCCATTTAGCTGTAATCATGTTCGTGAATCGAATTGGGCTTTGGCTGAATGTGCCATGTAATGGCGTCACACGACGAACTGTGATGTCACATGATGTGCCTCGGCCTAAAATTCCTAAAAATCTGTGGTAATTTTGAAAAATCGCAAGTTCCGACGAATGTTGTGGAGTTTCCTTGATTTTGCGTTCATTCCTGCTATCGCAAAACCCTGGGGGGTCTGGTAGATGTGGGAGACTGGTCACCATAAAGCATGCACAAGCATGAGAGATAGCATGAGAAAGTGACCCGGGTGCAGCTAAAGTTAGGAATTTGGATTTAACAACTGCAGTTATAAATAGGAAGCCTAAGAGCTGCTGACGTAACTATAAGCGTACCAGTCGATGGTGGGACCCGCTGAGAATCAGTGTGAGAGAAACTGAGAACAAGAGAAACGAAGAGCGTGTGAGCCAACCATTTTAAGGCAGAAATGGAGGAGGGATGCCTTATGGTGTCTCCATGACTTGTGGTCCTGTACTACATCCCTGCCAGTATGAGCTTTGCTGCTTCTTTCAAATGCCAGGTGGCATCAAGCACCAATGTGTCCTGGCGCCAGTACGCCTCTACCCACCCCCCAGAGGGTGGTATGATCCCTGTCAAAGTCACCCCCCTTTCTCCTAAAGCCTTGTTGGCACAACATTCACTCAGGTGTAGCCAATCACTAGGCCTCATTTTCTCCTCGCCCCACTTCCTCTTCAGCCCATCTGCTTCCTGAGTGCCCAACAGTTGGCTGGCTCTGATTTGAACGTTATCCCACAAATGAGCAGTCTGAGATCTTTTCTTTCCGAAATTGAGCTGATTACTTCTAGTTCAATTCTTTCTTAACTCAGGAATATTTCACATAAATTCTTTGCCTTTCTGAAAGGATTTGATGCAGATGACATTTATAGATCACTGACTTCAGCAAAAGAAAAGTATCTTAATAAAAAAAAAAAATCAGGCCGTCACTATTACTTGATCATATGGTCATCCTGCAAATTTTAATTTCTGTTTTGATGTTAACGTTAATGAAAGGTGATTTATGAAGTGATTATCATTCTAATGAGAAGAAAAGCCAAGTAAATCTTGCGACACGTACACACACGGGGCACTCGCAGCTCACAGTAGAGAGGAGCAGCTGGGAAACAGTTGGCAGACAGAGAGCTCTTGTCACTAGTCAAGATGGCGGCATTGCCACTACATGATGTACTGTATGTCTCTGTGTTTTTCTGTGCAGCCTTTTTCAGTTCTGCCATCAAAGCTGTCCTCAGAATTTTGCACTCTGGTTCTGCTCTGTTTTCTATTGCTTCTGCTCGATCTCTTTCTCTCTCTTTCTTTGGAAATGGTAGGATGAACACTTGATCTAGGGGTCTGTACAGAGTGTGAGGGGAGAAGAGAGACAGCTGGACACACTGTTGCTCTGGATCAGCTTACACACACTCCATAGCTCATGTCTTGCTCTCTTCTTTCTACTACTTCCATGCCTTTTTTTTATACACTGTGCGTCAATCTTTCTCAAAACGTTATATTGAAGAAATTAAAATCAGAAATTACGATATTTCATAGCGTTATGGCCGAACAACTCAGACGTTTTAGATATGTTTCTTGGTCAAATAATTGCAGGTTTGTTTAAAGCGCACCGATTATAGTTTTGAAACGTGCCTAATTTTGTTTTAGAGGTTTCATACAATAGATTTACATGCATCCAAGGTCAAAAAACTGTGCTTTACTGTGCACATGATTTAAACTGCAGCATTACCCTTTTCCCCCAGTGTCAAAAACGACTCGTTAAATGATGTGTTCTAAAGGATTCATTCTAAACTCCTCCTTTCAGAGAGCAAACTCTGCTCTGATTGGTCAGATGTCCCAGTCTGTTGTGATTAGTTTACGGCTGTCAGCATGTGTCGAAAAGGAAACAGCCACTACCGTAACGAGTTTCAGCTCCGTCTGTCAGCGAGCAGCCGATGAAGATCAGAGATGGGGTTTTTATTACAAACCTACGTAGGTTAGTACAGGAAGTAAATCTGGAATCACTAACGACTCGTTTCAGCTGTTCAGAATCAGTTCGTTTTTGGAAGTCAATAACTCTTTTTGTCGTGTGTTTTGATTTTTGAAACTTTGCAGACTTTTTACATTCACAAACAGCTCTATAACACACTACATGAAATGTAATGTTTGAAAAACCATAATAGGTGCACTTTAATACGCTGAAAAACATGATAATATGTTTCATTCTCTCTCTCTCTCTCTCTCTCTCTCTCTCATTCTATCACCTGTTTGGTATTCTCATATTTATGGCTCCCTGCTACTATTCTTGTGAGGAATTCCCCTCAAAGAGATTAAACAAAAGAAAATACACACACACACACACACACACACACACACACACACACAGTGTAAAAGTGCTGGATTATCAGTCATTTAACTCAGGAGAGTAGTGCTGAAGCCAAAGCTCCACACCACACACACCAGACAATGAAACCATAGCTGCAGTCTGGAGGGGAAAACCGCCCTAGGCAGCGTGCGCACGCATGCACACACACACACACACACCCACCCACCACGGTGTTAGATTGAGACACATTTTTTAAAAAAGAGAGCCTTCTAGTCTCCTTGGGGAGGCACTCATTTGAGAAGAATGAGTTTTCTGATGGAAAAACCTACAGACTGCAGATGAGTGCAGTGCCATGTATGCACCCCTCACCCCTCCCAAAAAAAATCCCTCCCCAAACTGACAGATGGTATCTCAGCACTCCTTCCTCCACTTCTCTCATTCCCCTCGAACCTGTTTGGACATGGACTGCCACCCTCCTTACTTCCTCTGATCCTATAAAACGCTCCTCCTGGAAAACACACTCGACCTTTTCGTCCCGTACAATGTACTGAAGTCCTGAACTTTTTTTTTCTGAGTTCACTTTTTTTGTTTCATTTTCATTTGGGTTAGTTTCCTGCATTACCCACAACGCCTTTCGACTACCTGCAGACATTGTTACAACGGGATTTAGCCCTTTCTTCATATCTACCTAAAGACAGTGATGCAGCAGGGCTTTAGCCTTTCATTCTGTCCAGGTCTCTCACCTCCTTGTCTGTACACACTGCCGAAACACGAGCAATTCCAAAGCTGCAACTTTCATGCTAATACCGTTCTAAACGCTGTCATGTTTGTGTCCTAGAACGCTAAGCCAAGTCTGTGCCATAACTCGGTGCAACTGCATTGCATTCTGGGACCTGGAATCCAGTGTCTGCAGTCTCTACTACTTCTGCACTGGATTTGACAGTAGTAATTTCTCAGGTTCGTGGGAGTTGTCTCTAGTTTAGTTCTTGATTTTGAATGCGCGGCGATAGAAGTGCAGACACATGTTAGCATCAGAGTGAGGAAGAATTGTGAAGGCCTGAATGCCACTGTGTGTGCCAGTCTCTACCTGACATGTTTATTCTTTCAATCACGCACAGATCTGAGAGCAGAACTGAGCTGCTTTCCTTTTGAGTGAGATTCTGTCTGAGCTCTGTAATGAATTATGGATCTGTGTGTGTGTGTGTGTGTGTGTGTGTGTGCGCTTGGTTTGGTGACAGTTCTTATCTCTGTGTTAAATACTTTTCATTTTTCTGAAGTTCTGTATCAGCTGAGTCATGTCTTTCTCGGAGCACGTCATCTGCTTCTTTTGTCCTCCATCTCTGCAGGGAATGACCACTAGCTCTCCTCTCTTTGTGGTGCTTATTTCACTTCTTGCTTTCTCACTTGCTTACACTCTGAGGTTCTGACTCATGACCTTTTACTCCATCCCTCTCTCTCTCTGCTCTTATCACTCACGCTTCTGTCCAGGCTGCCTGGATGCAGCTGCAGTGCTGATACATCTCTCCTCTCGCCACATTTTAGGATTAAAGTGAACAATATCAGTCTTTCTCTCTTCATTATTACACCCCCGTCTTCTCTCGTTTTTCTTATTCATCCTCTTTCTCTTAGTGTTTGCAAACAACTGTTCTGTTTCTCTTTCCTTGTAGCCTTTGTTCTTTGATTTAATACAACACTATCAGGCTCTCTCTCTCTTTTTCTCTCGCTGCTTGTCTCTCTCGCTGTCTCTAGCTTTCTCTGTCTCTTTCTGTCTGTCTGTCTCCTTCTCTTTATCTTTCTGTTTGTCTATCTAACTGTCTGTCTCTCTCTCACTCTCTTTCTCAATACCTTTATCTGTCTGTCTCTCTCTCTCTCTCTCGTGCTCTCTATCTCAATATCTGTATATATCTGTTTTTCCGGGTTTGTTTGTGTGCGTCTATCTCTCTCTCTCTCTCTCTCAATATCTGTATCTGTCTGGCTACCTCTCTCCCTCTATCTTAATATCTGTATATATCTGTTTTTCCAGGTATGTGTGTCTGTCTGTCTCTCTCAACATCTGTCTGTCTTTATCTGTCTGTCTGTCTGTCTGTCAATACCTGTATCTGTCTGTCTTTCTGTCTCTCTCTCTATCTGTCTGCCTGTCTGTCTGTCTTGCACTCTCTCGCTCTCTCTCTGGTCAGAATGCCAGCTGCAGTGATACGTGCTGCTTTGTCACTCCTTTCTCATCCATCTTTTACATTCTCTCTTTCTGTCTGCTTCCTTCTCTTTGATCACGTTATGCTGGTGGTTTCCTTTGTTCTTTGCGCTACTCTTTGTGTTCTTATAATTATTCTTATCAGGTGTTTTTTCATACTTGCTCTAGAATGGAATTTTTTAATTTATTTTTTTTAAACTAGAGCAAGTGCATTTCCTGACTAGGTGTGGGCTAGGTGTAGGTGTATCACTGCCTTTATATCTTACTGTCTGTGTGTGTGTCACTCATTGCTTCTAGTTGTCACTGTTGTAGGATCCTCCTGACCTTGACGTGGTATTAAAGGTGGACGCTGCTGCTTGTTAGCCTGCTCTTATGTTCTTTCTGTCTGTAGTGTGGCGTCTTGGGAGAAAAGATTTAAAGCCCTATTCAATTACTACTGTGTGTATGTGTGTGTGTGTGTGTGTGTGTGTGTGTGTGTGTGTGTGTGTGTGTGTGTGTGTGTGTGTGTGTGTGTGATAGAGAGAGAGAGAGAGAGAGAGACAGAGACACTGAACTGTCTGTATGTGAGTTGTGGGAATCATGCATTGTATGAAGCTTGAGGTAACCTCTGAAAGTTGAAAAGCATGCCCTCAGGCTACACACACACACACACACACACACACACACAACACACATATGACGTAAGGGCGTGCCAGCAGGGGGGAAGTGTGAATGTAAGAATGTTGGTTTGTTCTAAGAATGTATGAGAAAATATGAAACCTTCAACAACAGGTACATGTTGACATGGTTGGATGTTTGAGATAACAGAAAGAAATACACTTATCTAATCTGCATATTTTAAATACAGTCTTAAGGATTGGTGTCTCCATGTCTGATACTCAGTGACAGATAAATGATGTGTGTGTGCATATATAAATATATATATATATACACTCCGGACACACAGGGCCACGGTGGCAATCAAACCCCCGACCCACACAGCATTTATCTGTCACTATATATATATATAAAAAAATTCAAAATATCAAAATAAATGTAATCAAACGTAAAATCTTTTTTAATCACCTGTAAAAAGTCTTATATTATTATTTATTGCACCACTAATAACAGTAAGACTTTTCGTCGTATCTAATACAATCCATCAAAATGAAATCAGACTGACTCGGACTTAATTAAAAAATCTGTAATAAAAAAAAATTTAATCTACAGTTAATTAATAAATTAAGCACTGATTTTACACCGAATTCATGTGGACAAACTGGAGCTTCAAGCTTGATGTAGCGAACAAGTAAGAAAAGCTCGTAGCCTCGAGGTTAGTATTGTGCAAACTGTAGTCATAAGCCTGTAGTCTGTTTTTGAAGACATTCAGCTCTTTCAAGTAAACCCCCATGGTCTGTATACACGTCGAGACGTGCATGACCATTTTTTGGCACATTGCAGAGGAAGCATTCAGCATGTGTGGGATTCATGTACAACCTCATCTTTCTGCCCACCTCCTCTTCACTTATCTGCATGCTTAAATGCATAGTTTACAGTCTCAGTACAGTTACTAGTCATAATAAATACTGCTTTCTGTTATCTAGAGAATCTTCCTTATTTGGTATTATTAAAGCTCATTCTGATGAACTTTAGCTTGTGGTATTGCATAATTAAGCATTTTTCTTGCTCTTTGTAACTCGGCACCAATCACTGCCTTTGGAGCCTTCGTTCTCCATGCACCCTTGTAAACTACAGATGCTTTTTATATAGGAAACAAGACCCAAACATCAAATCAGTCCTGTCTCTAATCTGACTCCACCGGAGACCTCGCTACCTCTCGCTCTTTCCTTTTTGACCCTCCTCTCCTCTATCTCTCCAACCATCATCCCAGGCTCCTTATTGTCAATCCAGTGACAGTTTCCCCCAGGCTGTCAGCGTTGACATACTACTTTGGCACCCTCTGTGCTTTAAATTTACAGTCATTTCCTACTGAAATGGAGCTGTGTGTGTGTGTGTGTGTGTGTGTGTGTGTGTTTGTTGACAGAGCATAAGATGGCAGGTGGGTTTTAATAAAAGCACCTAGATTGTAATGTTCCACCCTTGGACGAGGGTGAAGTTCTTGCATGTTAGCATTAGCAAACAGCCCGACAGCCTTCCATTTGGAATTGTATCAGTCGTGGACTTGCAAACTTTAAAGTTTCCTTCCTAAAGAGAGTTCTCTAACTCTCTTTAGGAAGGAGATTGTCTACAATATCTGTCCATGGGGTATGGTTTCAAGTTCCTAAGAAACTATCAGGCATGTAGGCAAGTTTAATATACAATTAAATCTGTGTTTGTTTGTTATTTAGCTGCAGCTCTGGGTTTAGTCCAGTTTTGTGTTTTCTTTGCTTAGACACAACAAATTCAACACAGCTAATTAAGCATGTTCTTCAGGAACTGAGGCAAGGACTAAGGGAATATTCTAGCATATTTCAGCATGTTGATTTAGAATTAAAGCTACCCAACCCCCCGACTTTGTGGTATTCAGTTTGTCTGAACTCCTGCGTGCGTCAGGGCGGGCTGAACACTTGGTTGGTATGACTGGAAAAAAAGAAACGTGATCATAAGTTGGAATTCTAAACAGTAATGTTATCTCCGTGATGTCTAGTATATAAAGCACTGCGATTGGAACTCGGATAAACCAAAACAAGTTTTCACACAAGCTGCTTGTGTACTACATGCACTGTTTACTGTGTTACTTTATATCAACAGGGCACACTCCTACACACACTATGGACAATTTAGAGATTCCAATCAGCATACAGTACATGCCTTTGGACTGGGGTAGGAAACCAGAGTACCCGGAGGAAACTTCAGAAGCATGGGGAGAACATGCAAATGTCACGCACACAGGGCAGAGGCGGTAAACAAACCCCCAACCCCAGGGGGAGCATCAGTGATTTACTAGCTTGAATTTAATGTTTTGATATAAAGTATAGTATTGGAATCAGTGGAAAAGTAATGGTATGTTCTACACTGAAATCTGGGTGACCTTCTATTGTAGTATATCATTTATCTTCGTTGAGCACTTTATCCTGGTCAAGATCACGATGGATTCAGAGTCTATCTCAGGAACACACACATTCACACAGTCGTTCACACATAGGGCAATTTAGAGACACCAATCATGTTTTTGGAAAATAGGATGAAATATGAGGGCCTAGAGGACATGGACCCCACATGGACATGGTGAGAACATGCACAAAATCTACAGAGACAATAGTTTATTCTCTGTCTATTTAATAATAATGACTAATCATCTTTTTTTTCGAATCATTAAGTAGGATGTGTTCTATGTGTTCGGACAAACATGAAATGCTCACTCAGGTTTTCTTTTTCAGATTTGTTCCACATTAGAGTTCATGTCAAGTTACACACTTGAAATGTAGAAACTTGTCCCGGTTTATGTCTTTTTACCCCCCCAAATGTATAATGAAATCACATCTACCTTAGCTAGTTAGCTAGAAGATTAGCTAGTGTATGCTAATTTAAATTACGTTACCTAAACCCAAGCAAATGCTAATTTAAACACCACAGACAGCTTAGCAAATGCTAAAAGAAGGGACCTCGGAGTAGAAAAACAAAAGCTAACATAAGTGACCTCGGACCACACAGCAAATGCTAACTTAAACTACCTCAGCGTAGCTTGCAAAACTCAGGTTAACGAGCAAATGCAAACTCGACTTAGACAGCCCAAAGTGAGGCACAAGAAAGGGAAAGAGGACAGGAAATGTAGAAGGAAAATAATAAAATAACTACCTGGGGAGTATAAAAGTCAAGGAGGGAGAAAAGGAGTATAATCATTAAAGAAAAAGTTCTTGGTTCATGCAGGGTTTATGTGGATTTGTGGATTATCTCTCCATGGGCTATATCGATCTTCGCCCTCTCCCAGACTTGTTTAGACCCTGTCTACCTTCAGTCTGCAGTGTGTGTGTGTGTGTGTGTGTGTGTGTGTGTGTGTGTGTGTGTGTGTGTGTGTGTGTGTGTGTGCACACGTGCGTATCAGCGTGTGACTTTTTTTAATGCCCATTTTCCAAAGTTCATCCAAGCATTTGAAGTTAATCCTCCCTAATAGGGGAAAAATGAATGGGGGAAGAAGGGAAGACAGGAGGGCAACACAGAAGAGAGAGAAAAACATATGATGATGGACAAGTTATAGAGGAGATGGTTTAGCTGTAAATACATGACTTACTGCTGTGTTTTGGCTTGACTTACGCTGATAAGCTATACAGACAATTTAGGTGCTGGTTGTAACGTCTTTGTTCTATCCTTTCTGCCAGAATCCATCATAACCGCAAATACAGTCATGATAGTGAGAGACGGAGAGAGAGAGGGGATAAAGAGAAGGAAAATGAAAAAGGAAATGAAAACGCCTTATGTGTCACTTATTATAATCAGAATTGGCAGAATTGAAAATATAAGCTGGAAATGCTCCCTGAAAAAAGCGAACGAGGGAAGCGTAGGAAGAGTCATGAATATGCACTAATTTAAGGAGGGGAAATGGGGCTAAACGAGAGAGATCAGTAAAAGGGGGTAAAAAGCAAGGCAGAGAGAGGGAGGTGTGGAGGGGTAGCAGGTGCACGACAGCATGGTGGAAAGTGTTAGCAGCAGTGCACTTTCTACCTCCTGCTCTCCCTCTCCTTATCAACCCTTCTTTGTGCCCCCTTTCCCCAAACCCTTACTTACTGTCTGCATTTTGCTTGGCACTCAGCTTTACCTGATGTTTGAACCAGATTTGCACACACCACTGCGTCTCGCTCTATCTCTGTTTTACACACACAAACACGCCCACACACTGCGATCGCATTGCCCTCGTGAGGCCTGTGCAACATTTAATTGGCTCCCACTATTAAGTTTCACTGTGAAGAAGCTCGCTGTTATTAGATTAGTGGCTGGCAACATAGTAAAATTAAAATCAAACCATATTAACTTCACATAAACAGCATGGGTGATTTAGTAGCTTGCAATGTGCATGAGATTTTAACTCTTGGGTTCTGGCTGTCAGGAAGGAAAAACCCTAAGCTATACAGCTATGCTGTGATACATTTGTGGTTTTCTCTCTCTCTCTCTCTCTCTCTCTCTCTCTCTCTCTCTCTCTCACTCTCGCTCTCACTCTCTCTCCTTCTCGCATTCGCCATCTCTGTCTAGCCTGCCAAGCTCAAGCCTCATTAGTGCAAAAGGGATTCCTACCTAAATGGACCTGGACCTCTGCCAGCCAGAGGCGAGAGAGCGAGAGAGAGAGAGAGAGCGAGTGAGAGCGAGAGAGAGAGAGTTGGGAAATGAGAAAAGAAACATATATTCTAAAGTGAGCAGTGTAGAATGCATTTTCTGAAAAATTCAAATCAGCAAAAAAAATTAATGCCTTGAAAATATGCCATAGACTTGTGAAAGAACGAAATTACCATAATGTCTGTGATTCTGATGCAGAATTTACACAAATTTGCAAATTCGATTTCTCCTTTAAAATTTGTGGTGGCATTGCAAGGTACGAGGCTGCCATGTCCTGTCTTCACAGAGGTGTCATTTACTGTCTATAGTCTTCAGTTGAGGTTCTGATGATATTATAGCTCATACAACTGAACCATAATATCTAATGTCTGATCTTGAAGAAATACCTGGATATCTTTAGAAAGTTGTTGAAATGCTCTAAAAGGATATAATTTTTTGCTTGTTTTGAAACAATGGCACCATTCACGCTCACATGTATCTGTGGTCTACAGACATGTCACTGAACTTTGGTGCTTCAGTTCGAGGGTACTTGATGGCAAAAGTGTCCACCTACTTTACTGTGTGTGCATCCACTTCGACACCAGTCTTGTTCAGCCTCCAAAGCCGTCGTGTATGAGAGTATTTAGCTAAAGTAGATAACAACAGACAAGGAAATGAGGAAAAAGCAAACTGTCAAAAGAATCAATGCATTATGTCAAGATGCATGTGCGTGTGTAAATTCAGACCGCGTTAAAAGGGATATCAGGACTATTGCGATAGAGTGTAAAGGAGAAAATGTATAAAGAATTGCCACGCTTTTAGTCCGATTCATGTTGTTTTCTTTCATCATGAGCACATTTTCCTGTCCGTGTCGACTACTGCACTGTTGATGTTGTCCCATTTCAGCCTCCTGTTTGCTTGCTTCTGCTTATCTGCAGCACAAACACAAAGCACTAATGCTATCCGTCCAAATATTTTGAAATGTTTAGAAATGATCAACCATGAACTAACAATGATAAAAACTACAGGAGGTATAGGAAGACAAGTAGACAGTGATATGAATGTAGATGGGGTGATGTGGATGTGGAGATAGGGGAAGGGAGGGAAGGCAGAGAGAGAGAGAGAGAGAGAGAGAGAGAGAGAGAGAGAGGGGAGCACTCAATGTCCTAACCCTTTTAGTGAGATTAGTTTGCAGCATAATGTCTGATGCGGTCCTGTTATTCATCTTCTGACTCAGCTCTCTTTCTCTGTATCAGTGCCCTCTCACAGAAATGAGTTTCACTCATTCCCGTGTGTCATCAGACACTGTCCTGCATTCTGTAGCAGTACGGCATCGGGTCGAACGTGCCCAGGGAGCGTCACTGTTCTTCTGACAGCATCACCTTCTCTAAAAGTGTAGCAACTGTCACTGCTTCTGAGTTTCTCCAGCTACACTTATCCTCCATTCCCTCATCATCATCTTTCTCTCTCTCTCTCTCTCTCTCTCTCTCTCTCACTCATATTTAATTCAGTCCCATTTTTCATCTCATTATAGACTGCAGCACCATCATCTGCACCCTACACCAGATGATTGCTTCACTAAACAAATGCCTATTATAGATAATGATATAAATTGTTAGAATAAATGGATGAAAAGCAGTGTGGAATATCACCAGGGGTTTGGCATATCTTCATCCTTTAACATATCTCTACCTGTGACACTTTTGCACACGCTGCACTCTGTCTCTTGCTAATAGGTGTCTTCCTCACACTTCTCTGCTTTACACTTGTCTCCATCTTCCTCGTTTTCTTTCTCTTGCTGCTCCCATTTTTTTCCCCTGAATGAATTTCCAACCTCACCTGCCTCTCCAACACCATTTTCTAGAGGTTCATTTCTTCTTAGGGAGCAAGGGACTATAGGAGAAGGAGTGAGCGTGGAAAAGGTGCATGGAGTAATTGGAGTGCCTGAGGGTAGATGGGTACTGGTGTGGAGGGACAGGCCATCCCTAAACATAAAATATTAACTCGCTTTTTCATCTCAGCCTCTTTGCAGATGCTCCCTAATTAGATTCCTGGCTTTCAGGTGTCTTGTCAGGTGTGCTGTTTTTTTTTTTTTCTTTGCTGCATATTGAATCTCACATAATATGACTTGTTGTTTACACTGGCAGATTTGTATCTTTATCTTAGATGCTATAATGGACAAATCTGTCATATTAGGGCAAAAGACTGTATCTGACAATTTCTTGTTTTTGACAGGTCATTTAAATTGATCTTTTTTCTACCTATAGTGTCTTGCCTTAAGATGAAGAACTGAATAATAATGCAAAATGTTAAGGGAGTTATCATTTTGACACTGTTAACACTCCCTTAACATTTTGCATAATTATTCAGATCTTCATCTTAAGGCAAGACACTATAGGTAGAAAAAAGATCATTTTATTCACCTCAATCAGATTTCAGATTTTTGGACAAATTATATGTATGACAACATTTTTTTTGATGATGTTCTGTGCACCACATTTTCTGAAATGTAGCGACTTTAAAGATTTGTATTTTTAAAACTGGTTTTCTCAAAATCAGCTTTCAGAACTAAAATATTTTATGAAATTTTATTTTTGTTTAGAAATGTTATGTTCATTCACAAGGATATTACACACAAGGATATTTCTCAAAATGATGATGATTGTTGGATTTCCATTAGATTAGATGGAATATAATTTTTATAATGGGCACGGTGGCTTAGTGTTTAGCTATTTGCCTTGCAGCTTTGAGGTTGGGTGTTCGAAGCCTTCCTCTGCCCTGTGTGTGGAGTTTGTATGTTCTTCCTGTGCTTTGGGTGTTTCAGAGGTAAATAAGAGCAAAGAAGGCTGTGAAAAATTGTTTTTATTGTTTAACCTTTATTGTTACATTTTTTAAAATCTGCTTTTAGGGATATCAAACAATTGCAAACACAACACGGGTTTATCCAAGCACAAAAAACTTTGTTAAATATATGTGTGCATCAATTATTGGCGTGCGGAATTGCAGAAGTTAGTTGCATCTTGGGGTCAGAAAGTCTCCAAAACTACAATTTGAAATCACCTACATCACCACGAGTTCAAGAAAAAATCCTCTAATCTCATCCAAAAAAAAAACCCTCTGACATCTTCAGTTTTCCAGACATTACTGGAACTTCAAATGGGATCGGGTTCTATGGTCAGAGGAAACCTAAATAGAGCTTTTTGGCAACACCAGAGGTGGTTTTAGCATACACAAAGAGGTAGCCATATGGAAAAGTATCCAATGTCCACAGTTAGATATGGTTATCTTTAATGTTTGGGGCTGTTTTTCTGTTAGTGGACCTGGACATTTTGTTAAGATACATGGTATTATGGACTCTATCAAATATCAACAGATATTAAATGAAAACCTGGCTGCATCTGCCAGAAATTTTAAAATTAGCTGTGGCTGGATCTTCCAGCAATACAATGATCAAAAATGTACATCAGAATCAACACAAAAATTATTTACTTACAACAAAATCAATGTCCTGCCATGACCATCCTAGACGCCTGACTTGAAACCCATAGAAAACCTGTGGGGTGAACTGGAGAGGAGAGTCCACCTCGAAATTTGAAGTATCTGGAGAGATTCTGTATGGAGGAATGGTCTCAGATCCCTTGCCAAGTATTGGCAGCTGTCAGAGCTGTTATCTTGACAAAGGGAGGTAGCACAAAGTATTGAACAAAAGGGTGCCAATAATTGTTGCACACCTATATTTAACCAATTTTTTTTAATAAACCTGTGTTATTTGCAATTGTTTGCTATCCATGAAAGTTTTTTTTATTTTTGTGAATTTTTTGAACAAAAGATCAAAAGGTTAAACAATAAAGACAATTTTTCACAGCCTTCTTTACCAAGGGTGCCAATATTAGTGCAGGGCACTGTAGCTAATAGATATTTGTATGGATCTCGAGGAATCTTTGCAGGAATGGTTTTCATGTTTCACTCTATGAGCGGTTACTGGCGTTAGCCTTAGTAGGGCCGAATGCGCAATTTTTAATTTTATTTTTGACTTTGCAGCAGTGAGAAAAATTAATAAAACATCAACTGCTTCAGCTACAAATGAAAAATATGTCTGAATTATTCATTGAAGTTTAGACGCATCACCCTTGTGGACAAAATGGTCCAGCTAACTAACTCGGCTATAAATTATAAATGCAGAACAGTGGATGAAACTTGGAATGTGTCTGGTGTTATTGAGTTAGTGGTAGACTGATCTCACTATGTGTAATCAACATGCTTGCTTTGCTGGAACACAGTACATGTTTATATCCATTTCATTTACAGAAATCCACATGTAGATTTACATCTGTAATAAACAAGCCAGAGGTGACTGTCGCAAGACGACAGATGGAAGAAACCTTTGCGAAGATCTCAAGAGGAAACCCAATTTCTTTTGGTGGCATCATAAATAGGGACCAGATTGGACCGTTTTAATGATAACAAGTCTATAGTATCCAGATTAATTGTTTATTTGTAAGAGTTTCACTCTATTTAACATCAAATTCCTCTAATTTCTTTTTACTCTCTCTGTCTTGCTCTTTTAATTGCCTGATGCTAGTTGCTATGTCCTTGGTTTCAATAGGTTTGACCCATGATCCCATTGTCAGGACAAACTGTAACAGAGCAAAATACCTGTAGGACAAAAGACTGAGAGCAAGCTGACCTTGTAGCCCACCTTCACCCTGTTTATCCGAAAAGACAGTGATAGAGGGAAAAAGTGTGTGTGTGTGTGTGGGGGGGGGTTGTTTTCAAGAACACTGCAGCACTGCAGTATGCCAGGGCAGTGAGAAATGCACCGAGTAGAGCGGTGTTCATTTCCCCAGCCTTAGACTTAATGATCAATCCATCTGCGGAAGCATTTGAGCACCAGCTAAGAATCCCTCACGTAAGCATAATGCTAATGGTAATCATAGCGACTGAGATTTACACTATTAGCTTGATTGATGGGATCACGCTGTGCATATTCATGTCTGCCGTAAAAGGATCTGAATGGCAATATATAAAATATGATATATGATGTTTAGTTACGATTTCAGAGAACCCCGGTTCAGCTCAAACAAAGCACCACTTTAATTAATTTTGCCATTCATAGTAATTTTACAGCATGTCATGAGTTGGTCTTGGGTCAGCACCGCACTATAGTGGTGTGTTAATGTGCACCTCTGACCAACTTCCTCTGTTCTGTCCAGTCTAGCATGTTGTAGTTGTACACACTATACTGATGTCTTATAGACAGCATGGCTTTAATCTTCTAACTATGAGTATTCGGTTACTTTTGCATCGTCAAAAAACCACGTTTCAGACAAAAAATTCTCAGAAGGACCTTTCTGTATCTATCAGAAAATTACTTGGTAAGCATTAATGGTTCGATATAGCTGTGTTTATGGGTGCGCAGAAAGCTTGTGAACAAAAAATTCTTTCACACATGGATGGACCCCTCTTTAGGTTTCTGAGGGGCACAAGAGAAAAGCGTTTGCCCTATCACCAGATGATTGTGAGTTTGAATCCCTATGACGCCAGACAAGTGAGCAAAACTGGCCGTGCTGTCTGGGTGGGAGAGAAGGCATCCTTTCTGTCTCCTGTCAACCATAGTGACCGTAGCCAATCCTGTATGTTGAAGAGGGCAAATAGTGCCTTCCAGCTTGAGAAAATGTGACTGACACCCTACCTGGTTTATAGATGTTGTATGATTGGGGAGAGACAGCTGGTGGGTGGGAATGGGCAGGTGACCAAATTGGGGAGAAAATGGCAGAAACAAATGAATAAATGAATGTGACTGGCTGGTTTATTTATACAGTGATCTTATACAATTCAATGGCAAGAGCTATATTCGAAAGTGTCTTGTGGATATAGAATTGAACTTTCGATCGAATGCACTCTGATGTACACATGATGGTACCCATGACATTGTTCTCTGCACACAGAAATGCCTACTGTACAATGAAGCAGCAACACATACAGTATCAGTGCATTTTCTGCAAGATCATACAGTAAGAGGTCTTTCTGAACTCTGTATAAATGTTAGCTGTAATGTGAACTTGTATAAACTGACAGGACGCATATCAGTCTCCTTTTGTCATTTAGGTCAGGGTCAAAAGTTGTGTGTGTAAAGGCTGTATCCATTATACCAGAGAGAGTTGAGAGACTGCACTGGGTTTTGGCCCAGCATTAGAAGCACGGTCAGATGATCAAAAGGGTTTATGCTATAAGAATAAATAGAATGATGACTTAAAGCAGCTGTCTTTGCATGACTCATGCCGACTTTCAGACGAGTCAGATGTCTCATTATTTAAAAAAATATATATATATATATTCTTTTTTTTTCTTTCTTTTTAAGTCTCAGTTCGTCAGCATGACATTTCCAATGGGTGGTTATATCAGTACTTTCACTTCTTGTTCCATACTTCTCCTCCTGTCTCTTTCCTGTCTGTGTCCCTCTCTTCCTGCTTTATTCATTTCTGTCCTCGCCTCTCAACCATCTTTCTTCCCTACCTCGTGACTGTGTGTGTGTGTGTGTGTGAAAGGCTGCAGCTGTTGTTCATGCTCCAGCACCTGTTCCTGTCTCATCACGGTGGTGATGACTGATGCAGGCCTTACATGGACCCACCCTGACCCTCTCCACCCCTGCCCCAACCCACCACACACCCAGCCACACACCCACACACCCACCCACACACACCAACAGTGAATAGGTTTATATGCTTGTACATTTTTTTTTACAGTACACACAGTATATCTATATGCTCAGTGCTAAACCTACCTTATACACTAGGTCACTTATACACAGGTTAGTGGGTTAATGTTTTTCAGCTCCCCTTTACTCCATTTATCACTGGATAGGGACTATCACAGGACAACTGGTGTCAGTGTAGCACTACCACTGACATAGTAGTACCAAGAAACAGGATTAAGAAACAGCCCAGCGACAAAAGGGCTACAGTAAATGACATATTTACCTTTGAAGCATACCAGTGAATGTTTTCAGAAAGTAGGTGTACCTAATGAAGGGTCATTTTTACACGTTTACCTTTATGAAACTAAGCGAAGAAATAACAGGAACTAATATATCACGCAACACTAAATATACATTTAGTACATACTAAATCTGGTTGAAAATTACGATGTTTATAAATAAAGACATTTTTGGAAATCCTTCATGAATTGCTGTGGGGTAATATAGGAATAACACACTCAAGTTAAGACTGTTATTGGAAAATAAACTTCAGGGCAGTAACAGTAACCCTGCTTCACATCGGGCCACCATCACACCACCCAGATTTGATTATTTACTTAGAACAGCACGTCATAATCCTGTCGTGTTTAATTCTTTATATTCTTTATTATTTATTATACTTTAACTGTAGGAATAATTCAAATAAGGAAAAAAAAACGATCCATCTCCATCCATCTTGCCTATACATATCTGCTTCATGCTAAGTACAACGAGAGATGTCTGGAGTAATTATTCTTTATTTGGTAATTATTGTTTAATGCAATTTCATGCTTAGTGCAGAATTATACTATTATGTCTTTATCAAGCTGAATAGAAATTTGCATATGTGTATATTTTTGCCTTGGATTACTGCCGGCAGTAACCGCTACCAGGCAGGGCATTATAACATTTAATTAACATTCATATTAAGTAATATTATTAATAATAATCCTGATTGACTAGGCTGTGGTGCCCAGGTTCTGTGCTAGTGACCAGAAGGTAATGTGTTCAGGTTATCCCAGGTGCCACTTCTAGACCTTTTGAGTAAATCCCTTAACCCTTACCTGCTCAGATATATGGTTAGATTGTGTTATGCTTTCTTTTGGTTGCTTTGGATAAACATATCTGCCTGATGTAATATCACTGAAATTATCGCTGAAATCGCTGTAATATCACACATTCCGAAAAGCTGAAAAGAGCGAGGGGATATGCTGCTGGACATCGGGGTGTGCATGTGTGTGTCGGTGTTTCGTGACTATCTCTGGCACGGCTTCCTCACACAGGCTGTGTTTGTTTTGCCAACATCAAAAGCAGACGCAGCGGCAGGCTAATTCTGTTTAGAGTCTCTGTCCTTCATCTCATCTCTCAGCACGACACACACACACACACACACACACACACACACACACACACACACACATACATGTTGATTGAAATTGATGGTCCTATGTAGCAAAATATATGTAAAAATGAAGTAAAATGCAATTGCAACATGAATTTGATCCATAGGCCATGTATGTATATGTGTGTGTGTGTGTGTGTGTACAGAGTAGAAAAGTGGAATAGTAATCATAGCGTCATTAGTTAAATCATCAGTCAAATCTGTCACCCTGTCGCAATGTGTGTGTTCTTGTGATGACACCGATTACAAAAGGAATAAAAGACTGTCTATAGTAGGCATGAAAAATGATTTTAATGATTAAGATGAAAGAAAAAATATGGCATGGGTGTTGATAGTGGCTCTCTTTTTTTTAAGACCAGGGTATGTAGGGAGAAAAAAGAATAGTGAACGATGGTGAACAAAAAGATCATAAAAGGACGTTGAGAGTCGACAAGGAGAAGCAGCTGCTTCTTCTCATAATGAGGCTCTGCTCTCCTGCTGTGGTGTGTACATGTGTCAGAGATATAAAGAAAACACACTACATCATGCACCTGGGGCTGAACTTCACTGTGTAGGACCTTTTGTCTTCAAGCTAACAATCTCTGTACTGTAGGTAGTCTGAGATTCAGTAATACAGCAACAATACTGCATCACAATACAGCATGCTTGGCTTACACTGCTCGTGAATATTGTGTGTGTGTGTGTGTGTGTGTGTGTGTGTGTGTGTGTTGTGTGTGTGTACTCTTCCAGTCCACCATGCTCGCTCAGTGTGAGTGTCTGTCGGTGTCTCTGTCCCTCGCAGTCGGAACGTCTCGTACCCATCTGTCCCGCTCTCCTCTCCTCTTACACTCGCCCCATCCTTTTTCAAATCCGATTACCATCCTCCTTTTTTGATGAATGGACCCCCCAGCCTGCACACACACACACACACACACACACACACACCTCCTAGCCTCCGCTGGAGGTCAGGATGGAGGGGAGGGTACTAATTACCAGCTAATTGCCCCAGTAGCTGTGGCCAGCTGCTCCCCGGGGCAGAAACAGACAGCAGGAGCCTCTCTCATCACGTCAGGACAGAGGACAGTCCTAACAGAGACACAAACAGCATGGCACATAAAAAGCCGGAGGATTTATGATTGTGCACAAATGCAACACACATTATTCTCCATCTGCCTCTAAGCTGTCTCTCGCTTTCTATACTCCAAGTATATGTAAAATAAATACATTTTACAAAAAGGACATCTGGGAAAAAGATATATATATATATATATATCTTCAATTTTCTTCGACCTGGGGCTCCAGCATCCCTCGCCCAATGCAGTATCCTAGGTTAGCCCCAGGTGACATTTCTTGGGGTTAGCAGTCAGGCCAGCTTCCCGGATTCCCTTCAGGACCTCCCCCAGATGGAACAGGTGGTCCGACCAAGTGGAGAAATGGATAAATTCTTATATAAAAAAGAATTTTTTAAATTTTTTATCTTTAAAAAAACTTATATAGTACACATATATTTTTATGTGCACTTATATAGTGCACTTATATATTTTTATCCAAAGCTCTTTACACTGTGTCTCGTTCACCCATTCACCCATTCACACACCAATTGTAGCAGAGCTGCCATGCAAGCTGCTAGCTTGCCATCGGGAGCAACTTGGGGTTCAGTGTCTTGCCCAAGGACACTTCGGCATGTGGAGTCACCCGGGCCGGGAACCGAACAACCAACCCTACGATTAGTGGACAACCCGCTCCACCAACTGCGCCACAGGCTTGCATTTCTTGCACATATTCCACGACCGAGCGAAACGGGGACGGCTGTTCCTCCCAGGTTTCGTGGGCGACGTCCAGCAGTCCACGAGGGCGCCGGCCGAACAGCAGCTCGAAGGGGGTGAAGCCGGTGGATGCCTGGGGACACTCCCAGACGGCAAAGAGTACGCATGGGAGGAGAAGATCCCAGTTCCTCCCTTCTTCGTCTACCACCCGCCGCAGCATTCGTTTGAGCGTCTAGTTGAAGCACTTGACCAGTCCGTCAGTTTGGGGGTGGTAAACCGACATCTTCAGGCGCTTCACCTGCAACAGCCGACACAGATCAGACATTAGCTTGGACACAAAGGGCGTACCTTGGTCGGTCAGTATGTCCTTGGGGATTCCCACCCGGCTGAAGAGGAGTACCAGTTCCCTGGCGATGTTGGGGGAGGTGGCTTTGCGCAGTGGTACTGACTCCGGGTACCGGGAGGTGTAGTCTACGACCACCAGGATGTACTCGTGACCCCGGGCCGACGAGGTCCATGCCGATCCGCTCAAAGGGGACGGCGATGATGGGTAGAGGGATGAGGGGCGCCGGCTGGGGCCTCCGGGGAGTGGTGTGCTGGCATTGGGGGCACCGCTGGCAGAACATCCGGACCTCAGCACCCATCCACACGAATCGGTCCCTCAGTTTTTCCAACGTGTTCCGCGGTCCCAGGTGACCGCCGAACGGGTGGGCATGGGCCAGGTGCATGACCAGTGGTGTTTTTGTCCGTGTTACCACCAGAAGGTCTACCTGCTCCCCCCGGCGGCAGGCCCGTTGGTAGAGGAGGCCACCTTGGACGAGGAAGTACGTGGTGGGAAATCTCAGGTCGGGGTTTTGGTCAACCCCCTCTACAACCCGTACTTGGGCCCAGCAGTGCTTGAGGTGGACGTCCTCCTTCTGCTCCCGACCAAAGCTCCCCTCTCGGTTCACCTGGTGGACGACAGAGGACATAGGGTCAATTGATACAGAGGACTCACCTTCGGGAGCAGCGTCCCCGTTGTCCTGGGCCAGGTAAGCAGTCTGGGCCCCGGTCCTTTGCTTCCGACGTCGCGGCTTCCCTGTCTCGGTGTCCCGGCCCGACAGGCATCCTGGCCAGTCCTACCCCAGGAGTAATGGTACGGGGAGGTCTGGGATCACGCCCACATGGAGAGACCAGATCCCTGTCACACCCTGGATCGGCACGTCAGCTGTCGGGACTTCCCGGGTGTCCCCGTGGATGCAGGTTACAGCGAGGCTCCCCCCTGGCCGAAGTCCGCTGGGGAGGACGGACAGTCCGGCGAGGGTCACCGTGCTCCCGGTGTCCAGCAGAGTGGTGATTGACCTCCCTTCGATCCACACCATCTGGGTGGGCCCATCCGGCAGCTGGCGCGCATGGAGGGCGCAGCCGGCCAGCCAAGGTTTCTGGGTCAGCCCGGGGGACCCCAGTTCCGGCTCTGTGGGAATGGGCTTGTCGGTGGGAGTTACCTGTGCGGGTGAACTCCAGCAGGTTCGCCAGGTGCCGGCTAGGCGTGGCTGGTCAGGCCGGGCCCCAGAGGCCCCTAGGGGTAGGCTGTGGGCCACGCGGGTCAAGCTTGAGGGCGGCGGTGGCACGCTCCAGGGTCGTCAGGAGCTCCTGGGGTGTTCACGGTGCTTAAACCCTCACGGCATGTCGTTCCACATGGGGTAACGCCCTCAGGAACCGATCCATAGCCACCTCTTCTGCCTCCTCCATGCCCATATGCTGGTCTGGGCGGAGCCACCTTTTGGTGAGCCGGATGAGAGCATTTAGCTGTCTGCAGGGTCGAGCCCCCGGCTGATAGACCCAGCGATGAAACTCGGCCGCCGCTTCGTGAGAGCTTTGGCCGCACCACGCCAGGACTCCCTCCTTCATGGTTGTGTAGTCCTCCGCGTCCTCCGGCTCGAGACTGTAATAGGCCTCACGGGCCTCTCCGGTGAGCAGGGGACCTAAGGCGCGGGGCCAGTCGTCCCTATCCCATCTCTCACGGCGGACGATGGTTTCGAATGTCTCAAAATACGCCACAGGGTCTTCATCAGGCACAAGGGGGGGGAGCAGGCAGTGGAGCTCACGTCCCGGGTCCGGGAGAGGCATGGACGCCGCGCGGGTCTCGAGCTGCAGTGCCACCAGGGTCTTTGTCGCTGCCTGGAGGCGTTTCGTGAGCTGCTGGGTGGTGGTCTGCTGCTGGATACTGGTCTGCAACAGATGCTGCAAGGTTTGGTCCATGTTCTCTCTCTCTCCTTGTCGGAATTTTTTTTTTTTTTATTTTTTAGGCAAGGGGCGGGTCTGTGCTCATGCCCGCATCCTCCACCAGTGTAGCGGGAAAGGGGCGAAGCACAGAGACACGGAGGCTGGAGTAGGACAAAAGCTGAGTCTTTTATTTTCTTTCTGGTAGAGTGCAGGTTTGTGTGTATGTGTGTGTGGGGCTGAAGAGGCGGCCTGACGACGTGGCCGCTCGCGGGGGCATGTCGGGGGGAATCCCGGAGAAGCCTCGGGGTTCTCATGCCGTCCCTCAGCGCTGCGTGTCGTCTCCGCCGGCGTCGTCCTTGTCCGTGTTGGTAGCTTGCGCCAGTTTCGCCAGGTGCCGGCTAGGCGTGGCTGGTCAGGCCGGGCCCCAGAGGCCCCTAGGGGTAGTGCTGTGGGCCACGCGGGTCAAGCTTGAGGCGGTGGCGCGCGGCTCAGGGTCGTCAGGAGCTCCTGGGGTGTTCACGGTGCTTAAACCCTCACGGCATGTCGTTCCACATGGGGTAACGCCCTCAGGAACCGATCCATAGCCACCTCTTCTGCCTCCTCCATGCCCATATGCTGGTCTGGGCGGAGCCACCTTTTGGTGAGCCGGATGAGAGCATTTAGCTGTCTGCAGGGTCGAGCCCCCGGCTGATAGACCCAGCGATGAAACTCGGCCGCCCGGCCGTGAGCGTTTGCGCTACGCCAGGACTCCCTCCTTCATGGTTGTGTAGTCCTCCGCGTCCTCCGGCTCGAGACTGTAATAGGCCTCACGGGCCTCTCCGGTGAGCAGGGGACCTAAGGCGCGGGGCCAGTCGTCCCTATCCCATCTCTCACGGCGGACGATGGTTTCGAATGTCTCAAAATACGCCACAGGGTCTTCATCAGGCACAAGGGGGGGGAGCAGGCAGTGGAGCTCACGTCCCGGGTCCGGGAGAGGCATGGACGCCGCGCGGGTCTCGAGCTGCAGTGCCACCAGGGTCTTTGTCGCTGCCTGGAGGCGTTTCGTGAGCTGCTGGGTGGTGGTCTGCTGCTGGATACTGGTCTGCAACAGATGCTGCAAGGTTTGGTCCATGTTCTCTCTCTCTCCTTGTCGGAATTTTTTTATTTTTTATTTTTTAGGCAAGGGGCGGGTCTGTGCTCATGCCCGCATCCTCCACCAGTGTAGCGGGAAAGGGCGGAGCACAGAGACACGGAGGCTGGAGTAGGACAAAAGCTGAGTCTTTTATTTTCTTTCTGGTAGAGTGCAGGTTTGTGTGTATGTGTGTGTGGGGCTGAAGAGGCGGCCTGACGTCGTGACGCTCGCGGGGGCATGTCGGGGGAATCCCGGGAGAAGCCTCGGGGTTCTCATGCCGTCCCTCAGCGCTGCGTGTCGTCTCCGCCGGCGTCGTCCTTGTCCGTGTTGGTAGCTTGCGCCAAATATGGAGAGAGAGAGAGAGAGAGATTAGTCACGCTAACACGAGTGCGTGGGGTATACCTCCTCCTGTATCCGCTCCAGACGCTAACCGTTTCGGTGAGTCAGTACTCCACTTTCCAGGGCGGAAGGTCGTCCTTTTATTTCCGAATTCTACCGACAGCGCCTCCAATCAGCGAACGGTATGGCGTCAGTGGTTCCACCCCACCATGGCAGCTGTTCCGGTTAGCGCGGGGTCCGGCGCGTGGCTGCCTGCTTCGCGCCGGCACGGCAGTCGGAGATGGAGCGATTCAAAATAATCTTTACATCCTTAATAGACAGCAAATATAGAGATTTCAGAACTGATGTTTAAGTACTATAGAGAATGATATGACTTATATGATGATGGCTTAGTGGTTAGCACATTTGCCTCGCACCTCCAGGGTTGGGGTTCGATTCCTACCTCCACCCTGTTTTTGCAGAGTTTGCATGTTCTTCCTGTGCATTTGGGGGTTTCCTCCCAGAAATCCTGTTTCCCCCACCAGTCAAAAGACATGCTTTGTAGGCTGATTTGTGATTTCCAAATTGTGTGTGTGTGTGTGTGTGTGTGTGATTGTGCCCCGCGATGGGTTGGCACCCCATCCAAGGTGTCCCCCACCTTGTGCCCCGAGTTCCCTGAGATACGTTCCAGGCCTGCCACAACCCTGTGTAGGGTAAGCGGTACAGAAAAATGGATGGATTGAGTGTGCAGTGTATAAAGTGTCACTTCTATCACTTAATCATCGGTCAGTGTCTAACCACAGACCTGTTGGTTGGATATTTTTGTTCAGTGGACACTGACACGAAAGGATTCAGAACCTCAGTTCAGTTGAGTTTTATTTGTATAGCGAATTTAACAGTGTACATTGTAACAAAGCAGCGTTACAGAATTGTTTGATTTTCCTTTACATTCTCTCATGATTAAAACCTGTTTTATTCCCTTTAAGCTGGTTCTTCTTATTTTATGAATGTACTCTGTAGCGGGATGTTCTGACCCGATAGTGTTGATAGAATGTCTGTAAGGAGATAGATAAGCGTTGTTATGTGAAGACCCTTTTATCATACAATGAGCTAAGCCTCTCTGACTATGTTATCATGTAAATGACCTAAAGTCAAGTTCAAGTGGTTTTATTCTCATTTCTGCCATATAGAGTTGGAACGGTACACAGTGAAACAAAACAACGTTCATCCAGGACCACGGTGCTACATAAAACAGCACACGAACCACATGAGACACAGAACTAAATAAGATCCACACATTCTACATAAAGTGCACGTGCAGACGTGTGCTAACAACACAGGACAGTACAGTACGACTAATACAGGACAATAAGCACAGGAAGTGTCAGATGTAACAGGTAGTGCAAAAAAAAGAACAATATAATAAAAAAGAAAATGCTGCGAATATAAACATAACATACTATGACATAGTATTCAGCAAATAAGTGTACACCATATGTGGAAATAGCAGTTATCACAGTAGCATCCAGGTAAAGTATATAATAGTGACAAGAAATTAAACGTAATATTTTTTATATGTAAGTACAGTAGCAGTAAATGTAAAGGTAGTCAGTACAAAAATGTGCAAAAATTGAAATGGGAGTGGGATGGTATTCAGTTCAGTATGAGTGTATGTGTGTGAGTGTGTGTGTGCGCACATGTGGTGTGTTATATATTGGGTAGGCTTTCACACATGAAGGGAGACGAGGCCAAAACAGAACTCTGACTACACTCCTGTATTTCTCTGTGTGAATAACTTCTGCAGACAAAATTCATCTATTGGGAAGTTCCTGTCTCCAGATATCCCCGAGACGGCATTATGGAGAAACCTTCTCAGTGTCTCAGCCGTGCTGACAACGATCCATCACCCAGTAGCCCTGTTGCCATTCTTGTATACCTACAAAGTGTGCCAATGTGCATCTAATAATGCACAAATAATAAATGATATAGGTTGTATTTACTGTACTGTGCAGTCAGTTTTCCGACTTTGCTGTACATCCGTGTGTGGTTAGCTGAGGAAATCTGAGATCCTCTCAGTATGGGAAAACTTGTTTGATCTCTCGACATATATGTGGCCAGGTCTGACTGTGTGACCCCTGTAAAATGTCACACTCTTACTCTGACATGCAAAGGTCATTTCAAAGCCCTGCGTCTAATTCAAAGCTGTGTATGTGTCAGTGGTGAAGGTAAGTTTTGTTTTAGCAAATGTCTTTCTATGTTTGGAAATGAAACAGTCAGTCGATTTATGCAGTTAAATATAAATTACAGTTCACCGAGGTACAGACATTAGCCTTAGGCTTTCAGAGCTCATCTTGCAGTTAATCTCGTAAAGTGATGTAATGCTGCAATTTTCCAATTAGTTTTCATTAAAGTTTTGTTTGTTTGTTTTTATTTTGTCTCGACTCCCTGAGACAACATGATTGATATGAAGGCAAAAGGGAATCCATCCTCTTCTAGGTGTCACTGTATTCTGGTATTATAAATAATTACACCCATATACAGTTGTAGAAGAGTAAAGACAAACAGTACTGGGTGTGTGTGTGTGTGTGAAAGGAAGGTCAGTATGAGCATATATGCGATGAGCACAGGAGAGTCTCTATGTTTACAGCAGCAGATCTTAGTTACATATCTACCATATACAGGTAAGATTATCCACTGAAGAAAGGGTGAAACTTTTACTCTACTGCACTGCTCTCAGAAAAAGACTTCAGAAGTTTTTCCTCACCAGTGTGTTAAGCGTGATAACCCCAGAAGGCTGAAAGACAGCTCTGTTCTGGCCTGCAGTGCTTTTAGCACCTTTTTCACCAGCCTTCAAACACATACCTGCCTCTCAGTGGACTTGAGGAAGAAACGCGCAAACCTTATATAAGGCTTCAATTTGTCAGTCAGTCGCTGTACAGTAGAACATGCATTTGTGTGTACATTTGAAAGACAAACTGTGTAAGAAACTGGGATGTCCTCAGGGATCATAGGAAGGCGCTGGTCATCTATCTACGTATTACTCACAATGCCTCTTTGACTGTTGTGTTAACACTGTGTAACTGCACTGATTGCCTCCCTGCCTCCCTACTTGAATCTTTCATAGCGCAATTTCATTATCAAAAGAACAGGAGGATTGTTGTGTGCCTCGCTCACTCTCCCTCGCTCGCGACAGCTGCTCATATAGGCAGCAAACACACAATGGCACAGTGTGTGCAAGTGTATATCATCTCTCACCAAGGCTGCTTGTATTCAATGACAAAGTGCACACAGTGTGTGTCAGATCACCTTGCTACAGCCAACATCCTATTCAATGCTATATTTAATGCTTACGTTCAGAGCTTAAGGAGAATTGTAGGCTGAATTGTAGGTTAAATTTGAAGCAAAGTGTATAATTTTACAAGGTAATCTCAATCTTATTCAACTTTTATTCACGTGATAAATATTCAACCACTCATGCTGTCAAACATGCTGAGTTGCACTGTTCAATAATAATGGCAGGCCATTTAAATTATAAGTTGAAGCTGTAAAATACTATTGATATGCACTTTTAATTGGAAATCCATCTCTCTCTGTCTCTCTCTGTAGTGTGTCTGGGTTCAGTGTCAGTGAAGGTGACTCCTACAGTGGATGTGATTATAGGAGAAACTGCCCGGCTGCCCTGCTCCTACAACACCACCGGGACCATGGCCGTGGTCCAGTGGTTCATTGTAAGTACATTCAGTCTGAGTTCTCCAGCCCCTTTTAAAAAAAAAAAATCTACTGTGCCTTTCAAATTCAATATATTACATCATCTGTGTCTTAGTCAGGAGGCGAAATGTCGTTTAGTATATTGGATCATCCTGTGCACATGTGCGTGTGTGCATATCCATATAGTCAGTCTCCAGGATTTTGAGATTTTGCGATCGCAGAAATTAACACAAAATCAAGCTAACTCCACAATTTTTGGAGGAGCTTGCAATCTTTTTTAAATTGTAGCAGATTTTCCAAGACCTGTCATATGACGTCATCATAATGTGCATTCAGTCAAAAGTCCTCTTCGATCCATGTGTGTCAAACATGAGTTCAGATGAAAGGTCTCATTTGTGTGTGCAAAACAATTTTTGTGCAACTGTAATTTCGTCAATTTAAGTAGCAAGCAAACAAACAAACAAAAAACTTCACAAATCACAAATTTTTAAAAAAGACATCAAAATAAAATATTTTTGGCCGCAATAAAAAAAAAAAAACCTCCGCACAATCATGTCCAGACTATAAGGTCTATCTTGCTGATGACCGTACCAATGGCTTTGGGAAAAGTAAGATAAATAAAAGTGATAACGGGCAAAATCTTTAGTGTAGTGACCCTATGCATGGTGAAATTCTGATAGCTGAAATATGCCTCTCTTTCGCACATATCTCAATCAAAATTCAAGTTATACAGCATTATTAAACCTGTCTTTATGGAGCTTCATTTGTAAAACATTTGTTTTTTATCTATGTAACGTCATCTTTATAGAAAAGTCTAGGTGAGTACTGTAATAGGAAATATTTGTCTTTTGTAAATAGGCAGAAAAGCAAATTTTTTTGTTAAAACCCACAATAAATATTTTGGCTGTGTGCTAAAATTCATCTGCAGTGATGGGGTTCATGATGGGCTCTCCCAGACCACCATCCATTTGTGTTCTGGTCTAATTTGTGTCTCTCCTTCTCTTACTGTCTCTTTCTCTCTCATAGGAGTCTGCAGGCACACGGAAACGTGTAGCTTTCAGGTCATCCACAGGTGCCGGCCTTGATAAAGATACACCGTTAACAGACCGTGGCAACATGGAAACTGACATGACCCTGGTCATCTCTCCAATAAAGGTGATGGATCAGAGGAGCTTCTTCTGCCAGGTGGATGGAGGACCCGTGGGTACCTCAGAGGCTGAGACCAAACTCAGGGTGTTCTGTAAGTGTGTTTTTCCAGTACAGTGTACACTAATAAGACAGACACATACTGAGGCAGAGTCACCTTTAGAGCTACACTGATTAGCCCATGAACATGCAATGCAAGCAGCTGAGATTACCAGAGAACCTGACACAACCTCTCAGTGAGTAGCCCAGAATCTCATCCTAGCGTAGTCCCTGGTGTCTATTTTATGGTCCCTGTTCAATTTTTGCCTGGAGTAAATGTTATAACACACATACGGACTGTCCTTAATTCTATTCATTAGCCTAATTAGCTGGTCAGAAGTCAGTCAAAGCTGTGAACATTGCATGTTTAACTTCATTTATTAGTATAGCTATTTCATGTTTGATAAATGTCGTTTCTCTATCCTTAAGACAGCTGCTGAAGTGTCTGTCTGTGTGTGTGTGTGTGTGTGTGTGTGTGTGTGTGTGTGTGTGTGTGTGTGTGTGTCTTTGTGTGTCTGTGTGTGAGAAGGCTTGGGAGCTCCAGGGATTCGAGGTGGTGTTAATGACTTAATCTTGAAAAACAACTTCTTGTCATGGCCAAGACACCAAACCTCAGTCAGATCTATATTGATGTGTCAGACGGTTATTTAGGAATGTCCAGCGGGGACAGGCTACTAAAGACATTTACTAGGAGGGTTAACGTTGTTTCCCCTTTGGCAAACATCAATAACCTGAAGCAGAACAATTGACCCGAAGTTACTCAAGAGACTATATTATAGAACATCAGGCCTAAATGGAAATGGTCCATATCTCATAAAACATCACATTATTCATATTGGAAAGTGTTATAGGAAACCGTTGTGTGTTAGGTATGTTTTATATTTACCGGTCTCCAGTATTCAAAACATGTGCATGCATGTGAATACGCACTAAATGCATGTATTCATTGTGACTGTGAGCTATATATTGCTGTTCCTGTCCAGATGGACCAGGGAGAGCCATAATTGCTTTAATGATTGTGAATGACTCTCCTCCCCAGAGAGCACTGACTCATGGAGCTGAGCTAATGGCTAATGGTGCAGGGAAATAAGCTTGGGGAGATACCGGAGATTGTTGTAGCTCCTAATTCAGCTCTTGCATACGCAGATGCTTTTCTGATACTCCCTTACTATCTTTCTCATTTAACTTCACTTTTGTTAATCTTAAACTACTTTCCAGGCCTTTTTATGGCCAGTTTTAAGGACTAATTTCTAACACACCTGCAAAGAGTCAGTTATGTACAGTATAAGCTGGTGATTAAATCTGTAAAGTCTTTCTTAATTTAGTAAACAGGACAAGGTTCGATGATTAAAATGCAAGTAAGTTCTTAGCTTGGACACACAGCCTGAATGTACTGTATGTCATGATCACAGACATTTTTTTTTTAATCTGAGAAGTGTTTGTGTGTGGAACTTTCATTCCAAACTAGAAAAATTTAAATTCAGCCAAGAAGTGCTCAGTCTATGTAAGAGTAAGGCTAGAAAAGCCATCTTTCAAGAATATGAATAGCTTTCATCGAGACTAGTTTAAAGAAGCTAAAGAATAAAACACTTCTGGGTTGTTTAACACAGTTTTGGTCAGTGGATATGGGTCATTTCATGGCTTTGGTGTCTTTGCTGTTATTACATTACACAAATACGTTTATGGTGGACTTCTCTACATGAATGGATTTTTTTTTTGAAAGTGTGTCTATGAAAGAGATGTATATTTAGTATTTTCTGAAGGAGTCTCCAGTGTCAGCGCACTCTTTCTGGCACAGGAAATTGCGTTTTCTGGTCAGTTGGTAACACAACACATTGCCCTTTTGTTTGTCTTAGTAACATCAAGAAAGTGAGAAAAGAACCTGGTGAGGGAAAAATCATTAATAACTTCTATAATATACAATACCTGAGAACAGGAAGTAACTTGTCTCTGGTATGTTCTACAAGATTAAATGTAACTATTAATTAATAAAATGTATAACCTATTGCTCCTACTTTAAAAAATTGCAATTGTTGGTTCATTGCTGTGGTATAATAGGAAGAAAATACCCGTATTGGAAAACTTTGGGGTTGTAAGTGCTTATCACACTACCACATCATTGATTGTTTTCCTATAATAATGCATCCCAAAGTGTTTTAAACCTTTAAACCATATCTTCCCGAGCCGCATCAGGTGTGAAATCAGCCAATCTGGTATAACATCATATAAATACTCTACCATCCAACTTTCATACCCCCCCCCCTTGCTCTCTCTCTCTCTCTCTCTTTCTCTTTCTGTCTCTCTCTCTCAGTTGCTCCGGAAAAGCCAGTGGTGTCTGAAAATACCCAAGTCATTCCTTTAACCCCAAATAACCCAGTTGCACATCGGGTAGGTTTGTTTCATGTTTGGAGCAGGTCTCCAGAATTTAGATAGTACAATTTATATTAATGTTGTATGCAAAATAAATGAATAAAAATGAATATTATTTCACTATAATGTGTATCATTCAGGTGGGCAAATGCACCAGCAACAAAGGTCACCCTGAGCCTCGTATCATCTGGTTTAAAGACTCCAAACCTCTGCCAGAAGGGACAGATCCTAAAGAGAGTGAGTAATGAACTCCTACGCACTTTATTGAGTACTATATCATAAAACATCAGTCTACATCACTAATGTGCCTAATCAAATGAGATCTCTAAAGATGCTAATTGACAAATTATTTGAATTCCTTTTATCTCTCTCTTTCTCTCAGAGATATACATGGTCCCGAGTGTGGTGAAGGAGTCCTCAGGTCTCTTCACGGTCACAAGCACTCTGTACATCCAACCCGAGAAGATCGATGCGAAGTCAGTTTTCCACTGCACTGTGGAGTACAGCTTGCCGAACGATATCAAAAAGGAGAACTCTGAACCTTTCAACCTCACACTGCTCTGTGAGTCACATGCTCGTGCATGTATAGTACATTTCTTGTCTCTGTGATGCTCTCCATGACCATGTTCTTCAACTTCATTCCGTTTTCCTCCCACCAGACCCAGCAGAGAACGTGTTCTTCAAATTGTTGAACATGTCACAAATCAAAGAGGGAGATGATGTTCAGATGAAATGTGAGACGGACGGCAACCCTCAGCCTCAGTTCGAGTTCACCAAAGATGTGAGGGCTAATTTAGTACCAAGTGCCCAGTGTTCCTTCATATGGGTTCTCCTTTCCTTGACGCTCGTTCTTTGTCTCTTTTTCATGCAGGGAAAGGCACTAGCAAGTGGGTCGGGATTGTTTATTCTGCGCAATGTCACTCGCAGTGACTCTGGTACCTACATGTGTGAAGCACAGGACTTTGATGCTGATAACATTGAACTGACCAAGACCCTCAACATCACTGTGCAATGTGAGTAACTAAGAATTGAGATTTCATGGAAGTTTACTTTAAGGATACATTTATATTAAGTTACTATAAAGAGTTCCGTTATTGCCAAAAGTTCATTTACTCAATCAACTGCAATATTATGAGTGACAACAACTTATACATTTATTATAATATCTAATTATGGGGGCACAGTGGCTTAGATATTAGCATGTTTGCCTTCATGGTTGGTGGTTCGATTCCCGGCTCCACCCTGCGTGTGTTGAGCTTGCATGTTCTTTTTTTGCTGCAGGGGGTTCCTCCAGGTACTCCGGTTTTCTCCCCCAGCCCAAAAACATACGTTATAGGCTGATTGTTGTCTCCAAATTGTCCGTAGTGTGTGAACATGTGTGTGTTGTTATTATTAGCTAGGCCACAAGCCGAAGCTCTAGAATGCTCCCAGTTGCAGGTTTTGGTTGCCCAGAAACCTAACTTATTAGTAGCTAATGAAATATAATAACATATGCTGAGCTAGTTAATAGTTAAGTGCATTAGTAAAGATTAAGGGATACAAAGAACTACTGGAGAGTGGAAAACCGTGTAACCTGATAAGTGTTTGATGCACTGTTTGTGTGTTTGCCAGAATTCTCTTCTTACATCACAAATAAAAACATTATTTCTGTCTGACTGCAAGATGTATAGCACATATAGGAGCAGGAGAGTTGTATGACGGCTTTGCGTGGCTTTGCTCAGTTTTGTCAGTGTTTCCACATAGCTGCATGTTCCTTATTCAGAAAAGATGCATCAATCTGTGCAAATTAACCAAAATGCGCCTAAAAGCAGTTACAGTCAACCAGATCGTGCCTGGTCTGATGAGTATAGTGCAGCAGGTGGTGATTGGGAAATATGCACATCGAGGTGTGCTGCACCAAAAGAAAATGTGAAGTAGGGTTTATTGAAATACTGAACTACTAAATAATTAATAACTTGGACATCCGCTTGTCTCAGTAGCCTGGAATACCAATGTGTCCACTGAATTAATACAAATACTTATATAAGCACTCTGGGAACACCACTCGACCAATCAAATATGTGGATCGGAACGCACCTTTGCATAAAGTGTTTTAGAATAGAGATCTGGATAAGCAACAACGTGAACAACACTCCACCAGCACTGTTCTTGTGTTCAGAACCTTAATGAAAGCAAATGTTTTATTGTCATCTCTCTCTTCCTCTCTCAGATCTGGACCCAGTATCTGTGGAGCCAGCCAGCCCTTTGATAATTAAAAAAGGTGATCAGACTGATCTTCAGTGCAAGACCAGGTCTTCTGATGAGTACACCCTTTCATGGATGAAGGCAAGTCATTAATCCCTCAATCCTCTCTTCTTATTCTTCCATCTTCATGATGATAATCATTACGTTTTTTGTTATGATCACAGTGATGTTGATGATGTGTGTGTATGCAGGATGGTAAGCAGCTGATTCAGAAAGGTGTCCTGACTCTGCTGTCCACAAATCTGGACGATGATGGCGAGTATGTGTGTGTTGCATTAGTCCCCTCAGTGCCGGGCCTGAGGAAGCAAGCTAATATCACAGTAACTGTCTCAGGTACAACACACGCACACACACACACAGCAAAACTTTAGAACGTTGTTTATAAGTTTATCCAAGCGCTACAACAATGCATGCCTTTCTGCAGTACTACCTTTATGGGCTCTAATGTATCATTTATTAAACCACTACATCATCTAATGAATTAGCTCCAACTTCTTTCACATGTATTCCTGCTCTGGATCACTTACTCTGATCGATTTTGGAGACAGATTTGTTTAATTAATCACAGATTAGAAGGAAAGAAAACTACACCAGACGTAATGCAGTAGACAGTAACACAAATGTGCTCCGTTTATGGTTGTGTTTGTGCTAGCCTAGAATTTTTTTTTTGAAGTGCCTCATGTGACAGTGAGACATAACCTCAAAGTTGCTATACTTCACTTTTCTCATTGGTCAGGGCTGAAATAGTTAAGCTGGTTAAATAAACACTGATCGGAATGGGTAAAGCAAAACAAATAAATAGATAATGACTCGAATTAGGAGCACACGCTTGCAATTGGGAATAGGTACACAACTTAGACAACTGGGGAAATGGGTAAAAACCATCTGGAAATCCATATTTGAGAATTATATTACTAACACATGCAACACATGCTGTGATTTTGCAGACAGCAAACTTACAAATAACATACACTATATGGCCAAAATTATGTGGACCGCTGACCATTAAACATCCCAGTCCAAAACCATAGGCATATGGAGTTGGTCTCTCATTTGCAGCTATAGCAGCCTTCACTCTTATGTGAAAGCTTTCTGCTAGATTTTTGATTGTGGAGATTTGTTCCAGTTCATCCCAAAGGTGTTCAGTGGGGTTGAGGTCAGGGCTCTGTGAAGGCCAGTCGAAACCTTTGGTAAACCATGATCACCTGCAAGACCTTGTCTGGAACAGCACCCCCCTACCTCAACACTCTCCTGAAGGCTTACGTTCCCTCACACAATCTGTGATCAATTAACAACTGTCGCTTAGTAGTGCCTACTCAGCGTTGCTCAAGGTCCTTTTCCAGAACCTTCACACTAACCGTCCCTCAGTGGTGGAATGAACTTCCAACCTCAATCCGGACCGCAGAGTCTGTTGCTATCTTCAAAAAACAGTTAAAGACCTACCTCTTCCGTGAACAATTAACTAACCGCTAAAATGCCAACCCCATGTTAATTTAAAATAAATTAATAAATAAACTTACTCTGGCTCTTACACCTCTACTCTGCGCACTTTGCTTCTATAGAACTCAATTTAAAGATCTTTTACAGTAGCATTACTTGTATTGTTCTTGATATATCCCTTTGTTTGTATTTTCTCATTTGTAAGTCACGTTGGATAAAAGCGTCTGCTAAATAAATGAATGTAAAATAATAAGTATTGAAGGGGATAATTGACGGGTGCTTGTAACAGAAAGCAATAAAACAACAAAAAAGTTGTGTGAATGCTTTTGTTTAAGCTGTTACATGTTTTTATTGCTCAGGAAACTCAATTTGATAGTGCAACTGTATTAGTTTGCCATTGTTGTAAATTAGTCGACTTTACACAATAAGAACTTGTTGTGAACTTGTGAGATGCAACTGGTAGCAGAATAGGGTCGTTTATTTGGTCTTCTTTAGGCTAGCATCTGTGAGTGTGTAAAGTGCTGTGGCCAGGGGTTTCGAAGAAAAAAAATAACACTGAAGTGTGCATTAACTAAATCTGAGATGGGCCTTGTGCTGCATTCAATCGCCTCTCATAATCTGTTTCTGTTTGGCACAGGATGTGACAGCGTAATCTCCTTTTTTTTGTTGTTGTTGTCAGCAAACACTACAACGATGTTTGCCACCATTTCTGCAATTCCCTAACCAATAATTATTTCTGAATTCCTCACTGCTACTTCAGAGGCCTGTAACTTATTATTAGTAGTTCCACTAAAGCTTGTTTTATTTTGGGTGCAGTATCATTTTTATTTGTTCCATAAATCCTCTTGATCCTGTGTAATTATAGCTCTTGCACATGTTCCAGGTGCACTCTTTCATGGGTTCATCATTAAATCTAAATAATCCACCAAGGTCTGTTATGTTGCAGATCCTCTTAGGGCAGCTTTTATAAACTGTGGATTAGGATCGGGTCATAGTTGTGGTGCAGGGTGTGCTTACCTTTCCCTTGCTACTGAAATATTACCATGTACAGTTCACATGTATATTAGGGCTGTGGCCTGTAAGGACAATGGCTGGGATGGGTCTGTGCGAGCCCTGATCTTCACATCCCCTTCCTCCGCCAAATCTGATAACAGCACCGCAGAACACAAATATTTGTCTGGGGAGATGACATTGCAGACAAGGGAAACACTCATTTGATCTGTATAGTTTGGGGAGGATCAGAGTGGAGTCATTGGTTATTAACTATTCCATTAACTTCCATTAGCTGATGTGATATGACTCTTTGTCATTAGGTTAGCTCAGTTGGCATGTTGAAAAGGTAAGTAGTCAGTTCATCTCCTACCCTCTGGCAAAGTGGTGTGTGTTAGTGTGTGTGTGTGTGTGTGTGCTACTGTGTGTTATTGTGTGTCATTATTTGAGCACACATCTGCACAGTCGGCCACGATATCAATCCATTGTCTATATTTATAATTTCAATTACACAGTTATGCAAATATACCGCAGCACCATGTAATGCTCGACTCTGATTGGTTAGAAGGTGTTTTCGTTAACTGCAGTTCTGACAGTAGTGCCAGCTCTACGGCAAATTGCAAATGTTTATTTAGCACTTATTCTTATAGTGGCAACTCGTACACAGGTATTTACAGTAAGTAACGGTTAGGAAGTTTTCCACCTTGGGAAAGTCTTTAGGACAGGAGTTTGCGGATTCTGGTTTCTCAGTAACAGGACAAATTCAAGACAAAAAATAGTGACTCATTTAGAAATAAATGAAACATTGTAATAGTTGGATTTTTTTAAAAATAATAAACGTTGGGGTGGTAACAGTAACATTTCTATGTTTTTTGGCAGCATCACACCATCATATATTTTTTCTTTAAACTGCATTGTTATATTATAAAAGCAGTGTTGTATTCATTACATATAAATATATATCTTTAATTTTCTGTCACTCACTCTCTGCCTTTGTTTGTGTGTGTATAGTCATTAGTTGTAAATGGAAATACTTTCACCAGCATAGTCACCCTGGAGGCCACAGCTGCTGTTATCAAGGATGGCGTCACTTGTGAGGCCACCAATATGCACGGTACAGACAGCAAGAAGATCATGGTTGAAATCCAGTCAGGTAGGTTGTTTTGTTTTGTTTTGTTTTTTACTTCAGGCATACACACCTAATACACACAAATCTAAAGTTATCTTCTTGTTTATTTCTACAGACAACACTGTCAAGCAACATAACGGTGTAAAAGGTAGACACTTGACCCTGCTCTCTGTCCTCTTCTACTCCCTTTCTGGACTTTGCCTTCTGCAAACTCTGTAGCCTAGCTCTTCTAGCACTGTACATTGTATATTGTGTATTGCTAACAGAACCACTGTGTATATTGTATATTGAATTATGCTTCCGTCTTTGTATGATGTCCATCCTCACTTTTGTGGAATTCACTTCCGAATTTTTTCCTCCTTGGGGACAATAAAGAATTTGGTTCTATTCTCCTCTCCTTCTCCATCCTTCTTGTCTCTGCTTGAGGTGTTACATTTCCTACTCTTTTCTTCCTACTCATGTCTACTAGCATGTGTGTGTGTGTGTGTGTGTGTGTGTGTGTGTGTGTGTGTGTGTGTCTGGTCACTGTAGTGTGTGTCTAATCATGGTGGTGGGCTTGTCACATAAATGTGAGTACTTTTTCAATGTTACTGGGGTTATGTCTATGCTTTTGGTTTCTGCCATGGGACTTAAATCTTTCTCTTCTTACACTGCTGCTCAAAGGAAGCCCAGTGTTTGCAGCAGGTCTGTATGATTGCTGTGTGTGTGTGTGCATGCGTTTGAGAGAGATAGCACATGGGAAAGCTTATGTATCATTCTAAGCTGCGTGTGTGCGTGTTAGCTCAGTTGAGGGTGGTTCCCTCTTTCATTTATTATGTGACACAATGTCAGTGGTGCTTATTAGTAAAGCAACAATCCCTTATTGTTCTTTCGTGCTTCCTCCCCACCATTTTTGCTACACCCACTTTTCTCCACCTCCACCTCTTTCTTGTCCTTCTTATCAACCTCTATAAAATACTTCCCTCCTCCTCTCATCTCTTGTGTCCTTCTGGTTCTGATGTCATTCTGTCTCAATGTTTTCCTTCCTTCTTCTCCAACTCTATTTCCCTCCCCTCCACTCCAACTTCTGATTTCAACCATTCCACTCTCTATTCTACCATACCCCCCACCTTGCTCTCTCTCTCTCTCTCTCTCTCTCTTTCATTCTCTATGTGTGCTACTAGCAGACACTCAGCAGGGTGGCTCTAAAGGAGTGGTGGCCGCTGTGTTGGTGTGTGTCCTGCTCCTGCTCCTGCTGGTGGCTGCTCTTTATTTCCTCAGTCAGAGGGGAAGGATGGCCTGTCGCAAGAAGGAGATCAAGGAAGTGTAAGTAGCCAAGGGGATCCGAGTGAGGAGGAGCTTTTATTTAAACAGTTATAGACCTTTATGACATTATGTTGCTTTTTTACTGGACGGTGCGATATGATATGGTGCAGCTACTAATCTGTATCCGGAACCATCACCACTCTGATTGGGTATCTGGCCATCACAAAAAACACACCTGTGAGATTAGGAGTTCTCCGGAGTGTGTGACATCACCTCCCACACAATGCTAGTGTTAACAGTAAATAATAGGCACAGCAGTAGCAACAATGAAGGAAGGCTAAAACCTGAATTACTTTTTTCTCTGCCAAGCAAATAGAAAGTTCCAGGTTTTCCATTAGTACCCAATGTGAAGCATTGTTGCATGATTTCTCTTTTTTCCTCAGATCAGATCCGACTACCTTGACAATTCACTCTTATCTGTCTTTAATGAGAGCACTTGTCTCAGTTGAAACACCTCTCACGCATCCCAGCATGCATCCAATGATATCAATGACTCATATATGTCACGAACAACGTAAACATTTTATTGTGAGGCGATCCATCATACTAGAAGCAACAAATGAATGTGCTAGTAGCCCAACTCAGTGTTGCAATACGTTCTGGAGGTTGGCAAACAGTGCTGTTAATGGTCAGGTTGAGAAGACGATAAAAGGCCAGATAGCTAGCTATTGCTGGAACTGCTATGTATGCTGAATAAATATGTGGTCAACATGATGCCTCTCGCAGTTCAATATTGTTGGTGTGGAGGAAATCGAGTGTCTGCACAGAGCCCTGAACTCAACCCCAATGAACACCTTTGAGATAAACTGAAATACCGACTGCACCCTAGGCCTCCTCGCCTGACATCATGGCCTGACCTCACTAATGCACTTGTGGCTGAATGGACACAAATCCTCACAGCCACGCTCGAAAAGATCTAGTGGAAAGCCTTCCCAGAAGATTGGAGGTTATAATAACAGCAAGGGGGGGACTAATGGGATGTTCCACAAGGCAGCAATATAAACATAGCCAGTGAGGTCATTGGATGTTATTATAACAGTAATGGGATTAATGGGATGTTCAACAACCAAGTAATATAAACAAACACAGTGAGGTCATTTTTGCCATATTTTATTTTTATTTGTTGACATAACTGTAGAAAGTAGAGATGTGCATTAAATGTTTTTGGTATTGTTCTAAATGTTATGCTAGACCAATATAGGTAATGATGGCACATAAAAGATATATTTTTTGTATTTTTATGGGTATTTCACTTGAAATATACTATTTGAACATTGGGGGGACTAGTCTAAAGACCAGCACTGGCAATCGTGATGTTTTGATATTAGACAGTGTAGATATCAGGCCTAAAGAACAAATATAATTAATGAAATCAGAGAAAGATGCATAAATTTATTAAAACAGTGAGTATTGTAGTAGTCTCCCAACAAAACCTGTAAACTTAAAATGGTTGTATGTTTATTTTTGAACCACCCCTTATATGAGATTTACAGTGTATTTTCTATCCACTTTTTTGTATGGTGTGTATGCGCAGTACGTCCGGGGAGGAGATGAAATCTGGCAAGAATGAGGAGTCAGGGCTACTTAATAAACCCCCTGTAGAGCCGGTAAGCGGTCAGAGGTCAAAGTCCATAACCTTCTGATAGAAACAACTGGTTGTGTACATGTCCTGGGTTATTGCATGGTGCCATGGGAACTGAAATAACCATTGTGTTCTCCTGTCCTTTTTCTTCCATTAGTGATATGAGAGAAGAATGTGTAGGAAGACAAATCATCTGAGGAATTGAAGCAGGGGTGCTTGTGGGTTTTTTTTTCCCTGAGTGTGGCACCAACCTAAACCCGAGGAGCAGCTATAACTGAGCTGTAAATTTTTTTTTAGAGTTGGGTTGGGGGAGGCAAATGGGGTTAGAAACTGTGGGTGGGGTTTGACATAGTGGATGGGGTTAAGGACAGTGGGTTTGAACAACTTTTGTAAAAGTGGTTTATTTTTTTGTTTTATTTTTTATGCGGTTGGGGTAAATTTAAAACTTTTTTTTTTTGCTAAAGTGAGAAACCAATCACGCAAATCATTGTCCACTCATAATGACTCTGCAAAATAGCTGTGGAAAAGAAAGCATCGCAAACTCAATCCAACACCGGACATGCTGCCAAATTTCTTTTCTATCCCAGAATCCAGATCTTTTAATTAAATCACTGTGTCACTGGATTGATCTTTAGCCTCTTTTCACCTTAGACACTGCACTTACTGTCTGTTTCTTCCCACTGTAAGTGCACTGACACCTGCTGACCATCTTTTAAAAACACTGCTCATAAGCATACACTCTGTCCCGTACAAATTGCCTGACCATGGACTTGCATGCTACTGAAAATTGCCTGTCGTTTTCCCTACATTGTATGTATAGCCAAATGTTTGCTTTTTAATATTGTGTGTATATATATATATATATATATATATATATATATATATATATATATATATATATATATATATATATATATATATATATATATATATATATGTTTGTATTACATTGTAGCTTCCTATAAAGCATTGCCAATCCATTTGTAAAGTTTGAGCAAACCAAATGCTTGGAGGTACCATGGGGCAAGAGATTAGAATGCGAGAAATTCAAGGTCATGCCACTAATTGCTCTGAGATGTACAGGTCAAAACAATAAGTGTTAAAAATATTGTTTGTTTTTTAAACCTGGTGTCCTTGCAAAATGTCTTTCTTTCTTTCTTTTTTTTCCTTTCTTTCTTTCCTGAATCTGGATGACTCAGTACAACCTGGTCATATACAACTTTTGTGTTCATTTGAGTAATTTAAAAGGGTGTGGAGAGAAACACAGCAGTCTTCTCTAACCACATAATTAGACTTTAAAGCTGGGCTACATGTACTTTAGTCCATGGAACTTGTCAAGAGGCTGCACCCATGCACTGTATTATGATTAAGACACCCTCATGTTTCTGTTGGGTGTTTTATTTATAATTAGAAAAAAATAAGTAGTAAAACATGAATTTTTCCCCAGAGGTAAAACTGCAAATGGACCTAAAATTAACTTACAAAGCACAACTACTGCTACAGAACATGTCCCAAACCACGTTAACGTCTACTGATTTTCATCACTCCATGTGCCTTTCTCACACCTTTTTTTATTTGTGTTTAGATGACCGTGTCTATTTAAATGTCTCCAGCCTCTCAATCAGCTCTAGTTTCATGGCCCTGTACAAGTAAGGTGTAAGTAAGTAGAAAAGAGTCTCATCAATGAGAGTAGATATGGAAATGTTAGGATTATGGCCACACATGGTTTAGTTTTATTTCTTTTTTTGAAACCAAAAATATATATAAAAGACTGTAGAGGTGTTGAATTCTCTGTCATATTAGGAAGGTTAATTCCCCAAAGCGCGACCTGTGTCACTGCTGTTACATCTGTTCTATATTCTTTGAATGTGATTATGTGAAAATCTCTCTCTCTCTCTCTCTCTCTCTCTCTCTCTCTCACACACACACACACACACACACACACACACACACACAATGTGCTTCTTTCCCACAGGCTCTAGCAAAGCATTTTAAAGTAATTATGTATGCTCTAACTGATATTACATGTGAGTTAACAGTAATTGAATAAGGCTGTTTAGGGAAGTGTTTTTATACTATATGTGGATACTTTGATTTGAATATGAGCTAACTATTAAGTTGTGCATGTACATATTATGGTGGTTTGGTATGTATTGTATGTGCTTTCACTAGCCACACACACACACTCGATGCTTTTCTAAATATGGGGTTATAAGATGTACCCTTTCCAGACACTGGTGCCCATGTTAATTAGATTTTAAAATGTTGCTATACAACCAGCTGATGTTATAGTTTATATTTAAGTTAGTTTTTTTCCCCCAGCTAGACCTTCATGCCAATTTATCACTGAGATGTGGTCGTGCATTATAGCCATTTATTTATATATATATATATATATATATATATATATATATATATATATATATATATATATATATATATATATATATATATATATATATATATATATAGTGAAAACAGCATATTTGTGCAAGGTCTTTCTTTTTTTCTTCTTTTTAAAAAAGAAACCATGACTTGTGTTTTTAAACTACTGAATTGCTTCTATTTTATATCTGTCACGTTCACTGGTCTTGCAGGTCAGGTTTAGATTTCTTGCCATGAATGATAAAGCATTGTGATGATTTTTCTCTTTTCTTATGTATATTTTGTGGTATTAGTTGTGAGCTTTGTAGCCTGTTTTTCCCTTTTGTGGAACTGTGTAGGATTTATACTGACAAAAAAAAATATTCCCCACACCTGACCTGTGTCCTGTATTGTATTCTATCATTTACTTTGGATGACCACCACCTCATATTAGAGTTCAGTAATGATGCAAATGAGATATTGGAAGTGTTGGAAATGCAGGCAAACTCATGAATATACATTATCTCACAGAAGTGAGTGCACCCCTCACATTTTTTGTAAATATTTGATGATATCTTTTCATGTGACAACACTGAAGAAATGACACTTTGCTACAATGTAAAGTAGTGAGTGTACAGCTTGTGTAATGGTGTAAATTTGCTGTCCCCTCAAAATAACTCAACACACAGACATTAATGTCTAAACCGCTGGCAACAAAAGTGAGTACACCCCTAAGTGAAAATGTCCAAATTGGGCCCAGAGTGTTAATATTTTGTGTGGCCACCATTATTTTTGAGCACTGCCTTAACCCTCTTGGGCATGGAGTTCACCAGAGCTTCACTGGTTGCTACTGGAGTCCTCTTCCACTCCTCCATGATGACATCACGGAGCTGGTGGAAGTTAGAGACCTTGTGCTCCTCCACCTTCCATTTGAGAATGCCCCACAGATGCTCAATAGGGTTTAGGTCTGGAGACATGCTTGGCCATGAAGGTGATGGACTGGCCAAGCATGTCTCCAGGCCTAAACCCTATTGAGCATCTGTGGGGCAAAATATTGACACTTTGGGCCCAATTTGGACATATTCACTTAGGGGTGTACTCACTTTTGTGAGGTACTGTACATGAATATAGGATTTTCACTATATTATCACTATAAGATCTTTAAATGCACTACTTCTATATTGAACATCTACATTATATAAAATACTCTCTGCTGCCTGTGTATCACTGGACCTCAGAGATAAAGCAGTTCTTACTTATCCAATATAGAAAAGATTTGTTACGTTCTTTTGCAGAGGCTTCCAGTGAGCAGACGATTATTTTCACTGCTCCTCTGCTAAAGCCACAGCCTGCCAAGTGTCCATTAAGATATTGAAATACCTCTTGCTGAACCTACAGGTTGATTTGTGGCCTGGAGTAAGAGAGGGGAGAAGCAGTAAAAGGAAGAGTGCAGATAAGAAGGAGGAGGACAGCAGAAGTACTCCTGAAATAAAAACAAATGAATTAAATGAATAGATGAATTGGATAAATCACTGAGTGCAGAAAAAAAACTTTTTTTTTTTTTTTTTTTTTTTTTTTTCTTTTTTTTTTTATAATATTTTTTTTTTTTTTTTTTTTTTTTTAAAAATTATAATTTTTTTTTTTTTTTTTTTTTTTTTAAAAAAAAAAAAAAATATTTTTTAAAAACTTATATTAACAAAAAAAAATAAAAAAACAAAAAAAAAATTAATTATTTTTTTTTTTATAAAAATTTTATTTTTTTTTTTTATTATATTTATATTTTTTTTTCTTTCATTTTTTTTTTTTTTGGCTTATAGGAATGATGTGGGGCAAATTATTACACATAAACCCACGCACACAAAAATTTTTTGTGCTTTTAATATTTTTTTAAGTGGTTTAAGTCTGTAATGCTCTACTGGCTTCATGCCATATTTCCTCCAAAATATGAAAAACTGTTCTTTTATGTAATTAACAATAAATGCTATGTATACTTTGAATTTTTCCTCTAAAGGGCACTTTGGGGAAAAGGGATTATAGAATAAATGATTAATGAGTTCATTAAATTAACAACTGTATTTCTCAGGCACCTTCTCAACTATTGCTGATGACATACTGTATTTCGGTTGGATGTTTCAGTGAACTGTCTTGATATTTGGACAGACTTGGGGAGTAACGGAATACATGTAATGTCGTTATGTAATCAGGGTACAAAAAACAGGTAACTGGAATCTGTTACAGTTACGTCAAAATCAGATTACAGTTACATTTTGTAAAAAAATAAAGGGAGAATTATCAAGAGTACAATTTTTTTTACATTTAAAAGCAAAGAAATTAATCTTTTGACAGAACACAATGTAGACAGCTGCTTGATTATAGTTCTGGTTCTCTCTCGCCAGTCATGGCTCACTTGAGCAACCTCCTGATGCATGCGCAAATACATTTTGCTCAAAGTTAATTTGGTAGAAATAAACACAAATTGTTCTCTGAAATGCTTTTGTTAGGGTGACCACATCTTTTTCAAACCTTAAAAAAGTATCTGTCCGGGATTCAGCTTTAGTGTCATTATGATGTGCTTATGCACTGTAAAACTGGATAAGTTCATTTAACTCAAAAAATTTGAGGAAACTAATTACCTAAAAAAAGTTGATAAATCAATTTCTTTAAGCCAAATACAATTAAATATAACAAGTTTGAGTTAAATTTCTGTTATATTTATTTTCATTTTTGAAAAACAGAATATGGCCACCCCAACATTTGTGACATAATGTTACCTGCATCAGGGACATTGATCTTTCATTTTTATTGATTTATTATTATTTTTTTTTTTATAAATCAAAAAAATTTAACATGTTTTAACCTCTAAAATAAACTCTAAATAAAAGACTTTTAGAATTTCTCTTGACTTTATTTAATTCAATTCAATTCAATTTTATTTGAATAGCACTTTTTACAACAGACATTGTCTCAAAGCAGCTTTACAGAAATATCAACACGGTGTACAGATATTAAAAGTGTGAATTTATCCCAACTGAGCAAGCCACTGAGTGGCGACGGGGGCAAGGAAAAACTCCCTAAGATGTTTTAAGAGGAAGAAACCTTGAGGGGAACCCGACTCAGAAGGGAACCCGTCCTCATCTGGGTAACAACAGATAATGTGAAAAAGTTCATTATTGACTTATAAGAAGTCTGTATGTCCTTCGGAACAGCCGTAGTCCCAGCAGTCTGCAATTTTGAGAAGATTTGAGCTCCTTCCAGAGACAGAAAGGATCTGGATCTCTAGTATCTCCATAAAATCATGTGTGGCTCAGCAGAAGAAGAGAGGGAGAAAAAAGATTATTAGGACTACCAAAAGGTCGCTTAGATATTGTGGCGCGAGATCGTTTAGTGCTTTATAGGTTAATAAAAGTATTTTATAGTTAATGCGAGATTTTACTGAGAGCCAATGCAGTATTGATAATATTGGTGTGATATGGTCGTATCTTCTAGTTCTAGTTAGGACTCTCGCAGCACCATTCTGAACGAACTGCAGCTTATTTATATTCCTACTGGAACATCCAGACAGTAAGGCATTACAGTAATCTAATCTAGAGGTGACAAATGCATGAACCAGTATTTCCACATCATGTAGTGACAATATGTTTATTATCTTAGAAATATGTCTGAGATGAAAGAAGGCTATCCTAGTAATATTATCTACATGAGCATCAAATGATAGGCAGGAGTCAATAATGTACTGTCTGTACTATTTCACACTGTCAGTTGTTACCCAGATGAGGATGGGTTCCCTTCTGACTCGGGTTCCTCTCAAGG
>CM022757.1:38916950-38973966 GCA_012411365.1 Ameiurus melas
TATGACATATATTAAGTACATAAGGCCATTATGTCATGCACTACATGGCCATTATGTCATGCAAGAAAGAAGCCCCTACTCTATGACTGACATGAAGACTGAAGTTTGGAGGTGCAGCCTTTTGGAGGAGTGTTCTCTGGTAAGTTGAAACAAATGTATGCACCATGTATGCAGGAAAAATGGTGGGGCTTTTATGCTGAAGAACCCTACTCGACTGTGAATCATGGGGATGGGAGAATCATGTTGTGGGGATGTCTTGCTGGAAAAGAGACTTGTGCACTTAAAAAAATAGATGGAATTATCAGGATTTGTCTAGAAATACTTAGGCAACACCTCAAGACATCAGCCAGAAATATTAAAGCTCCACCACAGCCATGTCTTTCAGCAGGACAGTGATCCTAAGTCTACCTAGCGACCTAAGCGGTAATAAAATGGCTTAAATGTGTCATGTGACGGTTAAAGGTTTAATGATCAAACATAAAACAAGAACTATGCACATAAGGCAGTGATACAAGGACTAAGACACTTAAACATAAGAAAATGACAAAAGATAAGAAAGCATAACATGACACAGAAAGACAAACAAAGCAAGAGTTTGTCAGAGTGCTGAACAAACTGTGACTTAAATAACTGCGTTAATTACCCAAAACGTGAATCAGGTGAAACCAGTCATGTGACGTAACAGTAGCTGCTGGGAATTATAGTCCTTGCATATCCGTAACAGAAGCCCCTCTTAACACGTGGGCTCCCAAAGTGTGTAATAAGTTTGGGAGAGGGTCCTTTATATGCAGACCAGAGGTCCTTAAGCATTTCAAAGTTCTCTTGAGTGCCATCTCTCGCAGGGCCAAAAAGAGGATGCTTGATGTGCTCTCTGGGGTACAGATGCAGGGTGGTCTCTTCTGTAAAAGAGAGAGATGAGAGATATCGCCGGCCCGGCATGGACTTTGAGCAACAGCCATCGCACAACCAGTGGGGGGAACGAAGCTCAAGGCAGAGCCTGAAGGGTTAGCGACATTCTCTGTGAGGTCAGGGGACCGTGAAATTCTCTGCAAGGCCAGACGGGGGAGCATGCTCTCAACAAAGCATGGGGGGGGGTGATGTCCTCCATGGAGCAAAAAGGGGGGATGGCATGCAGTGCGAAGCAGAGAAACAGAGTCTTCAGTGGAACATGGAGGCAGAACGACGTCCTCAGCCGAGCAGGAAGGCGGAGAAACATCCTCAGCCGAGCAGGAAGACGGAGCAATGTCCTCAGCTGAGCAGGAAGACGGAGTGAAGTCCTCAGAGGAACAGGAAGGCAGAGTGACATCCTCATCTGAACGGGAAGGCTGAGCGACATCCTCAGCTGAGCAGGAAAGCAGACACAAGGACTAAGGAACTTAACCATAAGACAACAAAAGATAAGAAAGCATAACATGACAGAAAAACAAACAAAGCAAGACTCTGAATGCTGTACAAACCTTGACTTATGTACTTGTGTTAATTACCCAAAACATGAACCAGGTGAAAGCAGTCATGTGACATAGCAGTGGCTGCTGGGAATCGTAGTCCCAAGTTCATTCTGGCATAGCCATGACAAAATGCAACAAAATGCAACAAAATGAAAGTACTGGAGTGGCCATTGAGACAGAGTTGGGGTGAGATTTGGGATGGCAACAATATTTAATGGCTCACAATGATCAAAAATAGGCAGTTTTAGGAGAATTAATAGCCAATAACCTCAAAATAGCCAATTATATAACATTTCACAAGCATTCACCCATAAAGCTTTTAATATATCTTCCCAAATTTTTAATCAAATGACGACTTTACAATAACAAACTTTTACCCTGTAGTTATTCAGTCTTAGTAAAATATTCCTCCTGTGGGTCAGCAGGACAAGAGAGCTTGATTCTCATAGGCAGAAGGAAGAATAGTTTTACAACCTTGACATAACTCACATACCTTCCTCCACGTTATCATTGTTGTTCTTTTCCTCCCCAGTGTTTAACAGCACTGGATAACAGCACTGACAGCACTGGATAACAGCCCATTAGAAAGGACAAATGGATGCATTGTCTCAGACCTGACCCCTGATTTTTATTTTTGGGGTAAATTAAGTATAATTATTTGAAATACTGTAGAAAAAACATTTAAATGTATGAATCATCCCTATTGCAGCATGTTCCAAATGTTCCACATGGCCTATATTGCACAGCTTCAATCACAATACAATGTATGCCTTATGTTTCAGTTTATGTGTAACCATGAAGTGAGAGAAAACATGCCTGGAAAATTATTAATGATTGTGGACTAAAATAGAACAGTCATACAAAATGATACAGCCAAATATTACATATATATATATATATATATATATATATATATATATATATATATATATATATATATATATATATATATATATATATATATATATATATATATATATATATATATATACACACACACAAACACACAGACTCACACACCTAATTTCTGCAGTAGTCTACAGGGTTCCCAAATGTCTCCATACATAGGGAGACATTTTAGCAAAATGTCTTTCAAAATTATATTTATACAAATATATTTCATATATCCTTTAAGAATGTCATTGACCAAAGAAGAACGTATTGAAATAATTCTCATGGCTGGATCAGGAAGCTGTCACAAGTTTGCGATGGATTTTAACAGGAAGCATTGCAAGCACATCACACTGCTAAACTTATTAACAAATTCAACAAGACTGGAAGTGTTGCGGACCAACCAAGAAGTGGACATCTACAAATATACACTGATGAAGGCACAACCGACGTGGTGCTGGCATATATACAGTAGTCCTCTAGGTATGGAGGCTTTTGGGACACCCTCTAGTTTTTACAAGACCTAGTAAAATGTATTCTAATAGTTCATCCTTTGGTGCTATATTAATCTGCATGTAGACAAGCACCAACATGTCCTCCATGACATGACATCTCCTGCCAATAAAAACATTGACCTGTTAGGTCTTATACCAGTTCTCCTATAGCAAACCTGTATGTGTGTGTGTGTGTGTGTGTGTGTGTGTATGTGTCTGCACACATCATAAATCACATTTATTACTTGTATGTGTACACGTATGTTCATTATCACACAAATTAAAGGTGCTTTCTTTAAACTAGATATACAGAATGGGAGTGTGAGTGTGAGTGTGTATCTGTGAGTGTTTATTGTGTATATACTGTATATTACTGTATGTGTTTAATTCACTCAGATGCTGGCAGTGCCTGCCTCTGTTCAGACCCTGGGCCAGATTTCCCCAACAGTGACATTTCACCTGCTAGCTTTTCCATCCTGCAGAGGTATGCAGAACACAGGACAAGTTTGTTTCATTTTGAAGGTAAATGTTCATTTTGAAGGACTACAGTTGCTGTTTCCCAACCATATTCTGCCAAATCTCTGTATCCTGGTTATACACAGTAGTTCCTACTTAAGCTCCACTAAGTCCCTTAATGCTTTAATTCCCAACGATTGTGTGATTGTGAATATTCTAAACATTCTGGGCTAAATACTTATGACAGTAACTCACACTAAATACACATTTTATACAGAGATCCCACTTTAATGAGCATCAACGCTCATTTGATCTCTTGGTGGCATTCAGCCACTGAAATAAATAGATTTTTAGGTGAATTCCACCAAGAGATCAGAAGTGATTAGTGCCATGTGAGTTGAGAATGAACAACAGTTTCTATAACATCATGTAAATACTAGACCAATGTGTGAAACAATTTTTTTTTGCCTTGAACATATTATTGTACAGATTACCTCAGTAAATTAAGCTCTTAAATCACAACCTATGGCTAATTGATTGTTTGTTGAATGTATGCATTATTATAGCATCATCCCCTTCTCCCCTTCGACGCTAATAAATTACTCCATCTATGTTCAAGAGCTGCCAATGTTTATTCTGGTTTCTCTGTTTATTTTCATTTAAAAAATTTCACAGCACAACATGGGATTTTTTTTGCTCAGAGGAAAATTATCTGGCTGTGCTGGGTGCTTCTGATTTCAGCAATATTTTTTTCTTTGCGAACAGACTGCGATGGAGCACAAGGAGGGGTATTTTTGAGTGTCTTTATAACATGACTGACAAGAGGACCATCCAAAAATAAACAAGCACTCTGGACTGTAAGGCAGTTTTTTAAAAAAGTTTTCCCAGCCACATAATACTCTTGTTCTCAGGCTAGTGCTTTCAAGTTTAGAACACTAAATATAATGCTAGATACACAAGTACACATACAGATACAGTTATATGCTGCACGAGTGGAATGCTAATAGCATAATTAATGCTAATGCTAATGCTAATGCTATTAATGGAATTCTTATAACATAAATAATTACTGTCATAAGTAAGGACAAACCACACTCTTAAAACAGATGTGCTAGACCTGCATGTCTAGTTAAGGACAACACATTTTCAACTGAGAAATTGCATTACAGAATCACAAATTATGCTTTGGGGGTGTTTTTCTGCTAAGGGGACAGGACAACTTCACCGCATCAAAGGGACGATGGACGGTGCCATGTACCGTCAAATCTTGGGTGAGAACCTCCTTCCCTCAGCCAGGGCATTGAAAATGAAAAGTAATTACTAAGTCATTACCAAGTACTAAGTCATGTTTTGCAGAGGGGTCAAATACATATTTCCCTCATTAAAATGCAAATCAATTTATAACATTTTTGACATGCGTTTTTCTGGATTTTTTTGTTGTTATTCTGTCTCTCACTGTTCAAATAAACCTACCATTAAAATTATAGACTGATAATTTCTTTGTTCGTGGGTAAACGTACAAAATCAGCAGGGGATCAAATACTTTTTCCCTCACTGTATGTATTTAACATTAACCCACTCTCAGTATTACATCATGGTGAACAGCTGTTATGCTATGTTATCATTAATTATCAAAAGGTAATGAGAATATCTAACATTACTGCAAGCTGTATGCTAAAATAATACTATCAACTCAGGTGACCATGTAGGTTAGCATCACTCATTCCTACTGTGATTGAAGACAGCATCCAGTTAGCTAACACTAACTCAGAGCCATAGATAAGATGCAGATTTATGGATTTATATAATATCCTCAGTCCATATTTTACAGCCAACATAAAAACATGACAATAGTAGTGCAACGCTAGTTGCATCACTTTTGAAGCCGTCATGAAAGGTAAACTTTATCACTTGCTGAGTTACTGTTTTCCAATAAATCCATTTTTGAGAACTCCTTGCCTAAATATCACAAACTCAGCCAGGCATTTTCATCAGCATTAACGCTAAATTGTGATGAACACTAACTTACCAGTGGTCATTTGGTTTCCTCGCCTCAGGACTCCGACTCTATTGTCACAATCAAAAGGTCAAAGCAGAAACCATTCACTATGGAGTGAGTTTAGCGTTGGATGATAATGTCGGCAGCGCACTCCACAACGTGATAGGACAATAATTGTGTGAACATTTTTTTTCTTTGTTTAACACAGTTATTGGATAATTTAACACAACATGTGTTGAAATAATAATAACACAAAAAGTGTGTTGGATATTAAAGCATCCTTTCTGAGTGTGCAGGCCTTGTTTCCCAGTCTGTTTGCTGTGAGTGTTGCTCAGGTTTAAGTCATCCTCTCTCAAGCTTTGAATCAATACTTGAGTCACAGAGACATCCAGACACTACATAACTTCTCATAACACCAGTGTGTGTGTGTGTGCGCACACATGTGCATGCTTGCCCTGGAGCGCATATCCATGCATTCCTTATTCTCTTTGCCAAACACTTGACAGGTGTCTCAGGTTCCATAGAATTCTGGTCATTGTTTTTTTTTTTTTTTTTTTTTTGGTGCATAACAAATACCTGGACACATACTGCATGTGTTTATATGGAACATGGCTTGCTTTGCGCAACATTGTCCGGAACTTAAATACACGTACGTATAGTGTATAATGTAGACAGGCAAGCTTTCATTGGTTTTATTTAATTATACGTTACGTTTCAGGTATGGTTTTTGAGTGGGGATTCTTATTGATGTGCATCATATAATGCAATCTCTAAATGGAAGGACAGAAATAAATACATCAATACCTCTCCTCATGTTTACTGCCAGGGCCAATATTGCTTGATTTAAAATGGAGAGAGGTCAACTTTTTCAACTGCATATCTGCTGAAAGGCTGTTTATTTATTTATTTATTTATTTATTTTGGCTGAAAGGAGGGTGGATGTAGTGTACAATAAATGGGTTACCTTGGCAACGTTGAAGAGAGCATGTGGAGATGATTACAGTTATAGGGCAACTGAATCAGCTATCCAGCTAATAATATTATTTGCATTTGTTTTGATCCATAAATATACTGGAATAGTTAGCATGCTATGAAACTGCCAATGTGTATAAATGCACTCTGCTGTCTCATTTTACCTTTTATAATATTTTCATTTACCCTGCTTTAAGAAGCTTTTCCAAAACAAACACTGTATACCAACTGCACATGTATTATTTTTCTTGTGGTTTGTGTTCTCGATACAAAATTGCTACTTAGGCAACATTGGAAGTGGTATGCAATGTTTAATTTAAATAAATGACACCCTCAGAGGGCACAGTGGCTAAGTGATTAGCACATTTGCCTTGCACCTCCAGGGTTGGGGGTTCAAATCCCACCTTCTCCCTGTATATGTGGAGTTTTCATGTTCTCCCTGTGCTTCGGGGGTTTCCTTTGGGTCCTCTGGACTTCTCCCCCAGCCCAAAGACATGCATTGTAGGCTGATTGGCATTTCCAAATTGTCCGTAGTGTGTGTGCCATTGTGCCCTGCAATGGGTTAGCACCCCATCCACCTCGTTCCTCGAGGTCCCAGGGATAGGCTCCAGGCTCCCCCGTGACCCTGTATAGGATAAGTTGTACAGAAAATGGATGGATGGATGGATGGACATTGCACCCTCGATTAAAAGGCTGTTATAAACACAAGCACTTACCTAGCACTGCCAAAAGGGACAGAGAGCAGGTAGAGGGATGGAGAAACACAATAGAAAATACAATAAGACTGAGAGATCAGTTTTACCGTCCAGTCACTGTCCAATAAGCCAATCATGTAGAAGCAGCGCAATGCATCATGCAGACACAGGTCAAGGACTTAAGTTAATGTTCACATCAAACATCAGAATGGGGGGAAAATGTGATCTTTAATTGTAGCATACTGTTGGTTTTAGTATTTCAGAAACATTTTTCAAGCAACACAACAGCCTGGGAAAAGACCAGGCAATGTTTTTTTTTCCAGTCTTCACCTGTCAAGATTATTGAACCTGTGCTCACTATAGCCTCAGATTCCTGCTCTTGCTTGAAAGGAGTGGAACCCAATTTGGTCTTTTGCTTATATAGCACATACACTTCAAGGTCCAGCACATTCTGCTTACCATGGTTTTCTGGTTTGCTTATCACGGAGGTAAAAGAGTGTTTATTTGAGTGCCTTGCTCTCAACATGAACCAGTCTGGCCATTTTCCTCTGACCTGGCTCATCAACAAGCTGTTTCCACCTGCAGAACTGGTAATCACTTGATGTTTTTTTGTTTTGTTTTTCGCACATTTCTGTGTACACTCTAGAGCTGTGTGTGAAAATTTTAATGCATTGTGCTGCTGTCACATTGGCTTAATGTTCAGGTTAATGTTGGATTAATGTTCAGGTTTACGGGTGTTAGTGAAGTGGAAGGTGAGGGTATATTTTCTTAGCTTAACTTTTGGGAAACTGGCATATGAGTTGAATTGAGTGTGTGTTACACCAGGAGAAATTCTTCCTGCAATGAGATTTTGGAACATTGTTCTGTTGTAATATTTATGACACTCAGACTAGAACAAGGATTGAGCTAGTGTCTTTCTATTTGACAGCAGACATGTGAGAACTACTGTATGAATGTTGCATGAAGGACAGCTCACACACTCACTTTATTGGCTACTTCTATTATTCTTCAGAAGACTAAAATCATGAATAGTGTTATAGCATTTATACTAGTGGTTGCCAGTAGCAGGGAAAAAGAAAAGGGGAATGGTAAAAATCGATAAAGAGATGTAGTAACAGAGAGATGGAGTGTGCTATAAATGTAAGTTTTCATTATTGACAGTCATGATTGAGGTAGCAGTGAGACAGACAAAGGTGAAACTATTGGCATTTTTCTATCTCTCACCTTGTCTGTGGTGTAAGAGACATAAAGATAGGCAGCATGGATTCTGAGCGAAATTTCACACCATCCACATGGCATAACCAATTAAATCAATTTCACTGTTATTTAAGTATGTGGCACGTTTAACAATTGATATTATCAAAGCAGCCAGAGGTGATAATGTCCAGGAAAAACTCCCTGAAACAATATGAGGAAGAGACCTTGAGAGAAAACAGACTCAAAAGGGAACCCATCTTCTTCAGGGTGAAATAGGATAGTAGGATTATAAATCATTACAGTATCCAGGCCATGAGTTTGCTATTATAAGGTTCTCACTGGGTGAAAACCCTTTTGAAATATGGGACATCACTGATTTGACATTCCAATATGGATCCTAAATTCTTAAAATTTAAATTTACAGTTGAGCAAGGTTTATACTATAAGGTTATTTAAAATATACAATATGGAAATTCTTAGACATTTAGAAAGAATTTCAGTAGCCAAATGCAGCTTGAACCTAATTCTTTAAGTTCCGCACTGTTTTTATGGTTTTATAATGTTCCGGCTGACTGAGTGCTTTTAATAGGTTTTAAGATCTAAAATAACAAATATTTAACTTTATAAGAAAATGGATGTTGTTCTTAAACAAGATATTTTATCTAGAACTTTAATTACAAAACATTTACCAATATTAAAATACATTAGAACATACAAAACAAGTTTCTGTGAAAGCACACAAAAATATCTTATGTGTATGCTAGCTGACCTTCAGTCCACAGTTATACTGGACATTTTAGTTTATTAAGGACATTGCATGTAGCTAGCTAATATCAGTAGTACTTAATACTAAAGTTATCCTATGTTAGCCACAATATAAAATTTTTTGCTGGAGTCAAGACTTTTTAATGTCCCAGTGTATACAGTTGCTGTCGGAAGTTTACATACACTCATCATGGACATGAATGTCATGGCAATATCGGGCTTTCAGTAATTTCCTTATACTCGTCTTTTTCTGGGGCAGAATGTTTGTACAACTTACATATTTAATAAAAAAAATAATAATTAACAAACAAACAAACAAACAAGTATTTGGTTCACAAGTTTTAATTAATTTGGGGTTTTCTGTAATCAACACAGGACCAAAATTATTCATACATTTTCAAAATATACATATAAACATTTAGGTTATTAATTCAGTGGTGCTGACAGTTCCAAAATGTCCTTTAATTTGCCAAGACCAAGGCCTCTTAATTTCCTGTTAGTGATCATGATTGACTACAGCTGGCAGCTTCTCTGTGCCAACATAAAAAGGGTTTGTTTGACATTGGATTGACCAACACACAGTACTATGGGAAAGTCCAAGGAGCACAGTGCTGCCAGTAATGTCTCTTGGAGCTATTTTAAAACAATTGCAGATTCCAAGATCACCAGTTCAAACTATTGCACAAGTTATTGGGAAGTCTAGCCACTTTGCCAAAGTCGGGAAGAAGACCCAAACTGTCACCCTCAGCTGAGAGGAAATTGGTTCAGATGGTCAGATAAAACCCAGGAACCACCAAGGCACAGGCCTGCTATGAGCTGGAAGCTGCTGGAACATCAATGTCACTGTCTACAGTCAAGCGAGTTTTATATCGGCCTGGACTGAAATGTAACCATCCAAGAAAGAAGCTCCTGCTCCAAAATCGACACCTTCAAGCCTGTGTAAAGTTTGCGACTGACCATATGAACAAAGAAAAAGCCTTCTGGAGGAAAGTTTTATGGTCAGATGAGACAAAGATTGAGTTGTTTGGCCACAATTACCAGAGGTATGTTTGGAGGAGTAAAGAACACTGTGCAATGCACCAGTTCCTCTGGCAGCTAGTACAAAGTGGATGAAATAATGAAGAAGGACTACCTTAGAATTATTCAGCATAATCTCAAACCATCACCAGATGGTTGAAACTTGGACACAATTGGGTGTTCCAACAGGACAATGACCCCAAACACACATCAGACCTGGTTGTGGAATGGATAAAGCAGGCTTAAGCTTTTAGAATGGTCTTCTCAAAGTCCTGATCTCAACCCTATGAAAAATGTGCTTAAAAGTCGAATCAGGGCCAGGAAACCAAATAAAATGTCATTGAACTTTACCAATTCTGCCAAGAAGATGGGTCAAATATATTACCAGAATTCTGCCAGAAGCTAGTTGATAGCTACCAAAAGAGTCTGCATGGGGTGAAACTTGCTAAGGGAAATTCAACTAAATATTAAGTGTGTTGTATGTATATATTTGACCCTGTATGTATAATTTTGACCTTGTGTTGACTACAGAAAACGCCAAATAAACTTGGGGAACTTGTAAACCAAATTCTTGTTTTTGTTTTTTGTTAAAGAAGTATGTTGTACAATCATTCTTCCCCAGAAAAAGAACAGTTCAAAGAAATTATTGAAAGCCCAATATTGCCATGACATTCATGTTCATGAGGAGTGTATGTAAACTTCTCACCGCAACTGTATACTACAGTATATGGCCAAACGTTTGTGGACACCTAACCTTCACACCCATATGTGCTTGTTTAACATCTCAGATTTAGTCCTCCTTTTCTGTTATAGTTACCTTCAATCTTCTTGGAATGCTTTTCACTAGATTTTGGAGTGTGGCTGTGGAAATATGCCCATTCAGTCACAAGAGCATTAGTGAGGTCAGGCACTGATGTTTAGCAAGAAGACCTGGTGCACAGTGAGTGTTCCAAATTCTTTACTGACCTTACTTTGTGCATAGGGACATTGTTATAATAAGAGTTTAGGCTAATTCCAGTGAAGAGGACTCCTAATGCTACAGCATACAAATACAATTATACACTATACAATTGTGTGTGTGTCTATGCCTGGTATAACCTTATAATACTGAGCTCACAAGGGGTAGAAAAGATCTAAGTGCATTGAAAGGATGTTCAGTACAAGCATATTTGTGAACCACATTACTGGTATATGTATAAGAGACAAATTAAATTTAACTTCCGTGCAAAATAAATAAGGAATTAGCATTTTATAGAAGAAGTAAAAGACAAGGTTGTAAATATAGTAAATATAAGATAGGTTAATGAGAGATGGCTAGCACTCGCAGCCTTTGAAATTGATATGGTTAATAATAGAGATGGATGAAATATGGTGTGGGGATTGGGCTGTAGAGCAAGAGGAGAAGGGGCTCTGGGGGGAGAGAAGAAGGAGTGTGCCAGAATATGAAAAGACGAAAGCAGGATGAATAAAGTGACAAAGGATAGTGAAAATGAGACAGATGGTGAAATGTCTCTGATACTGGGTGTTAATAGGCACAGCTGTCATTCCTTGTGTGCTCTTGTGTCTTTGTAGATATATGTAGTGCAAACGCAGGTACAAGATGGTGTATAGAGAGCTGAGAAAATCACTAATAAGCAAATGTATCACTGTGGCATTCCCAAGCCAGGGATATTGGTGTTTATCAGCCATTATTTCTTTATTTTTTTCCCCCGCAATCATTTTCTCATCTGTGCTCTTTATCCCCTCCTTCTGTTCAGTGAGCTATTACTCAGTCCTACGCTAGTGTGGTTTTGTTGCCCTCTAGTGGTCAGAGACATCTAAATTCTAAATGACAGCAGGGCATTGATGTATTATTGTGGGTTCTAGGTTCATCCATTTTCTATATCGCTTCCCAGGAGGCTTGGGCACAAGGTGGTGTACACAGGGTGCCAATCCATCACAGGGCACAATCACATACACATTCACATACACACCCATTCATGCATGTGTTGGGACTGGGGGAGGAAACCGGACTACTTGGAGGAAACCCCCACAGCACAGGGAGTACATCTGCACACACAGGGCAGTGGCAGGAATCGAACCTGTGTGGCGGTGTGCGGCAAACATGCTAATCACTAAGCTGCCGTGCGCCCAGGCTACATACAGTTAAGTGAATAAAATAAGTACATCCCATAGAAATTGGAGCAACTTCTGCCTCTTACAGTATCACGAAAATACTACATTAAGTATTAAAATATGTTCTTTGTATTGTTCATCAAAAACATATCATTGTACAATAAATAAGGAATACTAAAAGCTAAAACACGTTAGACATTTAAGTGTTTAGTGGAGAGGTGGAATTTCAGTCCTTGTGAAGCTGTTCAAATAGAGAACCTGGAGGAAAAACACATTCACATGGGGAGAACATGCACAGAATCTCCACACAGTTACCTAAAGCCAAGATTGGAACTGGGACTCTTGAGCTATGATAAAGAAAAAAGTTAATGCTTTTGTTGCTTCTAGGTTGGACTACTGTAATGCCTTGATTCCTAGATGTTCAGTAGGTGCATTGCATGCTCCAGTTTATCCAGAATGCAGCAGGCAGAGATGTTACTAGAACCAGAAAGATATCACCACCATCTCATCCACACTACATTGGCTCTATTTCTGACAGTCTCAAACTTTGCATCTGGTTCCTCTCAAGGTTTTTATGTAATTTTTTGCTGTCACTGGTGCCTCTGGCTTCCTTTATTAGGGATATTAAGGTACACCTGGATTCCGGGAAAGTTGCTCTTGCTACAATTTACAAATAAAACTGCATTTAACTGGATTAGATTTGTGCTGTCAAAACAGACTTCTTTTTCAACATCTAGGCCCATAGACAATAAATAAATAAATAACACAAGTGCATATACAGGTGCATCTAAAAAAAAAATTACATTGTGGAAAAGTTCATTTCCATCCATCCATCCATCCATCTTCAACTACTTACTCCTTTTCAGGGTCACGGGGACACCTGGCGCCTATCCCAGGAAGACTGAGGCACAAGGCGGGGTACACCCTGGACAGGGTGCCAGTCCATCACAGGGCACAATCACATACACACTCACACACCCATTCATACACTACGGACACTTTTAGACACACCAATCAGCCTACCATGCATGTCTTTGGACTGGAGGAGGAAAAAAGTAAAAAAAATTTCCATAATTTATTTTAAAAAGTGGAACTTTCATATATTCTGGATTCATTACACAAAGTTAAATATTTCAAGCCTTTTTGTTTTAATCTTGACGATTACAGCTTACAGTTCATGGAAATCAAAAATCTAGTATCTCAAAATATTAGAATAAAGAATTTATGACTCAGAAATGCCGACCTTCTGAAAAGTATCTTGATTTATGCATGATACTTGCTCGGGGCTTCTTTTCAACAACTCATTTAATTAGATGCTTTAGAATTTTAGCTATGATTTTTTTTTTTTTTTTGCTGTGGGGAATAATCTCTCAGGAAAGAAGTGACACATGCATGTATTGTGTTTCACCTGTTATTTCAAATAATTATGAAACGTATTGTATGAGAGGTGGCAAACTCATCTGGGCTAGGCAAGCAGACCATGCTCTGTTTGAGATTGTAGTTAATAGTTATGTGTAAGGTAACATTTATACACAACCCAGTCAAAGGCTAAAAATGTGTACTGTTTGTACGTATAACAGCAGTTTGAAACTCAACAGCTAAAGTCATGCCACTGTGTGGATTTAGAAAGATCATGTTAAAAGAAAGTACTGTTTGAAATGAAATAAACCTAGACAGTATGACATGTATCCCATCCTTAAATTAAAGGTATTGTATTCTCAAATATGCAAGTGTAGATTTCCCAATCATGCAGTAATCCTAAACCTGGACTAAAGGACGGGTGAAATATAAACAGCATAATATTATACATATCTTGAAACTCTATGAATACCCGAGATGTTCTGTGGATTCCTACTTTTGTAGTCTTTGCACCCTCTCCCTCAGCATCCTGAGGCTGGGTTTATACTGGCTTATAAGTACATGTATGCAAAATGACTGCAACACATATCCTGAATTCATTTCGTGCTTTAATTGTACACAACCAAAAAGAAGTAAGAAAAATGAACACATACTAATGAATACCACACATACCAATAGCATAGGCAGTATTGTGTGATATTTGGTGATATCCGCAGTGGACTGAACAGACTAGACCTGTGTCTCAAGTAATTACTGTATGTACTACTCTAGACAGTACGTTTTTCAGTTTTAACATTGATTTCTTTATTACAGTTCGAATTTGGATAAAAAAAAATAATACTCTCATAGCTTAAAAACCTACTAAAATAGCCTGTTTTGCATACCAATCTTTTGGGTATTCAAAATTTTGTACAAAACATTTAAACATATGGTCATGGTTTTGAATTTGAGATACATCTCATGACACCAATCACAATAAGAGTTAGCTTGTCCTTGTGTCTCAGACTGCTTCAGAGACAAACATGTGTTCCATAATAGTATGAAACTGCTGTCATGTCATTCAGTGGATGTTGTTTTTTAATGTACAAAAGGTACGCACATGCATAGTCACATGTAAAGTCTTAATATCTTAAGTGCTCCACGTTAAAGCAGTAAACTATACAAAATAGTTCAATCTTAAAAATGTACAATACAATATATTTAAAAATTGTTGTTTTTCTAGATTGTATTCCTGATGTAATCCTCTGCACACTGTGGCCATGCTGTCCCAGCATGTCCAGCCTCGGATGCAGTCTTAGTTCCCAGTAAGGCTGGTCACTGCTGCAGTGCTAGCTGATTCTGTTTTACCAGTGCTCCCCAGGCACATGATTAGTTTTAATTACTGTTTTGTATTCATCACCAGACCCAGCCACATCTCCCATCAGCCCTGCCATACTTGTTTAACCTCCTCTACCTCCCAGTGGTGGGCCATCTTCAATCATCAGTCCTGAATCCTGAATCCATCCAGAGAAACAACCAACATTGGATAAGGATCTGGCACTGTAACTGGCTTATATTTGATCCATCTCCTCTACCCCACTCTTCCAGGTCCTGCCATGGTTTCAGTTCCTGTTCATGCTGTCACAGTCACAGCAGACTCTGGCCAATAATGATTAGGTGGCCAATTCTCACGCTCATTCATTATGTCCCAGCTACATTTCCTTCTCTGCCTTTTAGTCTGTTTTAACATTCTTGGGGACTTTTTTTTCCTGGACATGTACTCCATCCTTAGGTGATCTCTTCCCACCTCGCATCCCTTTGACCTTTCACAATACCCAGCATTCGAGCACTATTCCTGCCACCCTGTGCTCTGGGATATACTATAAAAATAACACTATAATGGCAAATAAAGCCATTCTGCACATGACCAGTGAACACTGTGATTACAGTTTTGGAGAATGGAAACATAGACACATTGGAGAACATTCTAAACTCCTTACAAACCGTACACAAAACAGTATCATACTCTGTCTTTAGTATGACATTTGTAATAAATTTTAAATTGAAAGTGCTAAAACCAGTTTTATTTACTTAAGGCCACATACAGAAGAACACAAATTTTTTTTTTCTTTTTTTCCAATGATTAGACAAAGGGTTTTAGCAGTGACCTAGTCTGGTATTCTTGACCTAGACACTAATCTGTTTTTCCAACTTATTTTACAGTATGGTATTCACATACTGTATGTTATTAGACCAATGTCTTTTTTTCTCCTTGTGCTGTTCCCTGTCTCTCACTCTGATCTTCATCCTCAGTGGAATAGTGCTCTAGTGCCTGATGTCTGTTCCTGGAGAGAGCATCCTGAAAACGCATACCACAGTCCTCACAGCCGTAAGGAAGGGATCTTCTCACTTCCTCTTGGTCTCGCGTAGAGTTTTTTCTGCTTGGAAGAGGCCCGTGTTCCATGTGCTGGGCAGATGATGCCTGATCAGCCTGCTTCTGCTGGCCATCTGAGCTACTGCTGGCCAGGCTTGGCCGTCCTACAGAATTGGGCTCAGTGATAATGCCATGCGCAGTACGTTGATGAAAGCGGACACCAGAGCGGTTTGAGAAGCCCTTTCCGCACAGGCTACAAATAAAGGGCCTCTCGCCTGTGTGGACACGCATGTGGACCTTGAGGGCACCTGACTGTGTAAAACCCTTGCCGCACTGTGCACACTGGTATGGCTTCTCACCGGTGTGTATGCGCTGATGCGCCCTGACACCAGCCAGGTGGGGGAAGCCCCGGCCACAGTAGGTGCACGTGTACGGCCGCTCACCTGTGTGGACACGCCGATGGATCTTGAGTGCACCTGACTGGCTGAAACTCTTGCCACAGTCAGCGCAAATGTAGGGTCGTGCTCCTGTATGCACGTTAAGGTGTACACGGAGGTTACTGTGCGAGTTGAAGACACGGCCGCACTCTGGGCACAGGAAGCCGCCAGTTTTGGACGAGTGCTGGGTGCGCTGGTGCTGAAGCAGCTGCGAGGGCCGCATGAACAATGCAGAGCAGTGCATGCACGGATGCTGGCGCTGGGTGTGGCCCTCCTGCTGTGCACAATTAAAGGAACGCTGGCACAACAGGCAGGCGGTGAGTGGGCAGTGGTGATGGTGGTGGTGGTAATGGTGGTGAGAGTGAGTGTGGGCAAAGCGGCTGTCGGATGCCTGCTGGGGATGCAGGAGATGAGGACATGGATGGCAGCAGAAGCAGGGGAAGGCCTGGAGAGCTGGTGGGCAGATCTGGGGGTTGGCGTTTGAAGCAGGGGTCGGATTGTGTGTGTTTGTGCCTTTGTCCTGGTGTTCGAGGTTGGACAAGCTGGTCGACTCGCTGTTTCTTTCTTCCAGAGAAAAAGCCAGGCTGAGACAGGAGCCCAGACCAAAGGAGACTGTGCTTGGCTCTTTGGACAGTGATGTGGTGTCTCTTGATGTTTGAGCCTGAGAGGAAGAACTGTCTCTGGCTTTCAGGCAGAGTGGATGCATGGTGGACGAAGGGGTAGACGCTGAAGACAGAGGACAGCCTGGGCATCTGCAGGCATATGGCCGTACTGCAGTAAAGAAGTAAATACAGGTGAGAAACCACCACAAACCCTTATACTATAATGATAACTAATATCAGGATTTTTCATATATTGCAGTATCTTCTGACCACTTCAATGCATTTTCAATAGTGATAACATTAAATTAACCATTTACATATAATGTTGCTGTATCAGTGCAATTTGCTTATCACGGTACATCATCACACCCCAAAGTAAAACACTGTCATACAAACACGACCAAATCTATTACTTCAATCTGTAGCTATACACTCACCATGTAGCTCATCAGAATTTGAGGACTCCTCAATCCTCTGTCCAGGGTGTGAACTGTTTCCTGTCATGTTCTTCCGCTGGGTCTGATTGTGTGGGTCACTCGGAGCAGGATAACCAGATTTGGGTGCTGGTGTTTCAGTTCCCACGCTTTCCCAGGCAGTACGGAGCGGTTGATTGTTGGTGCCTTTCAGTAGCTGACCAGAGCCAGACGCACTAAAAGCCATAAGGTCACCAATGAAGTTATTCATCTCCAGCCAAGAGCTGGAAGCAGACTGTGTGAAGAAAAGGACAGCAAGGGTGAATGCACAGTGGCACCTGAGTGCAAAACAAAGTAACAAAACCAAAAGCACAACAGCAAAATCAGGAACATAATATCATTAACACAAAACATGCTCAAAGCATGCTTCTGGCTGATTGGACATTGTGTGTGATTATCACGGGGGGGGGGGAGCTGGAGATATCACACTTTTTCAAGTTAGTCTAGCAAAAATTATTTAATACAGTCGATGGCATATCTAAAAATAACATTACATGAATGGTCTTGATAAAAAAAATTAAGGAGTATATAAAAAAAAGGAGTTTTTAAACTTAATTTAAGCTTTTTACATATTACTGTAAACTGTAAGTCATTTGTCATTTGTAGTGTTTTGGGAGGTGTTTTCTGATCATTTCTAGTGTTTTGGGAGGTGTTTTCTGATCATTTGTTGTGTTTTCTGATCATTTGTAGTGTTTCCTGACCTGTTTAGGTTTTTCTGGTCCGTGTGTCTGAATGAGCTTTTCTTGTGTGTGTGTTTTGCACTTCCGGACCACAGTCTGAATGTGACATGCTGTGTTTACACACTGAACTTACAACAAGTCGAAACATAATAGGAAGCAGGGGAGAAGAAACCACAGGTCAGAGACGTTTACACCTACATCTCTCTCGTATTTCAGCCGAAAACACCACCTCCTGCTATAAGCTAATGCAGTGCAGAATCAAAAGAAAATCCATCGCGATGTAAAAATGTATTCTTTCATGTTCCTCTACATCACACTTACCTACTTCCAGACAGGCGGAAATCGTTCAGTTATGAGCCTCAGCAGCTCCGTTTGTTTTGTTATTTGTACGGCATGCTATTAAACATACTTCTTTAATACGAACTGTGTTTTTGTGCGCATACTCACAGCGAATCTATCCTTGTCCATTACCCTGAACTGCTGCTTTACAGAGAAATCGACCTCCGTGTCATGTTTAAGAATTTGTAGCGGTCGTGCAGCTGTTGATACACCGCCATGTTCCTTCCCCAGCGGTGGACCACTTCCGGATGCTGCTCTAAGATCACGTGACTGACACGTTCAGCTTCTTCCAATAAGACCACACCCCCTCTCCATAAATAACTCCCCTCCCTACCGCCAGGGGGGAAAAAAATAGCTTTCACACCCGATGTACAAGGCTTATATAATGAACTATTCGTACTAGTCATGAAGTTTATAACCGGCTTCCTGTCTAACAAGCTAGTGCATTCACAATAATATGCTAGCTTCTGGAAACTTGAGCAGTGGTGAGACAAGACAGAAGATAAGTCCGCAGCAATGTTAGAGAGAGAATTGACTCTGAAGAAGAAGAAGACAGGAGAGAGCGGAGCAGTAAAGAGCAGAACAGAAGCTCCTTAGTGATTACATGTTATAGGAATAAGCAGAATGAAATCCCTGGCTAAGACACATTAACATATACTATTTGTCATTAAATAATTGGTACAGCCTGTAACACCATTATAAATATTCATAACATCATCAAATGTCTAGTATTTGGGAAGCAACTTTGAAAATGTAGCTTTTCAAGCTATTCATATTACCTATGAAAGTATATAAATATATATATATATATTTTTTTAAGTAGTTAGCTATGCTACAAGTTATGAAAAAGTAGCTAGCTTCCTTCCGTCCATCCGTCCATCCATCCATCTTCTATACTTCTTTATCCTTTTCAGGGTCACGGGGAAACCTGGAGTCTATCCCAGGGAGCATCAGGAACAAGGTGGGGTACACCCTGGACAGGGTGCCAGTCCATTGCAGGGCACAATCACATACACACTAACACACTACGGACACTTTAGACACGCCAGTCAGTCTACCATGCATGTGTTTGAATCAAACCCCCGACCCTGGCAGTGTGAGGCAAACATGCTAACCACTAAGCCACCGTGCGCCCATTAGCTAACTTTAACGGGCAACATTTTTAGCATGCCATTATGAATCATCTTATAAATAACTGTGTATAATTGTGCATAAAGAAATGAAAACAATTTATTCAATATAATTCAGAACAATTATGAATTCATAGAGTCTTGATTCATTTGTAGACCATCCAAAGATTAATACTAAAACTGTATATTAATGCTATCAACCTAATATCAATACTACTACTACTACTACTACTACTACTACTAATAATAATAATAATAATTTATTATTATTGTTATTATTATTATAACAAATTATTTAATATATAATTATATACACTGTAATTAAATAGAGAAATATAGCCCACTTATTTTAAATGTGCACATTAGGCTACTTATGAATTTAATATGAATCACACTCATGGTTTACAAAAATTACATATAAAGGTGCCAGACTTATTGTTCGATTCCTTAATGCACATGAACTTCAACAAATAAGGTAATTGGTGATGCTTGTATGCACAGCATTACTATTATAATTGCCTATACTCGGCGCGTACTGTAACTAGTCCCACACGGTTTGCTACTACGAACGTTGTCGGCCCCTAGAGGCTGAATGGGGAATAAAACTCGGGTGTCACACTGAAATGCTCGTATCACATCTCCTCTGGCACGTGTATGCCAGGGGTACACCTGGCATACACACACTGCGTTCCTGAATGTGTGCCGGAAATGTTCGGAACATGCCGTTATTCCCGGACCCACGCGCATGTTGCATGGAATTTCCCGCCGTAATTCGAATTACACACTAATGTAAAATGAGTCTAGAGATCAAACAGCCGAACCGAGACACGGGCTGCAACCGCAACCGCACACTTACCTACTGCACAGTAGGCGAAAAGCACTACACCAAAGGGGTAGTATGTCCGAATTCTCAGTAGGAGAGAAATACCCGGATGGTGTACTGCTTCCGGCGAGATTTTGTAGTATGTAACTGATCACCTGCGTGAAGTTGACTCCCACCCAACGCAAAACGTCGGCAAAACAGTCTCAATCATATGAGCTGCTTCGGTTTTTTTTTTTTTTTTAATATTAGATATTAAATTATAGGCGATGACGTCACCACCCCAAATACTTTCAATGATTTCTGCTGGTTTGTGCCAATAAAAGCTTCGTTTTTGCGACTGTCTTAATTTTTTTTTCAAACAGTACAGCTGAAGAAACAAATTAACACCCAAACGGCAAAACAAAGCACATGAAATAGTCGTATTCACTTAATTGTTGCCCATCCACTGTGCGTTTTCAGGGACACAGTGGATCACAGGATGTGTGAAATGTAACACGAACTCCAGGGTAAGTGTTTTTACTTGTTACTGTATATGTTATGAGAATAACAGCAGCAGTATTAACATTGTCATAAATAAATACACGCACCATAATCTGTTTGCTGTAGCTCTGTGTTTATACATACATAGGCCGTGTGTGTGTGTATCTATACACATACATATACATTTACACACACACACACACGTATGTGTGTATGCACATATATACATATATATATATATATAAACATATACATACACACACACACACACATACACACACGCACACAGTATCTCACAAAAGTGAGTACACCCCTCACATTTTTGTAGATTATATCTTTTCATGTGACAACACTGAATGTTAGAGTCTTTGTGTTCATCCACTTTCTGTTTGAGGATGCCCCACAGATGCTCAATAGGGTTTAGGTCTGGAGACATGCTTGGCCAGTCCATCACCTTCACCCTCAGCTTTTTTAGCAGGGCAGTGGTCGTCTTGGTGGTGTGTTTGGGGTCGTTATCATGCTGGAATACTGCCCTGTGGCCCAGTCTCTGCTTCAGTATGTCACAGTACATGTTGGCATTCATGGTTCCCTCAATGAACAGTAGCTCTCCAGTGCCGGCAGCACTCATGCAGCCCCAGACCATGACACTCCCACCACCATGCTTGACTGTAGGCAAGACACACTTGTCTTTGTATTCCTTACCTGGTTGCCGCCACACACGCTTGACACCAGCTGAACCAAATATGGTTATCTTGGTCTCATCAGACCACAGGATATGGTTCCAGTAATCCATGTCCTTAGTCTGCTTGTCTTCAGCGTGATTACTTTTTTCCCCTCACTGTATGTGTAGAATGGTGTTAATTTGTCGAAATTTTCCAGACGAAACATTTTAACTGGTTCAAATAACCTATTTGAAAGTATAGTGGTTTACATTCTGCTTTCTTTTTAATTAATCTACATTGTTTTAAATTCGGTTTTAAATATTTATTTACTTACATTTTCTAGTGGGCTACACCCTCCCCACTTGAATTTATGTAAGTCCCTTGGTTGACAGGTAACAAACTTTGGTTCACTATATGATAACTTTGGTAAACTGTCTAAATTTCCAACCCCAACCAATGAATTGACAATGACTGTGTTAAGGCCTTGGAATAGGGATAAAACAACTGATATCGGAGGGTTTCCAAACTGGAAACCAGTTCCAACTAGGAGCAAAATGCCTGTTAGAAATAAAATGTGGACTAGGATATAAATTCCTACTAGGAATAACATGGCTGTAAAGCAACAATATCATGACTGTGTACCTGCCTTTGAATTTCTGAACACGTCTCTTTTTGTTAATTCTTTATATTTTTTATTAAACAGTACCCAGGTCTTTTATTTGTCTTCCCTCTTTTTCTTCACACCTCTATAGCTCTTGTTTAATCTTTCGTCATGTCTTCTTCTCTCACTCTCAACCTGTTTGTACTCCACTTCTCACCATCTTTCTTGCCCTAACCTTTCTTTGTTCTGTCACTTTGATTTCCGTTTAATGTATTCTCTTCATTTCTCTGTATACTCTTATCGGTTAAAGCACCTTTGGGGAGAGTGCTTTTGTGAAGGCCATTTTTCTGTCTCGCCCTCTACAGCACACAATTGCTCACAGAGTTGTCTTCTCAGGCCATGTCAGAAAAGCTTACTTGGCAAAATTGGAGTTCAATTAGATTGGACTTCTTGTTCTTTCAACCGTAAGACTAATTTTCATATCACTGTTATATTAACAATACATATTCTGCTATATATGCTAAAGAGGAAGAACTCTGGGAATAGAGACTACAAGCCATAACATTTAGGATTAGAGGATTAGAATCATACCTCGTTACACATGGCAGGTGTACTGTATATACCTATACAGGTATCCCGTTGGGTGTTAATGAGACCTACTCACATCTCAGTTTACAACATAAGTGATATGGGATTGGTAAGGATAGCAGTGAGGGGAACCAGGAAATGTAATGTGTAGTATACAGTTTGTAAACAATATGAATATTTGCAGTGTGTCAAAGAAACCTGAATGATGTACTGCAGACAAAGATCCCATAATGCATTACAAAAAGACAAAGCAATAACAGTGAGCACCAATCTTCTTTATTTCATCCATAGAAGAGAAATGATCGATATTTATATATTTCATGAATTGTGTTAGTACATTTTATTTAATTTCTTTGTCATTTTAACTACTTTTTAGACTATTATACATTGTTATATTATAATATTATTAGTTTGCATGTTCTCCCCGTGCTGTGGGGGTTTCCTCCGGGTACTTCGGGCCCCCCCAAGTCCAAAGACATGCATGGTAGGTTGATTGGCATGTCTAAAGTGTCCGTAGTGTATGAATGTGAATGTGTGTGTTTGTGTGCCCTACAATGGATTGGCCCCGTGTCCAGGGTGTACCCTGCCCTGTGCCCAATGCCTCCTGGGATAGGCTCCAGATTTCCCCATGGGAGAAATCGTGGGAGGAGTGTATTTTTCCAATTTAGAGACACAATTCATAACTCTCCGAGACGATCCAGATGGCAAAAAAAAATGTTGTATGAAAAATATAGAAAAAATATTACAGCACATATGATGGAATATTGCTTCTTGGAGGCCCCGGAAGTACAGTGTACGTAAGTTTCTGCAGCTCGGTCCTTTGGTTTCCGACGGCCTTAACCGTTGGTACCCAGCACGATAAATCTCGAGTCCGTGGGACCGCCGGGCATGTCTATGGGACTGCCCTGTGTACGGGGTCTATCGCCTGGCACTATTGTGGGAGTTCCACTGTTGCAAGTGCCGTTTGCCTGACAGGCATAAGAGGGGTGTCCATCCGAGTCCATCGGTGCCATCTGTGATCAGGGCGGATGTGCTTAAGATTTTATTTAAATCTTTTTCATATTGTTGACTTATCTCCAGCACATACGCCAATGAGGTCTGGAAATTTCAGGTCAGCAAAGGTGCAGCACATACATTGATACACTCTGACCTTACAAATCTAAAATGCGAGAACGCCAGAACCTCTCATTGACGAGCGTAGAACTCTATGTAGAACTCTACATAGGCCCTGATCCACACAGACCCACAATACATATTTATAGAAAATCACAATTAAACACAAACGGTGGTGTCTCACACACCTGGAGCTGTCAAAGGAGATGGATTTGACTTAACCACAGTGTCTGAACAGAGACTGGAGCTGTTTATAGTAGAGGAATGCAAATAGAGGGAGATTACACACCTGAGAGAGATTATTATTATTATTATTATTATTATTATTATTATTAATCCCCTAGTTAAATGGAAGCTGACTGAATACCACTATGGTGGTCCTGGGGTTGTTTCCATACAGTTCCTTGGAGGCGAGCTGCTCGTCCACAGTTCCCTGGAGGAAGTAGTTTGGATAAAATGCGCCTGCAATCGCCACCTGAACAACGGAAACATCACTGATACTTAATAATAATTATTATTTCTTTTCTGCAGGAGTAAGTTACACTTCTTGGACTTTGTCGTCATGGTGACAATTTTAAACTCTGCATGTGAAATTTTACTTTGGATGCTTGTGCTTCTAAGGCTGCAAATTATGACAAATATTTATATATACTGTATATATTTTGACCTGAAGAAAAAAGTCTCTTTATACACATATGCTGTTAAACTACACCTGTCCTACTCGTGTGTGTGTGTGTGTGTGTGTGTTACCTGCACTATGAATTTCTGCGTGTGCGCGCTGGTGTAGGCAGATGAAGTTTCACTGATGTGTGTGTTGAATTGTGACACTCGATTCTTCATATCCTCAAACAACTCGGCCACCTGTAACACACACACACACACACACCAGAACTGATAGTTAGGGATCTGTGTCAAGAAGTGTGTGTATAGATGTGTGCGAGTGAGTGAGAGTTGTAACCTCTCGTATCCGTTTGATCTGAATGCAGTTCTCTTTCAGTTTCTCTTTCTCCTCGATCGAGTACAGAAAGAAGAAAAACAACAGAACTAATTGAAAATAAAAATATTGAAAATAATCTAATGTAAGGCTCTGATCCGGTTTGCTTTCACTAGGAAGGCTGTAATTTTATTTTAAAAAGGCAAATAAATAAATGATCATTCTATTCTTTCTCACTTTCCTTGTCCTAATGGTCCTGTATCTGTTAAATCTGTTTCATCTCTGGTCTTTCTGTCTATATGAACACTTGTAGAAATGACATGTAGTCAATATTTTTAAATAATTTTATTTCTGATTTTGAATTTAAATAATTAAGGACATTCTTTAATTCTGTATTGTCGTTGAATTCTCATTAGAAATCAGAAGATCAGATTAAAGCCATGGCTTCTGTAAAACTTTCAGTAAACCAGTCAATAGATCAGCTGGATAAATGTAGATTTTTATTTACTGATTAGAAGTATTGATGCTGTTGCTAGATTATTTATTAAAGGATTCTGATGGATTTTTCCTGTCTGAAGATTTTTATTGATCTTGGACAGAATCATTCAGTTCATTATTTTAAACAACTTGATAAATGGTTGATGAAATAAATGGGGTGTAATGTACTGAGTCAAATATGAAAACTACAAATAAATAAAATATATTTATATCTGTGTATAATTAAAAATCTCTCTTAATACCAGAGATTCATATTCTAAATGTTTCAAGTGATTAATCTGATCATTTTATTCAGCTGTTTAATAATGACTTTCTAAATAATAAACACATGAATGTTTACATTTTGTATCCAGACTCAAAAGTTTAAACAAAGTGTATATTTATGATAATAAAGCACCAAGGAACGTGAAACTTCAACTCGTCTACAATAATCGATGAATTAAATATTAATTATTTAAAAATGAAAAGGAGCACTTTTAAAGTGGATTTGATTTAAAATAATGATAATAAAGCTGATCTCTTATGTATTTGTAGATCTTTTCCTCCATCGTGTTTAAGAAGAAGAGAATAATGAAGCTTTTTATGAAATAATATTTGGGTTTCTTTTCTTTTCTCCTCACAGATTCAAATGTACGTCAGCGTCCGTTCCGTTGGTGACGTCAACGCGAGCGCGATGAGCAGAAAGCGGTGTTAGTGTTAGTTCTGGCCCGTTTGGAAGTGAGTTTATTCGGTTGTGTACCCGAACCCGTCGTGTTCTGTGCTGTGTGCGTGTGTGTAGTTAACGGTGTTAACACCTGTGTTTCAGGTGGATCAGTATGAAGCAGGCGTTGATTCACTGATTCGCTATTGGAGCTCGGTTCACTAATGACCGAATCACCGAGGAACCGAGCGAAGAGAACTCACACCCGCACGGAGAAGAACAAGAAGAGGAGGAGAAGTGAGAAATAACATTTTAGAACTTTTTATTCACTTCTCGGGTTCAATATTAATGTGAACATTATACAAACATGCTAGCGGTGCTAGCTTTTGAGGAGACAGTCCAGTCCGCGCATGCGCACTGTCAGTAATGAGCAAGCTAATAGAAATGAGATTATCATTCTGTCCATGTTATTTTTGATTCTATTTAAAACGATGAATTCGCTCCGTCAATAACTGCCCCGTCTGAGAATATTGCATGATTTACTTTTATAAGTGCACGTGGCAGAACGACGTGTAGCTTCACTGGCTAATTAGAGCTCTTTTACTAAAAGTGAAAAACTGGTCTTCTTTTTGATTTAATGGCGGTTGGTAAAACCAGCTAAAGGTGCATTACTGCCACCTACTGGACTGGAGTGTGGGCAGTAGATTGGCAGAAAAACTAAATAAAATGGAAAAAAAATAATAACAATACAATACTACATAAATAAAAGAAAATAAAGAGATAAATAACTATATACTAGATATTCCTACTGGATTACTAAAGTCTCTCACTTCTCCCAGTATTTTTATATAGTTTATTAGGGGCGGTGAATTTTCCCAGATGTTTTCCCCAGCAAGTTCTCTAGTGTCATGTTTTGTTTTCCAATCTGCATCTCCGGCTCAGTTCTTTCCTACTCATACCTTTTGCAGTCTAACAGAATGTGCTTTACCGTCTCTTGTGTACTGCAGTGTGTGCAGAGTCCAGTTCTTGTATACTTACTGACAACCACTGCATATAGACACCTGTTTAACCTTTTAATCCTATATAAGATATAACCCAGCACACCTATACTCTAGCACTTGCATTGAAAACATACACTACCAGTCAAGCATTTAGACACTTTCATTCTTTATTTATCTTACACGTTAGGAGGTTGGATCCTGCAGGAGCTCCTCCACCAGGACCTGTCTCACTCATCCCGGAGTTCTGCTACCTCACAGGTCTCCCTCACAGAGCGGGAGAAACAGCGCTTAAACATTGTCTGCTTCTTATCGCACTAATTGTTGTAACTTGCTCAGGTATTACTGATAGGATGCACACGACTTTAACATTATGAGGGATCTTTCCAATCACACCAGACTGACCCCAGAACAGCGGGAGAACCGCCTCAACAGATTCATCAACAACATGAGCAGGTACTGGATAAAAGCGACTGCATTATTAATTAAATTCTGCTTTTGTCTGTATAGTGCGTTTAACAGCAGATGCTGTCACAGAGCAGCTTTACAGAAACTTTTTTACATTTAGATGTAAATTTTTTACATTTAGAATTTTATCCTTAAGCCAGAGACAACTTTTACAAAATAAAACATTTGTAGCATGCATATAAGGGATGTGTATTTACTTTAGAGACTATCCAGGGCAACACGAGGCTGAACATATAGTATAGCGTGATGTTTATTAAACTTAAGAATGATATAATCAGAAAAACCAAGTTTAATAGTAATATACACTGCGATCAAAACACCCAACAGGAATGTTTTTCATGATCTTAAAAGCCTTTTGATCTGAAGGTGTACGATTAAATGTTTGAAATGAACGTTATACCAATTTACACCGCTTTATCTCTTCCAGGAATGCCAGTGTTCAGACTACACTCAGCACATGGGGTCTAAGCTCTGAGAACAAGCTGCTGTATCTGACTGGAAGAGTTCTTCCTGCTGAGAGGATCCTACAGCGAGAGCAGTAAGGGGGACCACAGAGAAAACAGAATTGTACACGACACGTGTCTCACTCTTGCTGAGTCGAGTTTATGTGTGTGTGTGTGTGTGTGTGTGTGCGCAGAACTGGCTGCTGTTCTATACGCACGGTAACGCTGACGTCGCTCACTCACTGCTGCAGACCCTCAACAAAGTGTCAGGGCCCCGTGGGCATCCGCATTCAATTCAGTTTTATTTGTATAGCGCTTTTTACAACATAGAGGCCTTCAGAGGCCGGGAATGTGAGACAACACACTTGACCAGTGTTTAGAAAGAAATTCTAGCCTGTGTGATCACTGCGTCCTGGGCTCCTTTTTAAAACTTACTCCTCGTGAGATTCATGAAAGGGACGCTATTGTGTAGCACTGTTAATTTCAAATTATTACAGCGTTCCTCGTCAATTAGGTAGTGCAGACCTTTCTCTAATATTGACCGTATTCAGCTGCAGTCCATCAGTTAGGCACAAACGTTTCAATGGTCTCTGCAAATAAACGTGTTTTCCAAACCGCAGGCGCTAAAATGAAGAGCTTCTCGACAGCTTTTCTTTCCTTCATAGCGGAGGCAGTGGTTACTGTGCGTAGTGTTTTATTTGAACCAGAGCCCTGCTGAGCAAGGATCATGTCTGAATTGCAGCATTAACACTTTTTATCCCCCACTTAATTTTTTTTTGTGTGCAGGATCGAGTACGATGATCGACAGGAGGCTCTGCTGAGAGCTCTGCAGCAGAACGTGGGGCAGCAGGTTCAGATGGTGGGTCTCACACACTGGGTAGAATCAAGTGTGACCATGTAGTTTGTTTAGGATTCAAATATTAAAGTATACTACTATGCTGAAAATGTTCAGGTTAGAATCCGTACTGTTTAGGGGTTATGTACCGTAATTTCCGGACTATAAGCCCCTACTTTTTTTGCACGCTTTGAACACTGCGGCTTAAACAATGGTGCCGCTAATTTATGGATTTTTACAGGCTAATGAGTTTCATGCCGCCAAAACATTTAGCCTCGTCACATCGCGACCAATGAAATGACCCAACAGGTCACAGTGGACCAATGAAACTGTTCGAATTAAATCTAATGCGCTCACACTACATTCTTCAGATCGGTCGTTTTACGCTTCGTGCACACCCCCTCATCAGGGGAAACACACGAAGAAATGCAGATTGGTGATGTCATGTCTCCTCCCCGTCTCGTCATGTGTTGTCGAGTCACGTGTGTTTTGGTATTGCCCGCAGCTGTTAGCAGTTTGGCTGGTGTGTATATATACTGGGAGCCATGACACACACAACGTGGGTAATTAGATATAGAGTTAGAATTAGATAGCGAATATAGTTAGAGTCTTTGTTCATGCCATGTGTCTTAGTTCTTGTCCATGTTTCCTAGCCATGTCTAAGTTCATGTCAAGGCTAGTTAGCTTATAGCATAGCTTATAGCTTAGCCTGTTGCCTAGTAGCTTATAGCATAGCTTGTAGCTTGTAGCATAGCTTATAGCCTAGTAGCGGATAGTATAGCTTAGAGTTGTATAGACTTAGTTTAGAATATAGATGTAGAAGTGGTTTATGGAGTATAGATATAGAGTCTTTGTTTCATGTCATAGTTAATGTTTAGGTTAGTTGGTCTAGTTAGCTTAGTTCATTGAGTTGGTCATGGTTCTTGTTTCTCTTGAGACTGCTCTCCTCTGTTTCAATAAAGCTCTCGTCCTAACTGCAATGCATCCGTCCTGCTTTGTTTACATCACGAATCGTGACAGTTACAATGTGGACACCTGCGGCTTATAGACAAGTGCCACCTATATATGTACAAAAAATGTTTCTTTTTAAAATTAGCGGGTGTGGCTTATATTCAAGTGCGCTCAATAGTCAGAGGATTACGGTATAGGAAATGTATTGTATTGCTTAGAAAAACCATACATGTGACTAGTAATGTAATGACCATTATATTCATTATTTGAATGAATAAATAATGCACTCTCTGTCCCTTTTATTAGAAACACCCTCACATCCATGTAGTTATTCAGTCATGGGGCAGCAGCACGATGCATGAAAAGAACCTGAGATAACGCTCAAGTCAAGCATCACAATGGGTGAAAATTGTTATTTGTGACCTTTACCGTGGCATGGTTGTTTATATCAGATGGGCTGGTTTGAGTATTTCAGAAATTGCTGATCTCCTGGGCTTTTCACACAGAACAGTCTGTAGAGTTTACTAAGAACGGTGCAAAAAACACTGAGTGAGCAACAGTTGTGTGGATGGAAACGCCTTATTTCTGAAATACTCAAACCAGCCCATTTGGTACCAGTAACCACGCCACGATTGTTTGATGTACACATTAACTGAAGCTCTTGACCTGCACCTGCATGACTTTATGCACTGTGCTGCTGGCACACAAATGGCTGATTAGATAACTGCTTGAATATGATATGAAATATATGATTGGAAGGACTTTGATTTAAATAAATGAAAAGTGGGGTAGAAGAAAAAAACCTACATTACTATGGGTAAATAATATAGATGCACTGATCCAGGACCTGATAGCAGCAAAAAAAAATGGTGGATCAGCTATCAGAGATAACGGAAATCAAATCATATAGCTGATGCATGTGAAACAAACGTGACTGTTCTTTCACTAGGACTGGATTTATTATAGTCATACTTTTTGCATGGTTTTTTGTATGAAAGTTTAACGGTAAACCAAGTGCTTCAGTTAAAATAATGAGCGTTGTAGATCTTAAAGAAAACAATGTCGGATATCGGGTAGCAGCTGATACTCAAGGTTTCGATTAAGGAAAATAAAAGCTAGTGTTTAGCTTCGTGGTGCATCACATTACACCATCCTGACGTTGATTGATAATCTTTCTGCATATAGCAGCATGCTCATGTTGATATTTTTTAATCCCCTGTATATCTGCATATTGTTACCACTACAAACGATCAGTAAATATTATGAATCCAACAAGAGTTTTTCAGCTCAGTGGTGGGAAATTTCAGAGACTTTTAACACCACTTCCTGCATCTCAGGTTTCTTTACTCAGCCCTGAGCTGGTTCTCTTAATCTCACACACTGTTCCCTGTATTTCCATTTCCTTCCAATCGAAGGACAGGATCACAATTTCTTTTAGTCTTGAATCCTCTGAACGTTGTTTTCCTCGCTGCTACCGCCACCTTCATCCTCCTCATAAAGGGCCTGGGCCGTGCTCTGTAATGCTATGTGCTCTGTAATGCTATATGCTCTGTAATGGTAAGTATTCTGCGCTCTCACCGCTGCGGCCCGGGTTCGATTCCGGGTCAGGGAATCGTGTTTTATCCACCTCTGGCCAAATTAACATTTAAAAAGGAGGCATGTCACACATAGAAAGCCGTCCTTCAAGCCGGATTCGAACCAGTGACCTGAGGATGACCACTATACAGTGGTGTGAAAAAGTGTTTGCCCCCTTCCTCATTTCCTGTTCCATTGCATGTTTGTCACACTTAAGTGTTTCGGAACATCAAACCAATTTAAACAATAGTCAAGGACAACACAAGTAAACACAAAATGCAATTTGTAAATGAAGGTGTTTATTATTAAAGGTGAAAAAAAATCCAAACCATCATGGCCCTGTGTGAAAAAGTGATTGCCCCCTAAACCTAATAACTGGTTGGGCCACCCTTAGCAGCAAGAACTGCAACCAAGCGTTTGCGATAACGTGCAATGAGGCTTTTACAGCGTCCTGGAGGAATTTTGGCCCACTCATCTTTGCAGAATTGTCCTAATTCAGTTACATTAGAGGGTTTTCGAGCATGAACGGCCTTTTTAAGGTCATACCACAACATCTCAATAGGATTCAGGTCAGGACTTTGGCTAGGCCACTCCAAAGTCTTCATTTTGTTTTTCTTCAGCCATTCGTTGGTGGACTTGCTGGTGTGTTTAGGATCATTGTCCTGCTGCAGAACCCAAGTTCGTTTCAGCTTGAGTACAGAACAGATGGTCGGACATTCTCCTTCAGGATCTCTTGGTAAACAGCAGAATTCATAGTTCCTTTTATCACGGCAAGTCTTCCAGGTCCTGAAGCAGCAAACAGCGCCCCAGACCATCACACTACCACCACCATATTTTACTGTTGGTATAATGTTCTTTTTATGAAATGCAGTGTTCCTTCTACGCCAGATATACTTGGACACACACCTTCCAAAGAGTTCCACTTTTGTCTCATCGGTCCACAGAATGTTGTCCCAAAAGTCTTGGGGATCATCAAGATGTGTTGTGGAGAAATTGAGACGAGCTTTGATGTTCTTTTTGCTCAGCAGTGGTTTTCTCCTTGGAACTCTGCCATGCAGGCCATTTTTGCCCAGTCTTTTCCTGATGGTGGAGGCATGAACGCTGACCTTAACTGAGGCAAGTGAGGCCTGCAGTTCTTTGGACATTGTTGTGGGGTCTTTTGTGACCTCTTGGATGAGTCGTCTCTGCGCTCTTGGGGTAATTTTGGGCGGCCGGCCAATCCTGGGAAGGTTCACCACTGTTCCATGTCTTCGCCATTTGTGGATAATGGCTCTCACTGTGGTTCGCTGGATTCCCAAAGCTTTGGAAATGGCTTTATAACCCTTTCCAGACTGATAGATCTCAATTACTTTCTTTCTCAATTGTTCCTGAATTTCTTTGGGTCTCGGCATGATGTGTAGCTTTTAAGGATCTTCTGGTGGACCTTACTGTGTCAAGCAGCTCCTATTTAAGTGATGCCTTGATTGTGAACAGGTGTGGCAATAATCAGGCCTCGGTGTGGCTAGAGAAATTGAACTCAGGTGTGGACAACCACAGTTATAGTATGTTTTAACAAGGGGGGCAATCACTTTTTCACACAGGGCCATGATGGTTTGGATTTTTTTTCACCTTTAATAATAAACACCTTCATTTACAAATTGCATTTTGTGTTTACTTGTGTTGTCCTTGACTATTGTTTAAATTGGTTTGATGTTCCGAAACACTTAAGTGTGACAAACATGCAAAGGAACAGGAAATGAGGAAGGGGGCAAACAATTTTTCACACCACTGTAAGTACTTACAGTATATAGATATATAAGGTGCGAATTTATCCCAACTGAGCAAGCCACTAAGTGGTGACGGTGGCAAGGAAAAACTTCCCAAGATGTTAAGAGGAACAAACCTTGAGAGGAACCAGAATCAGTAGGGAACCTATCTTCATCTGGGTAACAACAAATAGTGTGAAAAAGTTCATTATGGATTCATATGAAGTCTCTTTGGTCTTAGAAGCAGCCGTAGTCCCAGCAATCTGGAATTGGAGTAGATGAGAACTAAATCCAGAGGTAGGCCATCCGAAACGGATCAGGCAGGTCCGGAGAACAAAGAGGATCAGGATCTCTAGTATCTCCATAAAATCGGGTGTGGTTCGACAGAGGGAGAGAGGGAGAGAAAAAAATACTAGGACTGTGCTTAGCATAAGAGAATGTCTGGTCAGGGTAGGCTTGAGTAAACAAATATGCTTTAATCCTAGACTTAAACACTGAGACTGTGCCTGAGTCCCGAACACTCCATAAGTGTGGGGTTCTAGAAGAGAAAGCTCCTCCCCCTGCTGTAGCCTTCGCTATTCGAGGTACTGTCAAATAGCCTGCATCTTTTGATCTAAGTAGGTGTGGCGGATTATAGAAAATCTAAAGGTCGCTTAGATACTGCGGCGCGAGACCATTTAGTGAATTATGGGTTAATAATAGTATTATATAATATAATAAATGAGACCGATTTTCTATTCGAATTTTGCTCTTCACAAGCAACGCGGCAAAGTGATTTAAGGAAACACTAGACTATTTTTTCTGGAGCCAATAAACGTGTTTGTCCATAATTATATTCTCATATTTCTGCCCCTCTTCAATAACATCCAAGTACTAACGAGGCCCAACTTTGCTTTGCTTCCGAGGTCAGATAAGATCAGGCTTTGTTTTTGTGGGTTTTTTTTTTTTTAACAATAAATCCTAAATTTACAAACATTCAATTTTTACATCCAGTGTAATATCAGGTTAAAATTAGGTCAGTCCTCACAAAAAATAAATAAGACTTGTATTCCTATTATGATAAAATTACCCTTGTTGTCCTGGCACTCTCCATTGTACATCATTAAAGACCGTATATACATCCGGCGTAAAGACATTATAAAATTCATCCATTTTTTGTTCTTGTTCAAAATAGAGAAACAAAAATTCGGCATATATTTCCACTTTTCTTTTAAAAACACGCTCTACATCCATTACAATTTGTTCCCTCTTTGCCACAACCCTTCTCTCCCATATTGCACTTTTCATCAGCATCACAAGCAGGTTAATCAGTTTTTTATTTTTACCCTTTTTATCTACTCCTAACATGCTGATCTTATTCCATTGTGTGACTTTCTCATTTTTTTCCTCTCTCAGATTTTCAATTATTTTCTTACATTTCGCATGAAAATCTCTCAATTCTTTGCAATTTAAAAACAAATGTAAAAACCCTTCTTCATCATCATTACATACTTTGCATATTGCACTTTGTTCCATTCCTATTTTTTCAGTAAAACATCTGTAAATATCGCTTTATGTCTGATAAAATATTTTAGGTTCTCTAATTTTGTTTCTATGATCATCCCTTTCATATTATTCCATTTGTTTTCTTCTTTAAGATTGTTGAATTGCTGTTGCCAGTATTTACGATAGGTTTTTTTTAAAAACTCCATCTCTAAAAAGGCTATAAAACATTTTCACTGTACATTCTTTAAAAGCAAACAGTTTTTCTCCCACCTTCACATATACATCTCTTCCTGTTCCCCCCTCCACCATGTTTTCAATTCTTTTAACCCACTCTTTGGGTATTGCATTTTTTATGATGTCATATTTGTTTATTATTTCTTGTCAGTTAAAATCCTCTTTTGCCTCCTCCATTGCATCTACTGTACACTGTACAGGTAAAAACCCTTCTTTAAATTCACATAAAACATCTCTAACCCTTGTGATACCCACCTCCCACTATTCCTTATAGAAAATCCCTTTTCCTTGATGTAAAATGCTGTTGTTTAAGAATAACGGCTGATTCAAAATGTTTCCTCGTCCTTGAGGATTATAAAGTACATTGGATAAGAATTTCCCCCAGGCGCTCATCATTTCCTTATAAAAATCTGGTAACCCTTCAATCATCCAGTTCTTTCTTTTTATCCATAAAATATTATCCCCCAAATTAAAATTCCCACATTTGTTTTAAAATAATCCATTGTTTTTTTCCATGCTGCTTTGTTTTCATCATCCATATACTTTATTAGTTTCACTCTCAAACTGTTCTTCCTTTGCTCAGCATCCATTAAGCCCAAACCCCCCGCTTCCACTGCACCTATTAGAGTATTGTACGCGATTCTTGGTGGCTTACTGTCCCATAAAAAATTTTAAAAACATTTTTTCAGCCTTCGTTCTACCCGCAACAGCATAGACGACACATATAAAGTATACCATAACTTGGACACCATCAACACATTTAAGATTAAAACCTTCCCTTTTAAACTAAGAGTCCTTAGTTTCCAAAAGTTCAGTCTTCTTTCAATACCTCCTAAGATATCTTCCCACATGGTTTCGCTTCATTTCTTTTCATCCTTCCCAATTAAAACACCTAAGATCTTTATTTCTGTAGTTTATTTGAAAGTAAAATGATTTGTTAAATCTCTCACGTCTCCGAATCTCATATAAACTGTTTTTGCTTCGTTTACCTTACCTCCTGATCCCTTACAAAACATCTGTACAATTTCCATGACTTTTTTAACACTCTCCATTTATGTTGTCTTCTTGCTTTTTGGTGAGTCCTAGTGGTTCTGAAACTATTGAATATAAAAGAGCTGATAGTGGACATCCTTGTCTTATGGATCTTTTTATTTTAAAACACTGTGTTAAAAACCCGTTACACTTTATTCTCGTTATTGCGCCTCTATATAAAATTTTAATCCATTCTATAAAATTCTTTCCGAATCCAAAACTCTTTAAAATTCCAAATAAATAATCATGTTCCACCCTGTCAAAAGCTTTTTCAAAGTCTAAACTAATTACATAGCCTTCTCTGTTTTTGATTTTCATGTACCTGATCATATCATTTATGCTTATTGTTGTGTCTGCTATGTCTTTTTCCTTTTACACTGTACACTTGATTTGTTTTAATTATACTCGGCATTACTTCTTTTAATCTGCTGGCTAAAATTTTTGCCAAAATCTTTAAATCTGTGTTGAGCATTGTGATCGGTCTGTAATTCTTTAGGTCTACCCTTTCTCCTTTTTTTTAATATATCAATTTCATCAAACCCATTCCCATTCTTTGATTCATCTCTCTTTTCTTAAAAACCTCTTCATATACTTCTTTTAAGATGCTAGTTATAAAATCCTTAAAAATGATATAAAACTCACTCCCCAAACCATCTATACCTGGACTTTTGTTTATATTTAATTCGGTTATATCTTTTTTAATCTCTTCCTCTTATGTATTGATCACAATCTTTTTTATCTTCCTCTCCTAATTTTGTTTTTATCTGCTTCAATAGCGATACTTTTTCTTCTTCTTTTACTCCCTCTGTATTAAATAGCTTTTCACTGAATTTGGGTGATTGTCTCTCTGCTTTGTGTTCCTGCTTGGGGCTCAAAAAAAAAGATGGAAAAACTCAATGCTGTTATGAAAGTAATGTATACCTCTTCCTGGTCTGAACTACACTGCAATCATCTTTCAGTTGCTCAAATTGCCTTTTTAAACACTCATTCCTTTTTTTTTTTTTTTTTTTTTTAAACCTGTTTTTAGGTGTTTGGATTAAACCCATTTAAATCAGCTGTTAAACAGATCAACCTGGTTATGGTGTTCAGATCTTAGTTTTGGAAGCACTGAGATAATTTATGGGTATTATTGAATACAATATATTGAAGTGGGAGCTTACTGGAAAAACGGGCTGTATTCACATAGACTTTTGTCATACAACTAAAAGTGGCACTAAAATGATTCACTTTATAATTTTTTCTTATAAACTATTTACAGTGCCACTGAGGATTTTTTTTTTTTTTACTGAGGATTTCTTAAGCAAGGAGAAAGGGGTGAAATCGTGGCTACAGAGATGGCATATTTCATGAATGTATAGTGACAGTAATTGGCCAGTGAGGCAGCAGGGCACAGTAAACTCATTCCAATGCAAAATGTCATTTAATAAATTTTAATGTTATCAATTATCTACTGTTCTCACATGTCAAATACATTTTCAGCAAACTTGGCATGAAGTGCTGTGGAAAAAGTATTTGCTGATTTCTTTCCGATTTCTTCTGTTTGTGTGTGTGTGTGTGTGTGTGTGTGTGTATATCATACTAAATAGTTTTAGATCTTCAAACAAAATACAACATAAAACAAAGGCAACCTGAGTAAGCACACTCATGATGATAAGGTTTTATCAACGATGTCTTTGGTAAATGTTTGTAGAATGTCAGCATGAAAATGTTATTCTTACATTGTTTGTGGAACGTTTTAAAAACATTACTGCATTTAAAAATATCATGATATAAAATTAATTAAATACAATCAGATTTACAGCAAAGTAATGCAAGTGCTAAATGAAAAATCTTATTTATTGTATAATTATTTGTACAATATGTAAAAAAAAAAAAAAAAAAAAGGAAACAAGGCGAAAGGAAAATAAAATTAGGGGCTTTAAAAAAGTATTTTAAAAACATCACAGTGAAGGAGAAAATATGGAATGCAAAGTGCAGTCTTTTTTCAGATCATTCCCACATCCCTATTCAAATTAATTTCTACGGTTTAGTGTGATCAGTTGAAAAAGTTGAAGACTGACTTGAAACATCTCCTTTCGAGTATACACGGAGAATAGAAAGGCAGTGATGCCACAGCAACTCAAAGTACATTCTAGCATATTTCACGTCTCCAATCTGACTCTTAATGATTTTTGTTAATTTCGTTGGGTCAGCTTTCTTTATTCCTCCCTCTCCTTTAAATCTAACAACTACATTTATTATACACTCTTTCGTTCTTTTCTCTCTGTCCTCACTTTCCAATTCTCCAATGCTGGATGTTTCTTTTTTCTTTCTTTTTCGACTTTTTCCATTCTTCTTTTCCTACATTTAACCACTTATTTATCCTTCTCTCCTCTTCCTCACTGTAAACCAAAGTGTCACTCTCAATGTCCATCTCTTTCCCTGCTATTTCCATTGGTTTCCAAGGAACTTCATGAAAGTATCGTTCCAGACCTATACAGGATGTCTGTCGATAATCCAAGTCCAAGTTCCTTCCAACCTCTAAATTCAACTCCTTAACTTCACAAACCTCAGTCATCTCCCTATCCTTTGCTATTTTCGCCACGTTTTCAGTCAGAGAAAGTTAAAGTAAAATGAGCTAAACTGCGCTAGCAGTGATGTTGACAACCATTCTTCTTCTTCTGCTCCGTTTTATAAGCATTTGGCAAACCAGCTTAAGGTGCATTTCTGCCACCTACTGGGATGGAGTGTGAAATCAAGATCAAAGGCAAAAAATAAATATGTCAAAAATTCTACTGGGCCTCCTGAAAAAATATTGATGTGGACCCCACCGCCCTCCACCCATATCATATACGGTATAAGACATGGACATAGAGGCCCACATCTGCATATATTTATTATATTACTTTGACACAATCTATTTACTTGTAACAGAACATGGTAATGTTGTAAACACACTGTTTAGATAAATATTGCATCAAAACAATGGCATTAAGCCATTAATAACTTCTTATGAAACATTGTTTAAAGTCCTCAATCAATTATTCAAGACAAATTAATAAAATAACAAAATACAAGAAATTAATAAAAATTACCAGCAATATAATAGTCTTTCCATTCAAACTGGCATCTAACAGCTGAAGTAAACATTCATAAATTGAAAACAATGCAGTGGTTAAAATAAAACCACTTAAATTAGTACTGTCTTCATTTTTGATGAAGATAATATGCTACTGCATAATATATTATTAAATAAAGCTAATAAATGTATCCATCCAAGAGAAGTGAGTTGTATTTGCATTTTCTTGACACTATTGTTATCTTAAGCACATCACATCAGCAGCCGGAAGGTCTGTAGTCCTTGTGACATGCATATCCATTTTTCCCTGCCTGTTATACAAACCAACTCTATTTAAATAATAGCACAAAAAAATGGGGACTTTGACAGTGTAATCGTTCGGTCAGTGTCTGCCAGTAGAGTAATGACTATAGGAAGCCTAACAACCAAAATTGACAGACTTTCATATGTTTGCAATGAACAAATGAAACAAAAGCAATTGAAATAGTTTGACACAACTAATGTTTCAAGTGGTTTCCCCAAATTCAACTGAAAATGCAACTTATAATGACTTCTCCAGTGTCAAAATTATTCAACCCCTTCATGGCAATCAATCATCTTTAGTACTTAGTAGAGCACCCTTTTGCTGTTATGACCTACTGCAAACGAGATGCATAGCCAGACACCAGCTTCTGGTGGTATTCCCGAGGAATCTTCGCCCATTCCTCAAGAGCAATGGCATCCAGTTTAGTAATACTCTTAGGTTTTTGTGCTGCAACCGCTTTCTTCAAATCCTACCAGAGATTTGTGGTGGGGTTCAAGTCAGGTGACTGTGATGGTCTTGTAGAATCTTCCAGAACTTCTTCTGCAACCATGTCTTGGTAGAATTTGAGGTATGCTTGGGATCATTGCCCTGTTGGAAGGTCCAATGACGCCCAAGCTTTAGCTTCCTCACAGACGGCATGATGTTTTCCCCTAGGATTTCCTTATACTTCAATGCCTTCCACACGCTGCAGGTTTCCAGTGCCAGAGGATGCAAAGCAGCCCCAGAGCATCACCGAGCCACCACCATGCTTGAATGTGGACTGAGTGTTCTTTCTTCATTCTTATTTCTCCAGACATCCTGCTGATCCATCGTGTAGAAAAGTTAAAAAAAAAAAATCACTGCTCCACCGAACAGAATCCCAAAATGTCTGTAGCTTATTTATATGATTTTGAGCTGACTTTTCTTGTGCTTTTGGGTCAGTAGTGGTGTACGTCTTGGAGTTCTGGCACGGAAACATTCTGCATTTAGTATGTGCCTTACTGTGCTCACTGAAACCTCAGTGCCTGTTGCCACCAAGTCTTGCTGCAGGGCTTTTGCCTGTCACTCGAGAGTTTTTCCACAACCTCTCTTCTCAGAAAACTGGTTGCAGCCGTTGATAGCTTCTTTTTTTCTGCCTCTTGTATTTCATGCATGTATTTGTATTTCATACATTTTCTGACCCTAGCCAGTTCTGGTATTTCATGTGTTACAACTCAAGCACACCTGGTGCAACTAAAGAAGCCCTTGATTAGTATCAAGTGTGCTTGAGACAACACCTGTTTTGCATATTTGTGCTATTGTGAGGGATTCTATTCAGGGGGTTGAATTGCAGAAGGGATTTCAATGTCTGTATATACTTAAAATGTCAATGGATGTTCCAAAAAGTGATTTTCTCTATATATAACTGCCCCCCCTTTACAAAAAGATAGAAATAACAATAGAGATTATTTTACAGACCTCAACAATGTTTTTAAGATAAACTGGATAATTGAATATATGAAAAATAATAGTAGTGTATGAAATATATGCACCAACTTTATGTGGGTCGCGGTGATATTTCAGAGACAGGTTGGCTTAAACCTTTATGATGCCTCATCTTCTGACTCTCAGAATATTTTATCGGGTGGAACTGCTTCAGATGGTGGAACAGATTTGATGTGTTCCTGCAGCTAGTCGTCAACACTCTCCGACTCATTTTGCAGTGCACTGAAACCTGAAGTTTATCAGAGCTTAGATAGCCAAACCACTTCCATACCACTGAATTAGTCTTTCCTCTCTTATCGACTATTTCTTTTGCTTTCTCTTCACTTGTGGAAGCTCGCTCAGTCGCATTTGTATTGTGGTCAGGGGTACTCATTTTATAGCTAAAACTTGCCGTGTTGGAGCTTAGCCTAACACTGCCGAGCACTGGCTGCGTGCATGTGGTTTACGTCATCACGCACGTAGCTAATTGTGTTCTGCTCATTCTCCTCGGCTTGAATACAATGAACTGATTCCTGCGCTCTGAACGTCAGTCAGTGACAGATGTTTTAATGTACATTGAAATATCGGAAATGTGTTTAAAAATCATATCACCGTTATTGAGAAAATTTATATCACGATATATATATTGATATTGAATTATTGTCCAGGCCTACGATCTGATTGTTATTCTGCAGTTGCCTGAGAGCGTCCATTTCACCTGAAGTGAGGTTAGGCTCTTCTCGGGATGGTCTAAAATGTTTTTTAAAGAGATTTAGATCCGTCCGGACGAGCGTGTGGAGTTCAGCGGGCAATTTGTCTGTCGGTGGGGTCCGATCTGATTTGGGTGTGAAAGGAGGAGGGTGGTTTTCTGTTTCCTGGTGGAAATAAGCTGCCAATTTAAGTCTCCTGTGGTATTGTTGTAGGTCGAATTGTGTTTGTATTACCTGTCGTTTCCTACCCGTTATGCCTGACGGAATGAATGTGAGGCCTCTATCAAGAAGGCTAAGTTGAGAGGGCGTGATGTGGAATTTCTTAGACAGAATAATGACATTTCTATTCCCCTCCTGTGTATGCAGGCTCGTGGGGACATTTATTTTAAATATTGCAGCCAGTGCCGGAGCATGTTGCAGGCCTTGTCAGCCGTCCAATGGATCTGGTCGGGTTTGGTTTGAAATTCGGAGGCGGGTAGGGCCAGAATGTGTTTATGGTTTTTGATTATGTAGGCGTTGAGGGTATCCAAATGAGTCTGCTCGTTGGTCGGGAGCTCAGGGGAAAAATTCACCACTGGCACCCAGATTTGTGCCAGAGGGAATTTTTCTTTGGCCGTTCTCAATAGCCCCTGCAGTCCCTTGATGGCAGTTTCGTGGATGTTGTTTAGTCTGCCGTTGATGCCCAGAGACAAAACGACATGTTCTCTGTCGATAGAGGCTGTGTTTTTGTCCAGTATCTGTTTCACATGTGTAAACTCAGCCCCCAGATAGCTCTCTATCTGTAGGTCAGGGTTCTTGAACGGCGGCATCCTGGACAAATTGGAGTCCCCGAGAATGAGGAATTTTCTTCGGGCCGTCAGTGTCCAGAGAGACTTTCTTTTGGTCGAAATATGTCGGTTGGGTCGGTCTTCCCGTATGTTACTGTGCACTGCGGGAGACGGGCCGGGCCCCAAGCATAGACGGGCCTGTGTGGCTGTCTTAAGGCTAGTGACAGTGTTAAGGCTCAACGTCACTTCTTGTGCCGTGACATTCTCTTGCATTTCGCGCTCGGGACTCAAGGACACTTCTCGTGCGGTGACATTCTCTTGCACGCTCTCAGGACTCAAAGTCACTTCTTGTGTAGTGACATTCTCTTGCACTCTCTCAGGGCTCAGAGTCACTTCTGGTGCAGTGATATTCTCTTGCACGTGCTCTCCTTGGTCCTCGAAACAGATGAGGTCATCCTCCTTTCTAACACGGGTTGGGACCCCGCCTAGGAGTACGTTGTGCTCTTGGGGAGGGCGGGAGATAAACGGAAGGGTCCGGATCGCTGTCTGGGTCCTCCTGCCTAACGGGGGACCACTCGTGCAGCGTAGAGACCGTAGTGGACATTAGAGGCTGAGATTGTGCCGTCTCTGTGTGTACGAGTGCCTGTATTGTTATCGCTCTAGCCGGTGTATTTTGTGGTTGAGGAGGAGTAGGGGAGGGATTCAGGGTCTCAGATTCCTCTCCCCTCTCCCCCGGATCGGTGGGAGGAAGGACCGTTTGCCACGTCTCTCCCACCAGCCCGTGAGCCTCATGCACAATTTTGTTTTTGAGTCGTTTGCCAATACCTCGTTTTGCCCACACGATGGCAGTGTTGAAGCATTCTTCCCATGAAGGTTACTGGTCCCGGGAGGGCCCGGGTTTCTAAAAATTGTGGTTTGCCAGACCGTTGTTGGAACTCATCGCGGTGCGTCTGCACTGCTCCCCTGTGGCCACCGTATTTGACCATGTCCGCGTAGGAGAGCATTCCCTCTCCCTGTGTGTAACGTGGGGCTCGGTAGCCACCGTATCTGCCCATGTTCCCATAGAAGGGTGCTCTCTCTACCCGTGCAGCATACAGTGGTGTGAAAAAGTGTTTGCCCCCTTCCTCATTTCCTGTTCCTTTGCATGTTTGTCACACTTAAGTGTTTCGGAACATCAAATCAATTTAAACAATAGTCAAGGACAACACAAGTAAACACAAAATGCAATTTGTAAATGAAGGTGTTTATTATTAAAGGTGAAAAAAATCCAAACCATCATGGCCCTGTGTGAAAAAGTGATTGCCCCCCTTGTTAAAACATACTATAACTGTGGTTGTCCACACCTGAGTTCAATTTCTCTAGCCACACCCAGGCCTGATTATTGCAACACCTGTTCACAATCAAGGCATCACTTAAATCGGAGCTGCTTGACACAGTAAGGTCCACCAGAAGATCCTTAAAAGCTACACATCATGCCGAGACCCAAAGAAATTCAGGAACAATTGAGAAAGAAAGTAACTGAGATCTATCAGTCTGGAAAGGGTTATAAAGCCATTTCCAAAGCTTTGGGAATCCAGCGAACCACAGTGAGGGTTAGGGTTAGGGCCTTTATCCACAAATGGCGAAGACATGGAACATTGGTGAACCTTCCCAGGAGTGGCCGGCCGCCCAAAATTACCCCAGGAGCGCAGCGACGACTCATCCAAGAGGTCACAAAAGACCCCACAACAACGTCCAAAGAACTGCAGGCCTCACTTGCCTCAGTTAAGGTCAGCGTTCATGCCTCCACCATCAGGAAAAGACTGGGCAAAAATGGCCTGCATGGCAGAGTTCCAAGGAGAAAACCACTGCTGAGCAAAAAGAACATCAAAGCTCGTCTCAATTTCTCCACAACACATCTTGATGATCCCCAAGAATTTTGGGACAACATTCTGTGGACCGATGAGACAAAAGTGGAACTCTTTGGAAGGTGTGTGTCCAAGTATATCTGGTGTAGAAGGAACACTGCATTTCATAAAAAGAACATTATACCAACAGTAAAATATGGTGGTGGTAGTGTGATGGTCTGGGGCTGTTTTGCTGCTTCAGGACCTGGAAAACTTGCCGTGATAAAAGGAACTATGAATTCTGCTGTCTACCAAGAGATCCTGAAGGAGAATGTCCGACCATCTGTTCGTGTACTCAAGCTGAAACGAACTTGGGTTCTGCAGCAGGACAATGATCCTAAACACACCAGCACTCCACCACCGAATGGCTGAAGAAAAACAAAATGAAGACTTTGGAGTGGCCTAGCCAAAGTCCTGACCTGAATCCTATTGAGATGTTGTGGTATGACCTTAAAAAGGCCGTTCATGCTCGAAAACCCTCTAATGTAACTGAATTAGGACAATTCTGCAAAGATGAGTGGGCCAAAATTTCTCCAGGACGCTGTAAAAGCCTCATTGCACGTTATCGCAAACGTTTGGTTGCAGTTGTTGCTGCTAAGGGTGGCCCAACCAGTTATTAGGTTTAGGGGGCAATCACTTTTTCACACAGGGCCATGATGGTTTGGATTTTTTTTCACCTTTAATAATAAACACCTTCATTTACAAATTGCATTTTGTGTTTAATTGTGTTGTCCTTGACTATTGTTTAAATTGGTTTGATGTTCCGAAACACTTAAGTGTGACAAACATGCAAAGGAACAGGAAATGAGGAAGGGGGCAAACACTTTTTCACATCACTGTATGCTGTACAGGGTCGTGATAAATGTGGGGCATGGGCCGACCATAACCCCGGACAGTACGTTTGCGTCCGCGTGTCTCTTTCTGGCCAGACCATGTTTTAGTAATTCTTTTTCAATTCTAAATGGACAGATTTGATGGACTCCGGTAAGTGTATTGTTCATTTCCTTTTTAGTGTCTGATTAGTAAAAATCCACATTAATTTAAAACACCAAAAATTCATAATGTCCAATTTTAATGTTTTTATCTCTTTTAGGTGTTGCGGTGATAAAGTAAGGCGTATTTTTAATGAAATTATGAAACAAGGTCAGTGGAATATTTTCCTTAAATTTTAGTTAAATTTAGATTTTTACTGAAATCCAATTTGAACCTTTTTATATTTTGTACCTTTCAAAGTAATGTCTATTTTAAGTCTACCAAAGAATATAATTTAATGGAATACTTTCCTTCAGTTTATTAGGCAAAGTTAAAAAAAAAAAAAAAAGGGATAAAATTAAAGCAAATAAGTGGATGGAGAATCAAAAAATAGCAGAATTTAAAGTGCAAATGGTTGTTAGAAGCTTTCTATCTGAGTTTGGAGCAATGAATGGTGTTTTGCCTTTCAGTTGTCCCTTTTAAAAGGTGGGGGGCGGGACACAATTTAAACCGGCCAATAGGCGTCTTTCCCCTCCTCTTGGGTTGAAAAACAACGGCTCCCAGCCAATCACGAAAACCGCTGACTTTCAGAGCTTTGTGGAAACTCTTTCTGAAAGTTTTGAATGTAAACACCGTGATGGGGGCGGGGCTCAATTCAAACAAGCCAATAGTGGCCTTTCCTTTTTACAAAATGGCCACCTAGCATTAAAGCTTCTGTGTTAAGAAAAATTACTAATTAATGTGTTTTCATTTTCTATATTTGTTAAATAATTAATTATTACATTTTGAGATGTTTTGTCTGTGTTTTTTTTCCAAAAAAAGGTTTTGGAATTTTTGGTTGGCATAACTGCATTCTAATGTGTATTTTATCCCTAATCTCAATGATTGTGATTTAATTAATAATAGTTGGGTTAATTAGGAGTGTACTTAGTTACTCCTGAGAAGACTGATTGTGAGAAAGAGATAGTGAACCGTTGAGTTTCTTTGCCGACATGAGGCACAGGCCGATTAGGGTTGGGGTTTGGGGTAGCGGTTAGAATTAGGGGTTAGGATTAAGGTTAGGTTTAGGGATTTAGGAAAGGTTAAGTTTAGGGGTTTAGGAAGGGTCAAGGTTAGGTTTAGGGCTTCAGGAAAGGTTTATGGTTAGGTTTAGGGGTTTAGGAAGGGTTTAAGGTTAGGTTTAGGGGTTTATGAACGTTTAAGGTTAGGTTTAGGGGTTTAGGAAGGGTTTAAGGTTAGGTTTAGGGGTTTAGGAAGGGTTTAAGGTTAGGTTTAGGGTTAGGTTTAGGCTTAAGGTTAAGGTTTAGGCTTAAGGTTTAAGGTTAGGGTTAGTTTTAGGCTTAAGGTTAGGTTTTAGGCTTAAGGTTAGGGTTGGGCTTAAGGTTAAGTTTAAGGTTAGGGTTAGGGTGTTAGCGGTTAGGGTTAGGGCTGGGGTCAGGGTAGGCGCTAACCTGTATGCACTGGCCATCTCATGTCGCTTACTCCACCGCATTTCTCCCCCCCCACTAGTCTGTCCATTCCCACCATTCTTTTTCTCTTTTGTTCTTTTCTCCAGGAACTATACTGGCACGGAACGGTGCCCAGGAAAGATTTCCATCCGTGTCGGGGGACAGCTCGGACTTGGTGAGTGTATTCTTTGGGTCGTGTCATGTTTGCATGCTGTGTGTCTTATTTTCTTTTGTGTCTCTCGGTGGGATTGAGCCTTTGTTGGGCCTGTTAGGCTGTGATGGAGTGACACAGATTCCCCTTCGTGCGTCGGAACTGTGCCGTTTGCGCTCCCCTCAGTCCCTGAACGGGATAGGGTCTTTTTTCTGTGTGGTACAGGATTTTGGGCGGACGCTAGGAGCGCGTCGTTCTTCTGGGGTGGCCGGGAGGTTGGCCTCTGAGCTTTCAAACAGCGTCTCGAGGTTCAGTGGAGCTACCTTTACCTCTGCGAATTGTTTGGCCTCCTCAACTGTTTGGCATTTGAGTTTTGTGCCAAAGGTGCATTCAGCCCACTGGGTGGCTTTTTTGAATGAATGGTCAAACCCTTCGCATTCAATCTGTTCGAGCTTGTTCCCCTCCTCGGACAACGCTTTTGCGTAGTGGCTATTCAGGATGCTGATGGTGTTCTGAGCCCACTTTTTGCATTCTCCTTGATGAGAGCTTGTGTGGTGGCATTCGGTAAAGCCGGTTTGATTACCTCTGACAGGTATTTTGTAATTTTGGCGATAGCCGGAGGCTACCCATGGTGGATGTTGTTGATATGATGTGTCAGTTTTATCATTTTAAATGACATGCGGACTGAGGCAATGTGAGGGTCCTCTGGAGGTTTGGGCTTTCGGTTCTGTTTCTGGTGTGTCCCTTTGTTTTTCGGGCAAGAGCACACTGTATGTGGGGACATCACGGTACCAGGCCCCGAACGGGCCCGGGATTCAAAAAAATAGCGGCCTGTCAGGCCGATGATCCAAGTCACGATAGTGAGTAGGGGCTGCGCTCCTAAGGCCTCCATATTTAACCATTTCCGCATAGGAGAGCACCCTTTCTCTCTGTGCGTGGTGCTCTATGTTGCGGTGGGAGTGGAGCGTAGGCGGAGCCGTTCCCTGAACGGCGCATTTGCGTCCACGTGTGACCACAGTCCTACAGTCCTTCTTTGGCCAAACCATGGTTTAAGAGTCTTATTCTTTTTAATACATATGTAATTGTGTGTTTTTTTAGACTTAGTGTGAATCTAAATGAATTAATTTAGGGTTAGGTTTTTGAATTCATTGTTTCTTAGAGTCCTTGATTTAGGTTTATTGTGCACTGGCACATCTAAATCTTCCTTCTCTTTATTCATCTATTATAGATTAAAAGTGGACAATGTTGTTTGTAGTGGACTGTGTCTCTGTCCTTTTTCTGATAAAAAATTTGGATTATTTAAGGTTAAAATGCGGTTTAGGCTGAGGAATTAAGTTTAAGTGTAGGGAGATGGTTAGGCTTAGGGTTGGGGTCAGGTATGGGTTCAAATGTTAGGGTTAGGGTTGGGATTAGGGTCAAGCATAGAGTTCAAGGGTTAGTCTTGGGGTTATGGTTAGCGTTTAGGGTTAGGGTTAGGCTTAAGGTTAGGGTTAGGGTATGGATATTAACCCTAACCCTAAGCTCTGGTGACATCCAAGAGGGTTAAGTCAGTGCTGGAAAATAATGGTGGCCACACAAAATATTGACACTTTGGGCCCAATTTGGAAATTTTCACTTAGGGGTGTACTCACTTTTGTTGCCAGCGGTTTAGACATTAATGGCTGTGTGTTGAGTTATTTTGAGGGGACAGCAAATTTACACTGTTACACAAGCTGTACACTTTACATTGTAGCAAAGTGTCATTTCTTCAGTGTTGTCACATGGAAAGATATCATCAAATATTTACACAAATGTGAGGGGTGTACTCACTTTTGTGAGATACTGTAAATATCTCGGACTTCCAATCCACAAGCAGACAAAACATTTGATCGTTCAAAAGAAGTCTGAGGCAAAGCAAACCAACAGACAGGCATCACTGCAGTGTTGTGACGCCATTTTGTCTCTGAGGTTTCTCAGAACCGCTGTGTTCCCTACAACGCAGTGCAGAGTGCCCTAGATAAAATGTAAACTAAATTCTTAGTGTATACTGATGACTGAGTGTTCTTCAGACTGTTTTCCTCATTATTTAAATGCATTTCCTAAGTATTCGCCCCCCTTTCAACTTTCCAACACCCCATTTTCACCCCTTTGTCAACAAATCACAAGTTGTATGCAGCCAAAAGTTGTTTTACACAAATACTACACTTCCTGTGAGCGATTGGCTCCCTCTAGTGGCTCACTGTGTGTTTAGAGACATTACCAGTGTTTTAAAAGCATGATTTCCACCACTGCCAAGAACATTTTGCTGGCCAACTGATATTGATTACTGGAGGTAAATTTTAACAGCTAATATTGATCTTTAGACAACTGGACAATGTTTTATCATGTTTCAGTCATTTAGTTGTTAGTTATAGACTAAATTTAGTCAGCTGAACCTGATCTAAACATTAAGGACTGAAATATGTTTTGGATATCAGCCAAAAGATTTCATGTAAATGAGTCCATGAAGTCTGCCCCACCTCTGAGCACACTCTATGCCCTTCTCTCCCAGCTCCAAGAACTCTCTCATGGTGAACGGCACGGTCTGACCTTCAGGTCAACGACCTGAAGCCGTTTGTGCTCTCCACACCGACCCTCGCACTTCCCTCAACTCCCTGTTGGTGGAACTGGACCAGGCGCATGCTGGCTGAGGTGAGGGTGTGTGTGCCTGAGCCTACAGAAAACACATGACCGAGTCTCCTCAAGCTGAGCCACAAGCCCCACACCACTCTCATATACTCTCACACACACACACACAAACACACACACACACAAACACACACACTCACACACAAACAGGGGTGAAGGGTCAGAGAGAGAAACATGAGGACATCAGGGTCAGAAAAAAAGAAAAAGATTTGAGACTTAGAAAGTGTATAAACGATGTTTTGGATAAATAAATTCTGTTGTATTATCAATTCTTTATTCTAATATTTTGAGATACTGGATTTTTGATTTCCAACAGCTGTACACCGTAATAATCAAGATTAAAGCAAAAAAAAGAATATGAATATGATAACCTAGAATATGTGAAAGTTAAATTAAATTACGGGAAAAACTAACTTTTCCACAATTTTCTTGAGATGCACCTGTATTTCTCCATCTATGAAACTCACACTGAACTATGAATTCACTAATCCCATCCATCAATCCATTTTCCATACCACTTATCCTATACAGGGTCATGGGGAGCCTAGAGCGTATCCCAGGGAACTCAGGGCACACCCTGAACAAGGTGCCAACACTTGGGCACAATCACACACTATGGACAATTTGGAAATGCAAATCAGCCAACAGCGCACGTCTTTGGATTAGGAGTGGAAACCGGAGTACCCGGAGGAAACCCCCAGAGCATGGGGAGACCATGCAAGCTCGGTGCACACGGGATTAGAAGTCCCATACAAAAAGGTGTTTAGCAGTTGGAATGTCCTTCCCTTCACCGATCAATAGGTCTGCTGTTCTTTTTAGGAGGCCACCTACCCCATCAGCACCCTTCCCATGGCTGGCCTAAAAAAAATTCCATGTGCCAGCCCTGAATCCATGCTTGTATAGTCCTGCACTAAACAGGAAGAAGATGCATCATATTCTGGAGCAATTTGATAAACACAGTTTGTACAGGTATTGCATTCTCTGTACATGCATGCTTTCCGTTTTGCATCACAGCATGATTTCTCTGCAAGGGACTCAAAGTCCTTGCATCTGAGAAGATTGAGTTGATTAAGTTTGTCAACAACAGATGACAAATTTTCATGTATGTTACAAAGGCATGTTTGCCTGTCTGAGATGGTTGGATGGAGAATCCAAAATGCATGTATTTGGCAGAAGAAGGAATAAGGGAGATGGCTCAGTGGATTTTCCAGCAGGAATCCTCTATGAAGGTTTTTCAGTGTGTTATTTGAAAAGCGTTTTTGCATTTTGCACTTTCCTTCAGTTATGGTCTGTTTTGTGTCAACTGTTGAATGACTTGTATCATCCCTAATGAAAAAGCCAACAACGCTCTGATGTAGTTTAGATTGTTTTGTGGTGTATTTCTTACTTTCAAAAAAAAGTTTTTTTTTCAGCATTTCTCAGACCCTTGCAGAAACGTTTCCTTGAAACACCCAACATTTCTTGAATATATTTATGGAGCTTGTGCTTTTTCAGCATTTTTCCACATATAATTCTGGATATAATTTGCCTGGTCTTCTCCTGTATTGCTGTGTGAAATTTCTGTTTTATGTTTTCAACCAGTGCATGATGATGGACTAGAGTTTTGTGCACTGTGTCATTGACTGGAAGTCTTCAGAGCAACTTTGTTGTTTTGGTGCAAGCAGATTTCAAATCCCACTTCAGTCTTGCATAACGTTTTCTGTATTTGTCAGTGGTTCATTGTTGAGTATGAAATATTTTTTTTTTAGTTTTTCATTCTTTCTGTACAATCTTGAGTATCTCTTTTTTTGTCTTTCTTCTCCCTGATAGTCGCTGCCTCCAATTAACAATTTGTAAGAAACAGGAAACACATTTCGCAGTTGAGTACAATGCTGTTTACTTTAATATCATATACTACCCTGAACATCATCTTCATATTCTTTAGTTGCTCACTGTAATATGTAACATATTAGATACTTCTCAATCTTCTAACCGCAATGACTGTGCTTGTGGAGGAGGCTCTACACCAGGCTCAGGACTTTGTGGTGCGTTACATTGGACTCTGCTGCTTGACTTTCCTCCAGTAAGAAAATTTCCTATGCTTCTCTCTTTCTATCACATCTGCTACTGCCTTGACTTTCCCTTGATCTCTTAACTCTCTCCATTTCTGATAGAATCTGAAAGCTTCCCTCTTCACAGGATCAGAATCTTGCCGAGCCTACTGTTTTCAAGCAGCAGATAATCTCGGAATTTTCCTGGAATACACTACAATTCATATCTTTACATCTGTTGTTTTGGTTCCCATTAATTCCATTATCCCTGTCCAGGGTGTACCCTGCCTTGTGCCCGATGCTCCCTGGGATATCAGCCTACCATGCATGTCTTTGGACTGGGGGAGGAAACTGGAGTACCCGGGGGAAATTCCAGCAGCACGGGGAGAACATGCAAACTCCACACACATGGCCCCGGGCAGACTTGGACCCCTGACCCTGGACGTGGGAGGCAAACATGCTAACCACTAAGCCACTGTGCTCCCAAAACTTTCAATGGCCAACAATCCTCACGTGGTCCTGCAGCTTCATACACAATATAACAAAGACAATTTCGATCGATTGTTCCAAAACCACAACAAATGTGTTTTTGCAGCAGATGGTCAGTTTTTGAAACAGCATGAAAACTTTCATCACCGAATGCTTCTCATTCTTCAGTACACCTCTTTGAGGATTAAATGCCAGTTCTAACAGATTTCGGAACACATCTAAATACATCTTAAACGAATGTGACTTCCTCAAAACCTGAGTCTTCATGGAGAAAACAGCCTGAGTAAGCCCACAACATAAATTTCCAAAACACAAAAATTGCATTCTCTATATCTTACCCTGTTGTAGCATGGGTTCAGGAGAACGTATTGTACGTATTTTTTTGTATGTAATGGTATGTTACACATGTTTTAACCGAATTTTGTAAATGTTGGTGAAATGTAGCATGAGGCGCACATTGTTGAAATTTTGTAGGTGGTACTTTTGAGCTATTTTGCCACAATCAATTCTGGAAACCCTATCAGATGTACATATTCACCGGTACTGAAGCGTCTGCAAAGTTTCGTGCATTTTCGGTTATATTTAGGCCCTCTAAAATGCGATTAATTTGAGAAAAGAAGAAGAAACAGAGCAGATCCAATAGGGCTTCACACTACTGGTGCTGAGGCTCTAATTAAACAAACAAACAAAAAAACATAAACTGAATGTTTGTTAGTAAATTATTAAAGGACATTTTTAGTATATTTCATCTTGGGTTAGCCGTATTAACTAAACTAAAATAAACATTTTACTTTGCGCCTCACTTTTCTGTTTCAAAATGGCTTCGTGGTGGACCTTGGTTTATTGATGTTGCGTGGTTTTCAGATCTTAGTCATTATTAAATAACAAAACTGCACAAATAAGACCCAGGTTGTAATAAACCATAAATTTCCTTTAATACAAACAAGAATCTGTTATACAGTGAGCTTTTCAGTTGAATATGTTGCATTCAGTAAACCTCAATACACCATATACAGACACGCCTTTTGCTTTGCCTTAACTGGTTCTTGTCCCTACACCCCTGTTCGATAATTTCCTGGATTAACCTCATGTTGAGCAATTGCTGAGAAATCGAATTTAGTAAAGCAGGTCAATTTGGTCGTAGCGCCAGAGCTTGCAACAAGAAGTAACATGTTTTACACTGATGTAGTAACGCTATAAAGTGTTATGCTATAATGCTAGCATGAAACATGTTAAAACCTTCTAGCAACACTTAGCTAAGTGCTAAAGCATGCTATTACTGCAATTAAACAGGAAGTTATGAGTCAAGCATACAATGCCTAATCTTCCTATCCCAGGGTTACATGGCGTTAAAGTCACAAGGCAGGGTACACCCTGGACAGGGTGCCAGTCCATCGCAGGGCACAATCACACACACCCTCACTCACCCATTCATACACTACGGTCACTTTAGACACGCCAATCAGCCTACCATGCATGTCTTTGGACTGGGGAGGAAACCGGAGGAAACCCCCGCAACAGAGGGAGAACATGAAAACAACATATAAGTCCTAAAGTGTTTTAAAAAATGGATTGGCATTTCCCTGGCAGAGCAGCCCCAACCTGCGCCCGGGTGCAAGGGCCTGTTCATCGCTACTTGAAGCTTTAATTACATATGAATTCAATTGAGCATCAGTTTGTCTACATTTAGATATTTTCTCATCTTTTTTTGCAGGTTTCATAGATTAATTAAACTGCTTAAATGAAGAGCAGCAGCCAATTGTCATATTTGTCATGAGCCTTTCCCATGCCATTGCTGTCAACATCTATTCATGCTGAATGGACCGTTGTTATGATATCACTGATGGGGGTTTGGCCAGAATGTGGCGAGTGCATTATGCCCAAAATTTGTTGTGACAGGAAACAGTGCAGGAGCAGGTTTCTGCCCTGTGTTTACTTTCAAGATGTTGAAATTAATTACAGCAAAATTCTTGAAAATGTCCTCTACCTTCTCTCCAAGCTACACGACAAGGCAGTGGATGGCTACTTCTCTGTGTACTTCAATTGTATTGATATAATGACAATAAACTTAAATTAATATGCTGTATCTGTAAATTCTGTCGTTTATTATAACGGAAGTGACGTGTTCGTAACGAGGCCGCATTGCTCCGTACGGTAAGATCTGTAATAGTTTAAAACTCTATGATCAAAAGTAAACACAAGTAAAAATGTCTAAATGAGGAACAGAAACCACAAGGTGCAGTGAAAGTGAAATTTTATTATTAATTTAGTACTGTAGTTTAATCCTGTGCTTTTTGTGCATCCATAAACAATAATTCATAAATACTTGTAGTATTTTAGTTTGTATTATGTTTTATTTATTTTATTAAATATTTAAAATTTATTATATATGTAGGGAAGATGAAATGTTTCTCCCAGCCTTGGGGGGGAGCTGTGTTCTTTGAGATTTATTCTGTGAGTGAACCCTTCTTTACCTGGGTGGAGCTGTTGTTGAGTCAGTTCTGCTTTCTTGTGGAAAGGTAAGGAGGGTTGTGGTTGTTAACTAGTAAATCCATTTAATTTCTTACATTTATTTTGGCCATCCATGTTATTTTAAGAAATATATTGATGTTAGAGTTGTTAACTAACATATATGTGCAGTTATTTTTGATGGATGGTTTGTTGTTTCATGTGTTGTAGATAACGTGGTGGGATGTATTTGTTGGTAACTATCAGTTCTGTTTTCTTGTGGAAAGTTCTTTTATGTGTATGACCCTGAATAAAGGAGAGCTTCACTACTGTGACAGCCACAATCTCGGTGTCCTCCTCATTCATCACCAAACAAACACAACGCAGAGACATTTCGGGGGGAGCACACCGACGAAGAGGGTTATATATATATATATATATATATATATATATATATATATATATATATATTATTTAGTTATTTATTTTAGTTTATATTCTGTATACGTATTTATGCGTTATTTTTTTATGGATGTACAAAAAGCACAGAATTAAATTACAGTCCTAAATTAATAAAGTATATTCTGGTGTGTATCTGTGTGTGTGTGTGTGTGTGTGTGTATTGGAATCTTTTCAGTCTTATATAATTGGACTAACAGTTTAGTTTTAGTCTGAAGTTTATGTGTAACACTCAGTTTGTGGATTTTATTTTAAATAAACAAAAAAAAGGCGGTACTGAAAGTTTGGCCATGCATCCGGTTAATCTGCTGATTTTACATATTTATGTTTGTGAATATACAGCATCTGTAGGCATTGTCGAGTCCTAGCTTGCAGTACATGAGACTCTACTGTCTTTTACAGGGTGAGGGAGAATCAGGTTCTCTTCCTGGCTGGAAAGACCACGGGCTGTTTTTATATGTCCCTCTACGTCGATGACTATGGAGAAACTGACCAAGGGCTCAGGTGAGAACTCAAAAAAGATCCTCAATGTGCCTTGTAAAATTTGTGTATAAACCACTGTTTATATCATTCTCTTTCCCTCCCAGATGGAGGAACCCTTTATACCTGCGCTGTGAGCGCTACAGAAAGATTCAGAAGCTCTGGCACCATCACAGCATCACTGAGGAGATCGGTCATGCACAGGAAGCTAATCAGACTCTGGAGGATATTGGTTGGGAGATTCTGGATTTTCTTGGCTAATGCCAAATATAAACTAACCAGAGATCTGCACATTTACGGAAAAGCCCGAATGCATCACAGCTTCTGGAACACTTATTTCCGAGTGGTGCTTTTTTTGTTGTTGTTTTTGAGTATGGACATTCTATAAATTACGTAAAAAAAAAAAAACCTTTTTTTTCATTTTTATTTTTTATGTCTGAACCCACAAAATGTGTATTCAATCTTCTTAATGTATTCCCAAGACGAGCTTAACTCTTCTTTATTCAACAAACACGATTTAATCAACACATCTTTATTTAAAAACAATGTCAGGTGTGGAGCACGTGCTTGGTGCTTATGTGGTGCTTAGATGTTATCAGTGATTTTTAACAGTCAGAGTGTTTAACCTCACGCTTCCTACCTCTCTAGGCAGGTCATGTCCGAGGTCGAGGCACTCGTCACTCAGATCACAGACGCATTAAAGTAACGTCTGAAGTGGTAGGCCAGACTGAGCCTAGTGCTTCAGCAGCTGGCGAAGGTGGGAGCGGAGGGAGAGAAAGACTCTTCAGCAGAAGGTACTGCACTGAAATACTTCAAGCTGCTTTCACACTCGGGTGTGTTTGAATACACACCTGGTCAGAATAACTTAGACATCATGTCCAGACCTGCGCACGACCAACAGGCTGTAGCTCTAGACCCAGCGGTAAGGATGCACTGTAATGTGACATAATGACATGCGCCATCAATCTAATTGTGTTCTAGAACATGTACCAGTATTCTAAAAGCGACTCATGTAAACACCTTAATCACATTATTAACTACTCATAGTGAGGTTAATAATTAGATTACTGCTAACTGTGTGTGTGTATAGGATAAAGTCAGTACAGCTAACTGTGTGTAGGATAAAGTCAGTACACCTAACTGTGGGTGTGTATGTGTGTAGGATAAAGTCAGTACACCTAACTGTGTGTGTGTGTGTGTGTGTGTAGGAAAAAGTCAGTACACCTAACGTGTGTGTGTGTGTGTGTGTGTGTGTGTGTGTAGGATAAAGTCAGTACACCTAACTCTGTGTGTGTGTGTGTGTGTGTGTAGGATAAAGTCAGTACACCTAACTGTGTGTGTGTGTAGGATAAAGTCAGTACACCTAACTGTGTGTGTGTATAGGATAAAGTCAGTACAGCTAACTGTGTGTGAAGGATAAAATCAGTACAGCTAACGGTGTGTGTGTGTGTGTTTGAGACAGATCAGCGCAGAGAACAGCACTGTGCTCTACCAGTGTGGGTGATTATCTCGATAGTGATGTTTTTGCTGCTGGATTTTGGACTGGTTCTGATAGTTCTGCACTAGAGGAGAAAAATTCAGTCTTTAGAAAGGAGATGTATAAGTACCGCTGTGACATCAGAGATCACATGACTGTGTGCTGTAAACAATAAAATCCACAGCACATCCCCCTGATTAGATGCCACTCAGTCACTGCATGGACACTTCCACAACAGAAATATAATTATCTCCTATAAATGACACTTTTACTGTCAGAATAGTTCCACATTTTACTTAGTAATGTCACATGATCACTGCACCCTTTAAACATCAGATTATTCCTAGTTCATAATCTTTATCTGAATACTCAGCATTACATACCATGCTCTGACTCTTTAAAAGTGAATTCTTCCAGTCTCACACAGAAGGAAATCCTCTACAATTTGTTTATAAATAAACACTTTCAACTGAATTTTATTCACCAGGCTTGGAGGAGATGTGATGTTACTTAGAGCAGGCATGTGGAGCTGGTGTTTAACCATTATTAATAGTGTTTAATGACTCTGTGTGTGGTAACTTGTAAAGAGGAACAGCAAGATGAGCTCAGAACCGACACAGAATAACAGTGATGACCTCTGGATGAGATGAAGGTGTGCACCTGGATGCATGAGACCATGCAGGAATGAAGAACTTGCACA